>CM066730.1:11800000-12140000 GCA_033961575.1 Aselliscus stoliczkanus
GGTTCCACGTGACAGAGGCTCCATATATGGCTTTGAAGATGGAAGGAGCCATGTGGCAAGAAACGTGAGTGGTCTCTAGAAGCTGAGAGGAGGCCCTGGCTGGATAGCAAGCAAGGAAAATGGGAACTTCATTCTACCACAGCAAATAACTGAGTCCTGCCGTAACCACATGAATTCAGGAGAGAACACCGAGCCCCTAATAAAAACAAAGTTTGGCCAACACCTTGATCTTAGCCTTGAGAGACTGAGCAGAGAACACAGTGAGATTTTTTTTTTTTTTTTTTTTTTTTTTTTTTTTAGCTGAGCCATCCTGCCACCTGTTGGCAGCTCAGCGGCAGGGCTGGGCATGGAACTGCTGTTGCTCAGAGCTAAGCTCGCACTCTTGAGCGAGTTCTTAACCAACTGAGCTACTTGGCTGGCCCCACGGTGAGATTTTATTGTCTACATTAGTCTCACTAAGGAATTGGTAATAATCTTTACCTAGTATGATAATCGAATAGTCTCTGGATAACTTTCTGAGTTATCCCACAACAACAATAATAATGAAGACAGCTAATAGCTATTCCTAGGCACCAGATAATATTCTAAGATACACACATACGGACACATGTGTATGCACATAAACACACACACCTTTAATCTTCATGACAACCCTGTGAAGTAGGTATTACGCAGATTTTGCATAAGAGCCTGTTGAACCCAGAAATAGTTTCTAATGCTACAGCTCTGTCGTTTAACCTTTAGTGTTCTGTAGTTTTGTTTTTTTTAAAGATTTTATTGGGGAATTGGGGGAGGGGAACAGACAAGCTGCTCTCCTTTTGTCCATCAGTCTAGTTGTGGAGGACGTCGCTTCACTGGCCCATGTTGGTATTATGATTGTGCTCTTCCTGGCTGAGGCAGTCGCTCACTGGCCAGTGGAAGGCTGCTCATGGCGGCTCACAGCAGCTCATGCTGGCTGCCAACAGCTCATGCTGGCTGCCAGCCACTCATGGTAGCTCACAGCAGCCCACTGCAGCAGGTAACTCACGGCAGCCCAGCTCCAGGTTGAGCTGTTGTTCACCATCTTAGCTGTAGGGGGCGCAGCGTCACTGGCCCTCATGTGGGATCTGAACCTGAGCTCTGCTGCTCAGAGCTGGCGTTCCAAGACAACTCTTAACCAGTGTGCCACTAGGCAGGCCCCACAGGCTTTCTGTAGTTTTAAATAGTTTATGAAAAGGGTCTCTCCTTCTGGCAGGTTTAGACTTCCTAATTGGTTGGAGTCTCATTTGAAAACAGAACCCCAACTTATGCACAATCACAAAATTGTTTGTGTAACACCATTTACTACCTATCCAACAGTAGCTTGTGATGTTACTGTTTAATGCACATGAGCCAAGTATATATGAGCAAAACAACAGTAATAGGAAACAGGATGGCAGGGTGGTATTAGTACTGTTGGAACATAGCATGCAAGGTGTGGTGGCAGATAGTTCAGCTAGAAAGGCAGGGGCCAGGTCATAGAAGGATGCTTGGATTTTAGCCTGGAGATGGCAAAGATCAAAGCATTTTAAAAAGTGAAATAATGTCAGAGCACACTGGCAGTGGGGTAAAGACCGGATATGACTGGGTGGATAAAGAAAGCACACAAGTCAGCAGGGGTACAGATTTGTGAGGTAACATCTGGAAGATGTGGACACTGAATATGGGCCCTAGAGGGGTGGAATAGCCAAGGATGACTCTCATGTTTTAGGTTGAGTGCTCTGAGTGGGTGCACATGCCCCAACTGAGAAAATACAGAAAAATGGATCTGGAAAACCTAAATCCATCTGTCTTTAAAAATCTTTTTTTTTTTTTCTCACTATATCTAATGTGTAGATGAAAAAAAACCTGAGAATGACAGGTATTACATACCCCAGACCAGGCAACAGAACTTGAGCCCAAGTCGCCTCCTGCCTAGTCCTGTGCTCCTTCTATTAATAATAATGGCTCTTAATTTTTACTTTGTAGATTTTATGAACATACGAACAGAAATCAGAAAATTTAAAACTAGAGCATTTTCCTTCTGTATATTACCACACTAACAGGGCAGTATTTTTACAAAATAAGTTTTAAATACTCACTTCAAATTCTTTCACAAAATAACGGGTTTCGCCTTGAATAACTGGTCTGTGATCTAAAAGCCTTGAATGAATTTCTCCAAGGTCTGTAAAGACAAAATGAAATTGAAGGTTAATCCACACTAAGTAGCACAATCTCTAGCTTGTTTTATTGGTCCCAATTTCCATGAATAGGTTAAAATATATTTTAGATTTTGAGTTAAGAGGAAATCTCATCCACTGCCAGTAAACTATACAGAGCAATTTGTATACTATTGAGAGCAATTTGGTAATATCTCATAAAGCTCAAGACATATATACCTAGCAACTCTGTGCTTACCTATATGCTGTAGAAAATCTCTTACACAAATGAGAGAGATATTTATAAATGTTTACTACAGCATGAGTAATGTCAGAAGAAAAAAAGGGAACAATCTAAACATACTCATAGGATGGAATACTATAAATCAGCAAGTAAAATGAATATACTAGTTATATTAACATGGAAAAATCCCACAAATATAATGCTGAACAAAAAAAGTTTCAGAAGGATAAAGCTATTTACATATAGACTTTAAAAATATGCAAAATGATACTTTCTTTTGGGATACATAGAGAAACAATAAAATTATAAAGCAATGTATGAGAACAATAACCACAGTCAACGAATACCATATTCAAGACAGTGGTTACCATTAGAAAGGGAGAGTGACAATTAGAGCAAGTGACACACAGCGGTCTTTTAATGTTTATTTATTAAGATGGGTGATGAGTGTTCATTATAAGTCTCTATACTTTTTGGTAGGTCTAAAAAGTTTGAAGTTTACTGTTTTTGGTGAGTCATTCTATTCATTCTGTTTAGTAAAAACTATATAGTTTAATAAGAGGTAAACTTCAAAATTCTAGAAAATTAAATCTCTAAATAAGAACATGTATCATTCATGTTCACTCATTGGTATAATCTGTTCCTCATATTTCTTACGTTTGCAGGCATGCAATGGGGTAAATTTCAATTATCTGTTTTAACGAGTTTTATTAGGTTACATCTTGAGAAGTATGCTAAGTAAAAAAATACAAATAAAGGTACTACTTTTGCTTAAATCCTTCAATGGTTCACTACCCAGAACATTTCTCTAAGAAGATAAAAAAGTTCATTGTTTAAAAAATTATGCTTAGTTAAGTCTGGGAAACATTAGATAAAATCAAGTTAGATGGATTCCTTTACCTCTGGTCTTCTGGGACCCTGTAGTATACTGACACGATTTATGAATACCCAAGTGAGGGCTATGCCATGCAGGAATTTATGGACCTTATTTGACAAGAGTACCTATTTGCAAAGCGTATCTATCTATTTACACCTCAATAAGCACTAGTGTCTCTGAAACAATCGGCCTAAAGAGACTCTACTCCAAGCCTCCTTAGAAGCCACATAAGGGTCTCCAGGGTCTGGCTCCAGCCTTAACTCCCCATGTGTTGGCAATTCTGAACTGCCTGCGGCTTTCCAAACACACCATCCTGCCTCATGCACCCTGGCCACAGTTCATACTATTGTCACCACCTGGAACATTCCCCAACTCCCTAACCCCAGTTCTTCCTCTGAAACTGCTCAGATGTCAAACTTCCTCCATAGTATCATTCATTTTATCCCTACTTTATACTCCGAAAGCACGCAGGGCATATACGTGTAGCTCCATGATACCACTTACTATGTTGTCCTGAACTTCTCACTCTCTAGTGAGTATCTCAGAGACCAAATTATTTTTAATATCCACAGTGGATATATGAGTTAACAGGTATTTTTCTATATGACTAAGAAGGCATTAAGCTTTGTTGATTTGGGGAGCTCTGTTTCTGTGGCTTGATATTATATAATGGGAATGTACTTAGCCTTTGGAGAGATAATTCAATTCTGTTTAGAAGTAGACAATGATCACTTCTACAGCCTTGCCTGTGCTCCAGAGTTTAAGACAGTAATGATTTGGGGGAGGGGAGGGAGCAGGGGGAAGATTCTGAAATACACATTACCAGAGAAGTTCAACCACTAACTAGTTTTGTTATAACATTATAACAAAACAAATACATTGTAATAATTCAGAGGAGTCCCGAGGATTCAAATAAATTCTCTACAAATAATGTAAATGTAAGCTACAGATTTTCACATAAATCCAACCCTAGTGTTGCTACATGCAAATCATTCTTTTGTTGTTTGACATACAAAAGATATAATCTTTTGTTCTTTAAAAGTTCATACTCTAATGTGGGAGTTAGACAAATATCCCTTCACATAAAAGGTAGAGATAAGCACTTTAATGGAAGGCCAATATGCTGTGTGACTCTAGAATAAGGATGAACACAGTAAACAGCAGCTCTCCCATTATCTAATAAAAGCAGTTTTCCCTGGCCTGAATTTGGAGGTTTTTAATATAATATGTGGATTTTTGCATATCTTAAGGAACAATTTACTGCATACCAATCTTCCCCTGATAAGCCCATAGTGTTATCACACAGGTGTTATTCTTCCTCCCCACTTCTCAGCCCCATCCCTTTCCCATCCTGGCTTGTCTCACTTGGGCCTTCATCTACAGTCACACCTCTCTCTAAGCCACTCTGCATAGAGTCAATTCTCATTATTTGCAGTAGTTAAGTTTATAAAGTTGCCTTGAACATCAAACTAGTGAATACTGAACTACACTGTTCCTAGACCAAATATAGGATTAGGTTCCTGCAAGTCTCTAGCCACATTTTTGTCAATCAAAACACTATGTGTGTCATAAGTTCATTTACCAAGATCCTTGTAATACACAGCAGTGTTTCAAAATCTGCTTTTCCAATAGCACTTTTTCCTGTACAACCCTTAGAAGATATTTTTAAAGTTCTGCAAAACCTGCTTCACCTGCAAGTCTAACATTTTTCACACTGTTCCACATTTGAAAGTGCCAGCCAGCACTAGCCCTGAAAGGCTGAACATTTTCCTGACCCTTGGTAACGGACCTTAACTTTCTTTGGCTTTCAGCTTCACAATAGTGCTATCCACTACGTTTTCTCTATTGGTCATTTCATAAATCCACAATTTAGCTGCTTCTCCATTGCTTCATCACACTAAATGATATCTTGGACTTTCTGGAGTGGTCACACATATAGACAGATTGGTGATTTCCTTCCTTTTTCTGGACCGTTGATTAACACTGGACTCATGTCCAAAAGAAACTTCTCTGACACAGGTATTTTCTCTGTAAGGCACGACACAGCCTTCTTGTGCTTAGGAACATGTCAGCACTACACCTGACACCATTTTAAACAGCAAAATCACCAACAAAAAGCACAGAAATCCAGAAACATGGCACTAAATAGAAAATAAAAGCGTCACTTGTTTACAGTATGAGAGCTGAAACAAAAAGCAGTGTTGCCTTGTTCAATCTCAGATACGAATGTGCGCATAGGGCAACCCAAATTTTTCTCTACTCTGTGTATGTGGGAATGACTATGAAACACCACCAATATTGATTTTGGAGTTATGGTCTGATTTCCACCAAATGCGACCTCTCTTCTCAGAGTCACACTGTAGCAATGTGTGTAGTTTTCCAAACATGCCATGCTGTTTCAGTCCTCTACGACTTTGCTCATGCTGTTCCAAACTAAGTCCAAAACACCCTTGCCCTCTTTTCTTAACTGCTAATACTTTATTCCTCAAGCCTCAGATCAGACACTCCATCCTCCAGGAAGCCCCTCGTGTCTCCCAGTCTCTGCTTCCTAACACCCACCTATGGGCCCCGAAACCCTTAAAGGCCCAGGGCATAAATATTGAAATAATTTATTTATATTTCCTTTTACTAGACTCTGGCAATAAACTTCAATAAGTATCTCTTTACAATTGACAGTCTTCAAATAAAATGAAAACTAGATTTTTTTCAGAATGAAAAGAATGAATGATTCCATTAAAAAAGCCAAGAATATTCTAGACATTATTTTCAGTTACACTCAATTTTGGATTAACTTGAAAAACTTCCCCTGAATTATCTTTTAAAAAAAAAAAGTACTACATCAAAATCAAAAGCTTCTCTATGTCAAAAGATGTAATCAACAGGGTGAAAAGGCAAGCCATGGAATGGGAGAAAATATATGCAAATCATGTATCTGAAAAGGAGTTAATATCCAGAATATATAAAGAACTCCTACAACTCAACAACAACAAACTATCTGATGTAAAACCTGATTTAAAAATGGACTTCAGGGCCGGCCGAGTGGTGTATTGCTAGGAGTTGGCTTGGGATGCCACCTCTGAGCAGCAGGGCTCCAGCTCAGATCCCACAAGGGCCAGTGAAGCTGCGCCCTCTACAGCTAAGATGGTGAACAACAGCTTGACTTGGAGCTGGGCTGCCATGAGGCAACAGCATAGGCTGCAGTGGGGCTGGCCAGCAGCTGGCATGAGCTTTTGTGAGCTGCCGTGAGTGGCCATCCAATGGCCGGCGAGCAGCTGCCTCAGCCGGGAAGAGTGCAATGATAATACCAACATGGGCCAGTGAAGCGTCGTCCTCCACAGCTAGACTGAAGAACAAACGGAGAGCAACTTGTCTGTTCCCCTTCCCTGATTCTCCAGTGCTGTTCCCCTCTCCCAATTCCCCAATAAAATCTTCAAAAAAAAAAAAAAGGACTTGAATAGCTCCAAACAAGCTATACAAATGGCCAATAGGCACATACAAACAAGCTGAGCATCACTATTCATTAGGGAAGTGCAAACCCAAACTATAAAATGCCACTTCATACCCACTAGGAGGGTCATGACCAAAGAAACAGAAAATAACAAGTGTTGGTAAGGATGTGGAGAAATTGGAATTGTGCCCTGTTAGGGAGACTGTAAAATCATGCGCCTCTTTGGAAAACAGTATGATTACAAAAATTAAAAAATAGAATTATCTTTGATCCAGCAATTCCATTTCTGAGTCTAGACCCGAAAAAACTGGAAGCAATGATTCAGATATTTGCATACCCATCTTCATAGCAGTATTATTTACAATAACCAAAAAGTGGGAGCAACACGTGTTCATCCACAGATGAATGGATACATAATTGTGGTGTGTATACGTGCACACCCAATGGAGTTTTAGCTTTAGAAAACAAATTCTGACATATTACAACATAGATGAACCTTGAACACATCACGTGAAGTGAAAAAGCCAATCAGAAAAGGATTAATACTGTATGATAACACAAAAAGTACCTACATAGCCTAACTCAGAGACAAAATAGAAGGTGGTTGTCAGAGGCTGTAAGGAGGAGGGGGTGATGAGTTTGCGTTTAATGGGTACAGAACTTCAGTTGGGGAAGATGAAAAAGTTCTGGAGATGGGTGGTGGTGATGGTTGCACAATAATGTGAATGAATGTACTAATGCCACTGAACTATACACTTAAAAATGGTTAAGATAAAATTCTGTTGCATATATTTTTCAATTAAAAAAATTTTAAGGGCCGGCCAAGTGGCGCATTGGTTAAGAGCTGGTTTTGGGATGCCAGTGGCCCCGGTTTGGATCCCACATATGAGGGCCAGTGACACTGCCCTCTACAGCTAACAACAGCTCCATCTGGAGCTGGGCTGTGCAAGCCCCAGCGAAGGTGTAGGCTGCAGCCCCTGCTGCAGTGGGCTGCCATAAGCTACAGTGAGTGGCTGGCAGCCAGCGTGCACGGCTGGCAGCCAGTGTGAGCTGCCAATAGCCACGGTGAGCGACATCCAGAGGCCGGCAACCGATCTGCCTCATCTGGGAAGAGCGCAATGAGGATACCAACATGGGCCAGTGAAGCAACGTCCTCCCCAACTAGACTGAAGAACAAAAGGACAGCAACTTTTCTGTCCCCCTTCCCTGGTTCCCCAACACTGTTCTCCTCCCCCAATTCCCCAATATTTTCTTTAAAAAAATTTTTTAAGATTGCACATATAATTTTAAGTTAGCCTTTAACTTCCACGCACCACTCCCACATCCTAATTAGATGAGAGAGACAACCTTAACTCTAGAAATTACCATGGCCAGCTGTGTTGGGGCTACCTACAATCCTGACAGATAAGATTAAAATAAAACAGGCAGCCACGAGAGGGATGCAGTTCTCGAGGTTGTGCTGAAGGACTCTGGAATCCTACAGGGGCTTTAACACTGCAATGTGGTGGGGCTCATAGGGTAAGGATGGGGTTAAGGAAGGATGGCAAAGAGAAAGTGCAGTATCTGAGCAAGATCTTGCTGCAGGTAACAGGGTTGTTGTGAGCTTTGGAAATCAAACTAAATTCAGGTTCTGTGAGAATCCAGGTTGTAACTAGGTCATAACCCTCTCCCAGCTCAAAGGAGACAGGACAAATGGACATCTGTACACGCGAATGACGCTGGAGAGCTTCAAAACGCTTTCATTCATCTCATTTACTCCTTACATGACCCAAGAGCAGACAAACAAGGTCAGAGTGGCTAAAGCGAACGACCTAGAGTTACAAAACTCCTAAACTACCTGTCTGGGGGCGCAGGCCTTCCACACTCCTAATCTTAGTGCTCTCAGCGTTAGAAGTCGGTCCTGAGGCCGCACCCACAAAGGCTCTTCGCCCAGGGGTCCCGGGTTTAGGGAGGGAGAGAGAAGGCGGGCCCGAAGGCTCGCATCTGCGGTTTTTTTGTTTTGTGGTGTTTTGAGGAAGTAAGAGGGACTGGGTTACTCCGTTACTAGGAGCACCTAGCGCAGAGAGATAGACCGGCATCTGCCACGGATTCCCGTCCCCTCCCCCTCCCCAAACGCGAAGCACGGGGAGCTGGGGAGGTCTGGAGCACGGTCCGGGGTCAGAGGGCGCGCCTGGGAGGTGGAGCTGCGCTGGAATCCACCAGGGCGGTAGCCCCACCACTCCATACCCTTGATAATGAGGTGCGCTGGCGAGCCCGCAGTCCCTAGCGAGTCCCTCTTCTTGTCGCCGCCGCCCAGGGCGGCCTCGCCACCCACAGAGGTCTCCATGCCTCCACTACTCATCCCGACCAGCTCCGCCCCCCAGCGGCTGCGGTGCGCCTGCGTAAACTTGCTTTGCCTGCTTTCCAGGCGCCGATTTTGGCGTCATCAAAGGGCGTCGGAGAGGCTGAGTCTACCCACTCGGCTGTTCTTTTAAGGCCCCCGTAGTGTAGTTTGGGAATAAGAACATGCAGAAGCCGATGCCGCCATGCTGGATTAGGGCAGATGCTGCCGCAACAGGGAGGAGCGTGAAAGTTAGAGCTCCGCAACAGGGAGGGGCGTGAAAGTTAGAGCTAGTTTCTATTATTCCCCACTAAACTTGCGGGAATTCATTCTGGTTTAGAGAGGTTGGGGGAAAAGGGATACAGTCGCCGAATAATGTTAATGATAGTATCTTATCTGCCAATTCTTCATAAGGTATTTTGACGTGCATTGCCACATTTGGTCATCATAGCAACTTGGAGGAACAGTTTCATCATTTCTTTCTAACAGATGAAGAAACGGTTAGGGGTTAAGTAACTTACCCAAATCACTTATCAGACTTATTCGTGCCCATGGAAAGAAAATAAAAAATAATCAGTTCTTGTCTTTTGTATTTACAAAATCTCAACCAGTTTTTTTTTTCATTTTTTTAAAATTAGTTTCAGGTGTACCACACAATGCAATAGTTATACTCTTTACCCCCCAAAGTGACAATCCCCCTCCCCCAGTTCGCCACCCCACTCCCCCTCCCATATCATACATATCTATTACAATTCCTTTGACTCCCTTCCACAGTATAATCCACATCCTGTGACTATCTATATATTCAGTTACAGTTGGCATACAATATTATACATCAGCTTCAGGTGTACAAGCCTCTACTCCATCCATGAAGTGGTCTCCCTAACAAGACATGTGACTATCTGACATGCCACAAAATCTTTACATTATTCCCCGAACTCTGTTTCATATCTCTGTGGCAATATTGTAGTTATTTATTTATTTATTTATTTATTTATTTATTTATTTATTTATTTATTTATTTATTTTTGAGGGCAGTGTCACTGGCCCTCATATGTGGGACCGAACCGGGGCTGCTGGCTTCCCAAGCCAGCGCTTAACCACCGTGCCACTCCGCTGGCCCCTGTAGTTGTCTGTTTATGGTGTCTAAACCCTTCCCCTTCCCCCTTATCCCCACGCCCCTCCCAACTAGCAATCCTCAGTTTTTCCTCTATATCTATGAGTCTGTTTACTTTGATCGTTTATTCAGTTTTTCAGATTCTACATATAAGTGAAATCATATGGTACTTGTCTTTCTCCTACTGACTTATCTCACTTAACATAATAGTCTCTTCACATTATCAATTACATTCCCAGAACTTCCCCCATAGCCCTGCGGCAACATTGTAGTCACCCACCTATGCTGTCCAAAACCTTCCCCCTCTCCCTCATCCCCACTTCCTCCCAGCCAGCAACCATCAGTTTTTCCTTTATATCTGCTTGATATGACTTCAATCTTCTTAAATTTACTGAGACTTGTTTTGTGGCCTAACATGGTCTATCTTGGAAAATGTCCCATGTGTACTTGAGAAGAATGTACACTCTGTTTTTTCAGGATGAAATGCTCCAAAAATATCAACAAAGTCCAGCTGGTCTAAAGTGTCATTTAAGGCCCCTCTTTCTGTGTTGATTTTCTGTCTAAAGGGTCTGTCCACTGGTGACAATGGGGTGCTGAAGTCCTCTACTATGATAGTGTTATTGTTGATCTCAGTCTTTATGTCTGTCAAAATCTGTTATATGTAATTAGGAGTTCCTATGTTGGGTGCATAGATGTTTATTAGGGTTCTAGTGCCCTTCTTTGTCTTTTATTGTAGTCATTCTAAAGTCTATTTTGTCCAAAACAAGCATTGGTACTCCAGCTCTTTTTTTTTCTCATTTCCATTTGCATGAAATACCTTATTCCACCTGTAAACAGCATACACATGTGTCCTATTTTCTTATCCACTCAGCCACTCTCTGTCTTTTGATTGCAGCATTTAGCCCATTCACATTTAAAATGATTATTTATAGGTGCATATGGATTGCCATTTTGTTATTTGTATTCCTGGTCTTCCTGGGTTAGCTTGTTTACCCCTTTCTTTTGTTTAAAAAAGCCCTTTTAACATTTCTTGCAATGCTGGCTTGGTGGTAATGAATTCCTTAAGCTTATTCTTTCCTGAGAAGCTCTTTATTTCTCCTTCAATTTTAAGTGATAGCCATGCTGGGTAGAGCAATCTTGGTTGTAGGCCTTTATTTTGTGTGACTTTGAATATCTCCTGCCACTCCCTTCTGGCCTGCAGAGTTTCTGTAGACAAGTCAGCTGTTAGTCTACTAGGAGTTCCTTTGTATGTAACCTGCTGTCTTTCTCTTGCTGCTTTTAGGATTTTGTCTCTGTCTTTAACCTTTGCCATTTTAACTATGATGTGTCTTGGTGTGGACCTGTTTGGGTTCAGCTTGTTTGGAACCCTCTGCACTTCCTGGGCATGTATGTCGATTTCCTTCACCAGAGTAGGGAAGTTTTCAGTCATTATTTTTTCAAATACATTCTTGACCCCATGCTTCTTCTCTTCTCCTTCTGGTATTCCTATGAGACGAATGTGGTTGCGTTTCACCTTGTCCCATAGGGCTCTTAAACTATTTTCATTCTTTTTTATTCTTTGGTCTTTTTGTTGTGCCAACTGGCTGATTTCTGCTATTTTGTCTTACAAATCACTGATCCGATTTTCTGCTTCATCTACTCTAGTGGTGATTCCTTCGAGTGTGTTCTTCATTTCAGTTATTGTATTCTTTAGTTCTCACTGGTTGTTTTTTATGATTTCTCTATCCTTCCTTATGTACTCACTGAGTTTGTTAAACATTCTTATCATCAGTGTTCTAAACTCTGTCTCTGAAAGGTTGGATCCCTCTGTTTCATTTGGTTCCATTTCTAGAGGTTTCTTCTGATCTTTTACTTGTGACATGTTTCTTTGTTTCCCCATTCTGGCTGTCGCTCTGGGATTGCTTTGATGTATTAGATAGATCACCAGGAGAGCTCTGGCTGGATCACTCAGGCACACAGCTCATGGCCCAACACTCCCAGGAAAACATCCAGTCTCAGCCTGTCCCAATCAGCCGCTAGCAGATCAGGACGAGCAGCCCAACAACCAATCACCAGCCTGGCAACTCTGCAAGCGCAGTGCGGAGAGCGGGGACAGAGGCGACTTGCTCACTACCGTGTCTCAGTGAGCAGCCTGTTGGAGACAGAGGGCACCTGCCCAGCGTTTCCCTGGCAAAACAGTATAAGCCGGGCGGAGGGTGGGGATCCAAGGCTGCATGCGCGCGTGCCCACACACATACACGCACTTCTGCGCCAATTCCACCAGACCAATGAGGTCTCGGACCTGATCCTCCGTGGGAGGGCCCAACCCTGACAAAATGGCGCCCTCCCTACACCACTCTTGTGCAGGCTCCACACCAGGGGAACAATAGTCCAAAAACCTCCAGCCCCTGCACCAAAGGTGCTCAGTTCAGTCCGTCCCCGCAGGCTCCTGGGCCGGGCTCACACAGCTACTCCCTCCACCAATAACCAGGTAAGTGTTCACCGGCGAGCAAGCCTGGGCACCGGCCCCACTGATTCTCTAGCCACTCTTAGCCTCACTGAGCTAAGCAAAGAGAGAGTCCTCACTAATTTACTGCCAGCTATCTTGGAACTTCTCTTCCCGACAAAGGAACTCTGGGCTGGTGAGCTTGGTGTGCGGCCGGAGGGTCTCTCCCCCAACCGGAGAAGCCTCCCCACAGCTGGGGCTTCCCTCACGGGGTTTGCCCTGTCTTGTCTCCGCCCGTCCTACCAGACCCTACATGGCCTCCTCTTTAAGTTCTTCGTTTAGTGGTTCTGTTCATCTAGTGTCCCGGGGACCTCCAGGATTGAATTCAACCAGTTTTTATATGGGCTAAAATAAAATGCATGTAATCACTGAAGGGACGGGTTTGCTAGGCTGCTTTTAATTGTTCTTGTCATGAAGAGACAACTATACAGCTGCTGTATATCAAACTGCTACTGTTTGACACACTCCATAAAGTTCATCTTGTAGCCTCAACGAGTCTTCATGCCTGTTTAAAGTAATAAACACTGCAACTTTGCAGTGGCTCCTTCACCTTCTAGTTTCATCTGGCGGTTCTTTCTAAGACTCATCTTTTAATCTCTCCTTTTCTCCCTCCTCTCTTCCTGCACAGTCCTTACCCTCAAGGGTCTCCCAGTCTGGTGCTGAACAAGGAGTACAAACCAACATTTACAATATAGGGTCTATAAATGATAAGTTGGAGGAAAGTGCAGCACACATGTGGGAACCCCCGGGGTTTCGGGAGGTGGCGTTCTAAGAGGAGGCATGCATTTGTCCTGAGACCTGAAATAAAGAGATGTTAGCCAAGTTGGGTAGGGTGAAGATGGGACTTGGGGTTTTCTAGCAGGGGAAATAACAAGCCCAAAGGCAAAGAGGCAAAAAACAGATGAATTAATAAAATGCAAGCATAATTAATTGCAAGTTGTTGGGTCAAGCTTCTAATCTTTCTAGTCGTACTTTCATTTCCTTAGCTTTAGCATCAACCTCTAGAAAATGCAATTATTTTTAAAGCCCTTTATTGGTCTCTTCACTGCTGGGCACTTTTCTTATTCAAGTTTTCTTCTGCACCTGCAATCCTAAATTTCCTCTAAGCTTGTCTTCTTAGTGTCTTAGAACTACTGAAAAACCTAAGAAGGCTCACTGCATAGAACGAGGTTGAATGCTTCTCCCACATTAACGTGACTGTTAAAAATGCAGATTCTGGATTCCACTTCCAAAACTTCTGTTTCAGTAGTTCTTGGACAGCTGCTTCCTCCCCTTACCCAATTGCTGATTGATTAGGATACAAATGATAAAAGAACTCTGGGTGCAATTAAGACTTTGGAACCAAACAGAATTGGGTTCAAATTCTGGCTCTGCCACTTGCCTGTCTTTCCTTTTCTGTGAAATGGCAATAAAATAATTATCTTATAAGGTTGTTGTGATGATTTAAAGAAGTTAATAGCTATAAAGCACTTAGCACAGTGCCTGGCACATAGCAAATGCTCATTAAAAGTTATTACGATAACCTCCTCTACCTTTTTATAGTCCTATATAATCTGAACTCATTTTTCCAATCTGCTTTTATTACCCAGCACTATAATATCTTGTACTTGTTTAGCACTTTACAACTTAAAACATGCTTTCACATATCATATATATGTCTCTTTTTTAATTTTTTTATAAGATTTGATTGGGGTACAGTGTTGGGGACAGGGAAGGGGAACAGACAAGTTGCTGTCCTTTTGTTCTTCAGTCTAGTTGTGGAGGACATGGCTTCACTGGCCCATGTTGGTATCATCATTACGCTCTTCTCGGGTGAGGCAGATCGGTCGCTGGCCTCTGGATGGCCACTCACAGCGGCTCTTGGCAGCTCACACTCGCTGCCGGCCATTCACGCTGGCTGCTGTCCACTCACTGTAGCCTATGGCAGCCCACTGCAGCAGGGGCTGCAACTATGCCGGCCCAGGGACTCACAGCAGCCCAGCTCCAGGTGGAGCTGTTGTTCACCATCTTAGCTGTAGAGGGCAGTGTCACTGGCCCCTCATATGTGGGATCTACCCGGGGGCCACTGGAGTTCCAAGCCAGCTCTTAACCGACATGCCACTCGGCCAGCCCCATATATATGTCTCTTAATCTTCTCATTAATCTAGTTGAAGTAGATAATAAAATATCCATTTTCAGATGAGTAAATGAGAGTCAAAGGATATGGTAGAGTCTCCGAAGATGCTGCAATGATTACTCTCTTCCCTCTAGACACATGCAGCATGGTGCTCCTCCCATCAACAGATGGAGTTGTTTCCCCTCTCCTTGAATCTATACTGGCCTTGTGACTTGCTTTGACCAATAGAACATGGTGGGAAAAGTGCTGTGCCAGTTCTGGGCCTTAAGACAACTGGCAGTTTCTATTTTTGCTCTCTTGTCAGGAAGTTCAGGCTGTCCTGTTTTAGAGTAGCCATCGTGTAGAGAATCTCTCTAGCTGTTAGCGCCAAGGCCCCCCCATGTGTGAGGGAGGCCTTTTTGGAGCTTTCAGCCCAGCCATCAGACAGCTGAATGCAGTCACATGAATTGCAGTGGAACCAGAAAAGTGCCTAATCAACCCACAGTACTATGAGAAATAATATTTTTTTGTTGTTTTAATCCGCTAAGTTGTGTGTATATGTATTTAAATTATAACCACCTCTCAGAAAGGATTTAAGATGGCTTACAATGATCCCTATACTCCCACAAGATAGCACCATAGTTATCGAATAGCAGAATCATGGTCAAAGCTCTGGCCTTTCAACTTCAAGTCTGGAACTTTCCAATACAGCAAAGCCCAGTCAGCGGGGGAGTCTGTCTATTGTGGCATGACTTTGCCAGACTTATTTCTGCATCTTTTAGACACCCCCTTCCTGGAATGCTTTTTTGCCCCCTCTCCCTTTTCAGTTCAGTAAACTTTATTTATGTGGTATAATAAAGAATCTGGCTGATCTTTGTCCCTGGTTCCTGGGAGATAACCCCTAAATCCTTGAAATTTCCCAAGTGGGAAGGAGAGGGGGGTTGGAGACTGAGTTTAATCACATGCCCAATGATTCAGTCATCCATGTCTACATAATGAAACCCCAATAAAAACCTCCTGGACACTGAAGCTCCAGTGAGCTCCTGGTTGGTAATCACACACTGATGTGCCAAGAGGGTGAGGAGTACTGAGAACAAAGAAGCTTCATGTTTGGGACCCTCACAGACCTCGCCCTATGTCTATATTCATTTGTCTGGCCCTGATTGTATCCTTTAGAGTAAAACTGTAATCATAAGTACAGCACTTTCCTGAGCTCTGTGAGTCAATCTAGTGATTTATTGACCTGAGAAGGTAATGTGGGAACCCTCCAAATTCGTAGACATCTGGTCAGTAGGGCAGGTGTTCTGGGAACCTCGGAGCTTTTGGTTGGTGTCTGAAGCGAGGGCTGTCTGAGCTAACTCCAGTAATCAGTGTCAGAATCGTTTTGCAATTGAACATACACCTACATGACACTTACCCACATGGCAGATAATGTTGTCAAGTCCTCTACACAAATTAATTCATTTCATCCTCAGGGCAAGCCTTTGAAGCAGGTATTATTGTCATCCTCATTTCACAGATGAGGAAGGATGAGACACAAAGAGGTTGAATGACTGCCCAACCTGTAAGTGGCAAAAACAACCTTGATCCCTGTGTATGTGTTTAAATGTAGGTGGTGGGTGAGGAGAAAGTGATGAAGGGAGGTTTGGAGGGAAGCCATACTAACTCCACCAACCATATGGGCTTTTCATTTATAACTAAACATATTAAACAAATATGTTTTGAGTACTTTCTATGTGCCAAATGCAGAGCTAGGGAGCTGACATATAGTGGGGAGCAAGATTGCTCAGCCTTTCCTTCCCTTATGGAGCATACAGTCCACTAGAAAATAATGTTACATCAATATACAATTACTTTTCTGCAACTCTGTTGCTTATAGCCTGTAGATACATGTTTTAGCCCTTTGATTGTATTGCTCTGTACACTACTGAGCTGTGTAGTTTTCTGGGATGGGTAGATCCAGTTTATGCCTCTGTGTCTTTCTCCCCTTTTCCAGAAATCTTTAAATTGCAGCTCAGACAGTGAGGAGAGTGAGAAGCGCTATATTGGCAGTGCTGTTCTGCCTGTACCTACAGCTGGGATTGGAGCTGCTCTGAGCTTTTCCTTTTTTTTTAAATTAAAGTTTATTGGGGTGACAATTGTTAGCAAAGTAACACAGATTAAAGGTGTATAATACTGTTTCTTAGTTTTTGACACATGGAATCTCAGAGTTTTGAGGCTAAAAGGTTTTGTGTTACCTCGTTTCTGGATTGATGAGACTATTTTTTTAAATGAAATTTTGAGATAATTGTATATTCTCACACAGTTGTAAAACAGAATACGGAGAGATTCCTTGTATGCTTTGCCTAGTTTCCCTCCAATGGTAACATTTTATAAATGTGAATATCATAATCAGAACATTGACATTGATACACCCCACCAATCTTATTCAGATTTCCCGTTTTACTTGTATGCATTGCGTGTGTGTGTGTGTATGCATGTATACGTGTGTGTGTATTTAGTTCTGTGCAATTTTATCATGTGTGGATTTACGTGTTCCTCATCAGAGTCAACATATTGATTGAACAATTTCAAAAATCATAAAGGTCCCCCATGGTAGCTTTTTGTAACCATACCCACTTTCTTCTGTGTCCTTACCCCAACCGCTGGCAACCTATATTGTATCCTCCATTTCCAAAGTGTCATTTCAAAAATATTACATAAATGGGGCCGGCCGAGTGGCGCATTGGTTAAGAGCTGGTTTTGGGATGCCAGCGGCCCTGGTTCGGATCCCACATGAGGGCCAGTGACACTGCTCTCTACAGCTAACAACAGCTCCACCTGGAGCTGGGCTGTGCGAGCCCCGGTGATGGAGTAGGCTGCAGCCCCTGCTGCAGTGGGCTGTCAAGGCTACAGTGAGTGGCCGGCAGCCAGTGTGAGCGGCTAGCAGCCAATGCGAGCTGCCAATAGCCACAGTGAGCGACCATCCAGAGGCCGGTGACCAATCTGCCTCATCCGTGAAGAGCACAATGACGGTACCAACAGTGAAGCAACGTCCTCCGCAACTAGACTGAAGAACAAAAAGACAGCAACTTGTCTGTTCCCCTTCCCTGATTCCCAACTCTGTTCCCCTCCCCCAATTCCCCAATAAAATCTTAAAAAAAAGAATTACATAAATGGAATCGCACACTAAGTACTTCTATGGTTTTCAGATGAGCTGTTCTCACCTTCATAGTGCTCTATAAAAGATCATTTTCAGAAACTCTTAATATCAGACACTTTAAAACCACGGAATTGTAAAGGGGTTTTCCCAATTATTGTGCTTTATGAGAGTTAAGACATCTAAAAATGAAATAATGTTAATTTAGTAGAAGTGAAGTTCTGAATTTAGGGTAAATTATTTGCTAATTCCATATTAAATCTTATGAATATTAGAAAATAAAAATGAGTATTTAATTACATGCATGTTGAGAACAAAATTTGAAATTCATTCCTTATAAGCCCATCAAGGATAAGCATAATTGAGAGAGGGGACTCCGAAATTCATTTTGTTTTTTAAATCAAATTCACTTAATGAGATTTCCTCTAGAACATTTTCTGTTGGCATTACTATTTATCTCCTTTGGTTGAACCTATTTTTGAAATGGGTTAAAAAATTAAAAATGTAAGAAAATGAGGAAAGCCAATGAGGGGAAAATATTAAAGGGTCTTTGGAGTAAGACAGTCAACATTACTGCATATTAACCTCATGAAGTTTTGGAAATGCAACTGGCACCCTAGACCTGACAAGGTCATTTGGTGTGCAGTGGCAGGCTGAGTATCGGCATCAGCAATCTTCCAACTTTACGGTCCTGTACTAAACCTTCCTGGATTGAATCCTGCTTGTTCCCCCAAGAGATTCTTCTGGTGTAGCTACATCACTTGGAGACCACTGTAGGGCTTTTTTTTGTGAGAGAAACTGTGTACCTGTGATAGGGTCAACCAATTAGAAGGCAGAGTTCTCCACCACAGTGGTCATGACTTCAGAAAATTTGACTCAGTTGTGCAAAAAAACAAAACACAAGTTTTTGGATGAATGTAGTTGCTGTATGCCTGTCACCTAAACTTCAGACAGGTGTAGTACAGCGGTTCTCATGGTGTGGTCTGCACCAGACCTCTTGTATCAGAAACCCAAATTGTGGCCCAGCAATCTGCATTTTGAGAAGCCCCAGGGATTACCATGTGGGCTAAAGTATGAGAAATACAGCTTTAGTGCAATGTCTGTTACCCATTCCCCAAACTTCTGACAATGATAGTTAACTCCAGAGATCTTTCATCCAAGTGATAGGGATTGAGTCAAATGCTGAAGTCAGGAACTGCAAAGCTCCTGCCAAGGCCAACCAGAGATTTAAAGGTCCTTTAAGATAAGGAGATAAGAGGGGGTGTGTGTGTGTGTGTGTGTGTGTGTGTGTGTGTGTGTGACAGAGAGAGAGACAGAGAGAGAGAGACAGAGAGAGAGAGAGACATACAGAAGGTCAGGAAAAATGGGGCAGTCGAGGAAGGATAACCTATATTACATGAAGAGACTAGTTCATGGACTGCACTGAAGAAACTTTACTGGGATTTGTAATCAAATGGCTGGATGTTTGTGATCTTGGTCAAAGCAGCTTGTGGCCTTATTGTTTAGAGCTATGCCTTCTCAAATTAGTTGTGTGGCTACTGTATTTCAGGCTTAACTTGGACAGACAGGCCTGCCAGGCCCGAATTTCTCAAGCAAATGATGTGAGGGAGGGCAAAAATTATCCAGTGCAAGACTGTGAGGACAATGACACCCAGCAGGAATAGCAAGCCAAATCTGCAGGATCCATAATACAATTGGGGCCCAGCCTCTTTTAAGTGGAAGAGACTGTTTGAATGAGCCATCAAATCAACTCACCAGGGTGGAAAGGATGCAAAGCTTTCATTCTCCCCACAAAGAAAGTTTAAAAGATTAAAATAGTCCTACAAGAACTGCAATAATAGAAGCAGAAATCCTTCAGACATTATAGTAAAAATGGCCAACATCTCAAATTCTCCTGACTTCCAGTCTACCTTTCTTTGGCCTCTCTCGTAAGTGAAAGATGAGTTTTTGTAGATCAGGTAGCAGTTGGAATTAGTTTTATGCACCAGCAGTATGGGGAATAAAGGCAGAGCCTGCAGGAATGTGGGCTCCTGTAACAAGTAATCATTATTGCAAAATCAAATTCCCCATCTCATCTCTGATATGCCTGTTTGTAACCCTAGCGCTGGGCTTCACAGCGTTATAAATCCAGCATACAGGACATGCAGCAGTGGGATAGAGAGCCCCTTGTGTGCCCAGCAAGAGAGATATATGATGGTAACTTTCTCCCCACTGCTTTTGCAATAAAATTCACCAGAGCTCCAGGAAGAGTTAGGCATGTAATTCAACTTCAATAAATCAAGACTAAAATTAAGATGGCCAGATATGTAGCGGCCTGCTCAGGTGTATGGAGAATTTGAAATTTAGTACCATGGTAATGGGTAGGAATGGATTATCTAATTATGGAGAGACAGAAGAAATATTGCTCTCTGGGGTAAAAAGCTAAATGCTCTAATCCATTAAACCACCACATCTCTGCAAAGCTAGATTAATATTAAAGTTCGTGTAATACCTAACTTTTAAAAATGAAGTCCAATGTTAGAAAAAAATACATAAATGAGAAAGCTATACTTCACAATAATTCTGATTTGGCTGCTTATCAATTATATAATTACAATTTTAACACAATTTACAATTCTAAATTGGCTACTTGTCAATAAACAAATTAGTCATATATTTATTTAATCTTTTGGTGTGATGTACATAAGTACATGATTCTAATAGTTTTATTCTTTCCTAACAATATCTGTGTAAATTTTGATCAACCCATCTTGAAGCCATGCTGGAAGGACTTTCAGCAGGGCTCCGGAATGATGCACTGGCTGTGGGTGACCTTTCCTCTCATTCTGTCCTTCCTTCCTTCCTTCCTGCTGCAGAAAACCTACCGTGCCTGTTACTAACTGGTTAACTACGGCCTCAGGTATGACTGGGGGGAGCCAATGGAGGACCTGTGTTTAGCAGGGAGTAGAAATAAGAACGCTCACTTATCTATTATAAATCTCGGTGCAATTACCTTATTGCTGAATCTGCATGGAGATGGGTAGAGCGTCACTGGGAAGTCAGGTCATGGATGGATGACTATGTCATTCTTGATGATATGTCACTTTTTCTACCGATTGTGACAGCCACTACTTGAGATTTACAACCACAGAATTCCACAAAATACTTCATGACATCTTGGATGCTTTGGGTATAACTGTGCCTAAAGACCAATGGCCTTTTGATATTGCCTGCTGTTCTATTTTTAATTGTTTTAAAACCAGTTTTTTTTTTGTTTTGTTTTTTAAAGATTTTATTGGGGAATTGGGGGAGGGGAACAGCGTTGGGGAATTGGGGAAGGAGCACAGACAAGTTGCTGTCTTGTTCTTCAGTCTAGTTGTGGAGGATATTGCTTCACTGGCCCATGTTGGTATCATCATTGTGCTCTTCCCGGATGAGGCAGATCAGTCGCCGGCCTCTGGATGGTCGCTCACCACAGCTATTGGCAGCTCACGCTGGCTGCTGGCCACTCACTGCAGCCTATGGCAGCCCACTGCAGCAGGGGCTGCAGCCTACACCGTTGCCGGGGCTCGCAGCGCAGCTCCAGGTGGAGCTGTTGTTAACTGTAGAGGGCAGTGTCACAGGCCCTCATATGTGGGATCCGAACCGGGGCCGCTGGCATCCCCAAACCAGCTCTTAACCAATGCGCCACTCGGCCGGCCCTAAAACCAGTTTTTAAGTAATGAAAAATTCATGGATCCTTATTTGAAATTTTTTTCTGTTCTGGAAAGTTGCATGTGTAACAGGGAGATAGGGTCAAGTACCTAGTCAGGGCAGTCAAATCAATCCCAGTGCATAATATGGTGAAGATAATGTCCTCTAACTCTGAAATTGTACAATTCCCATTCACTCCAGCCATGGTCTAATTGAGACATTGGTTAACATATGGGTTAGTCTCTGCTTCCTCCCTAGCTCCTAAATTACATGAGATAATGTGATTGTTATATGTCTGGTATAGAGCCCAAACATATTAGACACTCAGTGAATGGCATCTGATAACTTTACTTTCAAAGAATGCTAAGTGGCTGGCAGTCCTCCAAAGAATGCCTTACACACCTTCAGAAACTTGTTCAGACCATTGGATTATAGTAAACTCAAAGATGGATGTAATTGTGTTATTCTCAGGGCCTAGCAGTGTTTGATACATAGTAGGTGCTAAATAAATATTTCAAGGATGGCTGATCAGGAAGTTACAGAAAATGGTTGGAAAAGGGAATTCACTTTTTAGAAGGAATAATATGGACCAAAATGGGCCCCAGATTTTTGTGTATGTTGGTTGTTTTTTTTAAAGGAGTCTCATTGATCTTTTAGAAAAAAAGGAAAAATAGCATGGTTCGTTTTTTCAACAGCTTGAAAGATATGAGGACCAGAGATTTTTAAACTGGTAATTTGATGGATTCATGTTTTACCAAAAATCACGAGATGCTCTGCAAAGTATCTCAGATGAGCTCACACTGAACAGATTCCTCAGGGATGGCAGGTGGGAAAAGGCTTAAGAATTAGTTTAAGAATTTGATTTTAATACTGTTTTTTTTTTTTTTTTTTTTTTTTAGCTGAGCCATCCTGCCACCTGTTGGCAGCTCAGTGGCTGCTCAGCTCGGGCTGGGCATCAAACTGCTGTTGCTCAGAGCTCAGCTCACACTAAGAATTTGACTTTAAAAAACTGATCCTTTACTCATCACTTTCTGTGTGCTAGACACTGAGCTGGGTAATGTTTATACATTCTTATTGAAAATTAAAAAACAAAATCAGTAATCTTTACCTCTATTTTGTAAGAGAAATTTCACATGCAGCAACTTACCCAAGGTCTCATAATTAATACATGGTGAGGCTGATGCATTTTACTCCATTGCTTTATGAAAGACTGATTTTGTGATGTAATTCACATAACACAAAATTTACCCGTTTAATTTGTACAAGTCAGTAGGTTTTCGTATATTTAGAGTTGTGTAACCATCTCTTTTCTTCTTGAAGTTATATACACATTTGTTTTATCCAATGTCTAGGGCAGATATTTTCTAAGTTAAGTTAAAAACGAATTTCATAAACTGATTAAGCATAACTTCACTGACAGACCAGTAAAGACGTTTACAGGTTAAGTTTGAGCTAGACAGTCTGAATCGCAGCTTCTTGATACTGGTTGTGTGTGCTTGGGCAAGTTCCGTAACCTTTCTGTGCCTTACTTTCATTATCTGCTAAAAGGGATAATAATTAAAGAAATGAATTCATTTAAAGCACTTAGAATGCTAACACAAACTACAGGCACAATAAATTTTAGTTACTATTGTTGTTATTAAAAGTGCATTAACAGAACCTCCTAATAACTGAATATCGCAGGAGCCTGAAAAAGCTTCATGAATCATAAAAATTGTGGTCAGTGAAAAGTATTTCTTTTATTGTATTCTAATTCTTTGCAAATTGATGATCCAGGGAATATCAAGTTTACTAATAAAATTATTTTACAAGTTGACTTTTTTTAGCATCCAAAAGGTATTTTCCCCATTTAAACACTACTTACTGTGACTGAGCAAGCTAGCTGCCTCCCTAGGGTCCCATTTTTCCTTCTTCCCCATTGACAGAGCAGATTTCATTCTGGATCGCAGAGTACAGGGTAAAGGGCTACTTTTCTGGCCTTCATCCCAGCTGGGATGCCAAAGAGATGTAAATAGACATTACTGAACAGGAATTCCAGGAAAGGTCCTGCATGTAGATTAACTCAAGTTTTTCTGCCCTTCCTCTTTTCCTCTTGCTATGGGCTTGATGTCTGGAGCTCTGATACCCATCTTGGACTGTACATTGAACTTGAGAAAGAAAACTACTTGTTCAGTTTGGATGGGAGCTGGATGCCCAATATGAACTGTGGACTGTCTTATCTTCTTTTACTTGAGAGAAAAACAACCTACTTTAATGTTTTTTGGTTTTTGTGCTCTACACAGCAGTGACTAACTGTATTCACACTTATACTTTTCTTGGCCAGCTTAAAATGGACTTAAAAGAATACTACATTCTTTCAACCAACACATATTGAACATCTGCTGCTGTGTGCCAGTCATTGTTTTGAGGGCTGGATATGAAAGGGAAAAGATAATCTCTGCTCTCATGGAACTAACAGTTCAGTAGAAGAGACATTTAATCAAAAATAGTACAGTGCCATCAGTGCCAGAAACAGGGGTTAAGGGGAGAGGGGTTAGCCAGGACAGACTTGACTTTCTGGAGAATAAGACAAAGTGGAATACTGAAGAGGTGATCAAGTGAAAAGGAAACGGCATTTCAGGCAGAAAAGTACAGAAATACCCATGATGCACAGCAGCATTTCTATACGGAAATGAATTGTTTTGATTAGATAGTAAGAACATGATCTAACCTCTGCCTGAAGGAGCCAGGTCTCTGTATTTCTGCCATACCTTCCTTCAGCCTGTAAGATCTAAGCTGGTGGTGGGAAGTCACGGCACATGGTAGCACAAGGTAGTACCTGTTGAAGCAATGTTGTGAATTTCAGTGAAGAACTGGCTGGCAGATGGAAGGATTCAGGGGTAAAGACTTGGAAGGTAGAAGTGGGATGAGGGACATTTGGCAAAGAAGTAAAGAGGTGTCCTCTTACCCTTTCCTCACAGCTGACCTAAACTGAAAGAAAACAATGAAATAGTTGCAATAGGAAGGCTGGGGAGCCCATCTCTTATGTACCCCGTATGTCCTGCTTCCCTCCTGCATTCCAGGGGGAGAAGAGACAAGTGTGAGGCAAGGGGTAACCTGCAGCAGTGAAATATAATGTTGGAAGGCTTACAGCAGACCCAGCAGGGCATGAAAAGTCATAGACCGGGCCTGACTCTAGGGCACACATGACCCCAAGAGTAACTTGAACCCTTTAGTCTCTGAACATGCAAATATTATACAAGTTTATCTTTTCTAATTTAAAGGCTATTTTATAAAATTAAAAATGCTCCCAAGGGCACTGAACTGTGAAATCCAGTCCCATAAAGACTGCCTTGATTTATTACAATATATTGTGTTGTCAGAAAAGTCATGAAGTATTTTTCTGTTTTTCTTTGCAAAAATGCGTCATGACTTTTCCGACAACCCAATACTTACACATCTGGCCTGGTAAATCTCTTGATTCAGTAATGTGAAGGTCAAAAATGAGGGACTCTTACAGAGAAAACTACTGAGAGCTGTCGGCTATATGTAGGCTTTCCCACATACATTCTCTCTCCTTTAGTCCTCATAACTTAGAGTTATCTTTATTTTTACATTTTATTTTTATACATTAAGAAAATACGGTTAACTAATTTGATTAAGGTCACACAGCTAGTAAGTGATACAAGCAGGACTCAACCAAAGGGCTGTTTCCAAAGTCTGCTCTTTCCAGTTGACCTTTGAATTGTATACTAGTACTTAGATTCAGCATCAGCCTCCCAAAATTAAATAGCGTTAAATAATAAGGCACTTGAAAACTCTATTTTTCTTATTTGGAAATATAAGTTCTTCAGCTCTCAATAGTTGATTGCTTATTTACTCAGACAGTAAGAGTTATAAATTGTATAGAACTGTTAATAAAGCCTCTTTATTCTTTACACACAGCGCTTCAACAGCAGCCTTTCTAAGAGAGCTGGTGTTTATTTCAGAAGAGTCTAGTAATTATCAAGTCCAAAATTAGTGGGATAGCAGGAATTTCCCTTTTTTTGGCCACTGCATATAATCCAATTAGCCCAACAACAAAAAAGAGCCATTAACTCAAGAGAATGTATCTTATTCTATTTCCCTTTATGGCAGTTCAGTAGTTTGTTTCACCTCAATAAATACTGACTATAGGAAAGAAAGAAACAAACAAAAAAGTTTTTTCAATCACATTTACTGGTTCACATAAATACTTGAAAACAAATCCATCTGTCTTCCCTTTCGGTATCCTTGGCACAACTTATTATGATCTTAATAAACTACTATAAACATCTGTAAGGGGAAAATGAATTTTAAAACAGAACAGTCAATAAATAGCCAAATAGGTCAACCATTGAAAGGACTATTTTTTTTTTTTGGAAAATCAAGCCATTGATTTGCAACTTTTATTAAAATAACTTTCATCTATAAAAACAAGGTAATTTATAACTTGATCTTAACTCAAGTTTTGACAGCAGTTGAATTTTTACATTAAAAATTGCAAAATTTCAACTAAAGAACAAATAAAACATTCAGACACAAGTTTATACTTAAAAATTCTATCAACTTCAGCAAATAAAGAGTGGCTGCTTATCAATTCATATTAGTCCTCTGGTCCAGAATACACTTTCCATTTAAAGTATTTTAAGTCACTCTTCTGTGCAGCATGGATAGCTTCTAGTGGGAATTAGTATAGAGTCTGTTCTTGATGAAGACAACACTAGACAGATGTTGCCTGATGCCTGGATAATGCTGAATGTGACAAAACCAGCGAGACACATTAAGATATTTCTCCTTTTCTTGAACTGTCAGGTCAACCTAAGTAGAGATTAAAAACACACACATAACACAGATATTACATAAGCACAACTATTAGTATCATCTGCGTAGGAGATAGAAATGGGGAAAAAATACTTCCCACAGCCAACATATTCAGATAGGAGTGAAAAATCTCAGCTACTTGGAAGAGCTATCAATTTGTTTAATGCTTTTATGTTCAGTTCAAAACCAGATGTGTTATTTAGGGAAATCCCGTTTTTAATAAACGCCAATTGTACATTTACCCTGGATCTGGAGGCCCAAAGAGTTTGTTTTCACTTTGTTAGCAAGGAAAATAGGAGAAAGATAATAGCTTCCAAAAGACTAAGATATGGTTCTTTCACCAATATTTTTAACAAACCTAAAAAAAGAAAGGTTTATTGACATCTAACATAATGAACAAGGGAATACTATATAAACATATGTATGTACATACACATATAGGTGTTTATATGTGGACTATTGCTTCCTTTCTATTAAATTCTGGGGAGAAACTTTACTCAAGAAGACAATGACCCATTTAATTTTAAGTGATTATTGCTTAATATAAGAAGGGCTATTTCCAGTGGCAGATGCCTCAGATGAACAACAGATCTTCTAAATTCTGTTAGCAATAAAGCTGTCTTCAGTGGATGTAGCAGTTCACAGAATTCACTAACAAGCTACAAGAATGCCCAGAGATTTGATTAGAAAAAGATGCAATAAAAACAGTTGGTGCCAATCATTTCACTGGGCTCAAAAATCCAAAGTAGGTAACTTACAGACTTTTCTCTAAGGTAAATCTTGGATTAGAATCATGAAGAATTGTCAAGTAAAGAGAAAGCCAGCAGGGCAGTAACTCACAGCCAGGACCCATGTAAGAATAGTGTAGCTCCTTCTCCAGGTGTTAATTCAATATTTATTTAACAGATATTGCAAGTCTCCATAAAATTGACAGGAATGTTTACACGAAGAGAAATACCTTAGTCACCTTCCTGTGGTTCAAACCCATTAGCAGTTTGCCGGTTGGAAGGCACTTTTCTGGAAGGCACTTTGAGAGGGACGCCCTGTGACCACTCAGAATTTAGCATGTCTATACTGGTGCTTACTGGTAAATGCTCTGCTGAGTGACTGGGTCAACAAAACTGAAGGACACTGTACTGTACACCTGAAGCTGAAGCTGAATATTATATGTCAACTATTGGGTTGTTGGAAAAGTCATGACGTATTTTTTCTGATTTTTGTTGCAAAAATGCGTCATGACTTTTCCAACAACCCAATATAATTTTATATATATATATATATATATATATATATATATATATATTCACGGGATATGGAGTATAGTATAGGTAATACAGTCAATGGAATTGTAATAGCTATATACCATGTCAGAGAGGCAACAGATTGAGAGAGGGGAGTTATCACTTTGTGAGGGGTGAAATGTATAACTATTACATTGTTTTTTACACCTGAAACTAATAATAAAAAAACCCCATAGAAACCCTGAAGAACAAATCACTCTGTATGCAGTAATTATTACAGAATACAAAATAATATGAACAATAAAATGAAAAGGTAGACACAGTTTTGGGTTGTTGGAAAAGTCATGACATTTTTTCTATGTTTTTTGTTGCAAAAATGCATCATGACTTTTCCGACAACCCAATATTTTCTCAATAAATGTCTATGTGAACTCATATTTCCATTTTCTTATATCCAAAACTGATATAAGTTATCCTGCCTCCCGTTTTGCCTTTATGACATTAGGATACTATTTGATTAATATTTGATCTTTTAACATTGCCGTTGATGGTCTCAAATGTCTACCTCAGTTGGCCCAGCTTACTTAAATTATTGGCAAGTGAGTCTCACTGCTTCTGTTAACATAGAAACTTAAATTTCAGACTTAAGTCCACATCAGAGTACAAGCTGCTACAGCATACTATAAAAATACACCTATTTTGTTTAATGGGGTGTAAGGTTATTTCTAGTTATCAGACATGTTACTATAGCTGTTTTAGCTACAATATAGTTAGGTTAGTCTGTGACATGAACATAAGAAAATTAACACATTTGTTAAAAAAATTCCTTAAGAATGTCCTTTTCATGGTGTCACATGTAAAGAATTACATTATTCTTAATTGTCCGGTGTGCTACACATAGGTGGTATCTCAACAACCATTGTGGAATAAACTAAGTATCAGTCTACATTTCAAAAGATAAAACATATTTTGTAAAAGAGCTCTTTTTTGGTTCTTTTTCTAAATCTTTACCATATGTGAACTTCTTCACTGATTTTGAAAGAAAATATAAGACTTTTTCAAAGCTTGATCAGTAGTAAACATAACTGCAAATTGAACGGAAATGGGGGTGAGCTCTCTTAAATAAATAAATAAAATTCAAAATCAACTTTAGCAAATGTCTTTACTGATAGTTAAAGCAAACAGAAAAACAACTTTTACTCCCACTTGATTTCATGTCAGTGGCTGATATACATGATCATTCAAATCTGACCACTTTCCTGCAATTCAGTCTCTTCCAGAATGCCTCCTTTCAAGAAGTCTCCACACAGCCATTTTGTGAGATGTTATTTTTCGGAATGAATTAAAGTGCACTGAGAAGAAAGCATTTCCAAACAATAAAGTACTAATACTTTATATGTTCAAGTTGCTCACTCAGATTTTGAAATAGGGTAAAAAGGGCAATGAATGTTTACTATTTACATTTCAGAACAGTTTGCTATTACAGAGGACTAGCATACACTGCTATCAGGTCTATTATTTAAAATAACAAAATACAACACAGAAAAATCAATATTCTCCAACTTAAAAATTTCACATTTAGATTCTCTAGTGTAAGGATTATCATAGAACCATGGCACAAAATAATTTTTGTTCTAAGACCTTCTAAAGATTTGTCTAATAGTTCCCAATTTGTTCTAATAATTTTTAACTAGATGTGTTTTAGAAAATGTAAATTTGTTCATTTTCCCTCAGAAAACTTTGCTAGGAATACACAAAGCTTTTCCAAAATGATCAAGTTACCACTTAACCTCCTTTTAATTTAAACTTTGGGGCTTGCCCCTTGAGTCTGAGAAAATTATGACTGACCTTGATTTGTTACCTCTGCTATATTTTTGGTAGATATTCTATTTCTAAATTTACTGGAAACAACCACAACAGATTTTCTCCCCACCAAACTTAGTTTTTTCGAACTTTTTGGATGGGATCCCCATCAACTATTTCACTGATAACAATGGTTTTCATCATCCCTTTCTAGTTGATTAGTTTGGTCCCCCCTACCACGGCCCCCGCCCCTTTTTACAACAGGAAACACAAAGCAAATTGTTCTGGTTACCACTTCCTTCTTCGTACTGGTCTACATGCCAGCGTTGTCTACAGTGATGCTTGGCTCCTTGGCTCCTTCCACTTCATCATTCCCTTGTATTTCTATTGGCACTCTATAATTATTAGGTTGTCGGAAAAGTCCTGAGCATTTTTGCAACGAAAAACAGAAAAAATACGTTGTCATGACTTTTCCGACAACCCAATAGTTTGAACTTCAAAGCCAAACAGATAATGTTCTTAGTCACTAATTTTCCATGAAGATATGTGAGAAACACTTGAAGGGATCCATTCCAGATTAGGGTGAAACACTGGTCTGCCACCTTTCTAACTGGCACTATGCTGCCTTTGGGATGCTTTGTGGCCAGTGGTTCTGGGCTGCTCTGCAGCTATTTCTTTTACTTTTCCGTTCTTTCTAAGAGAACGGCATGCCTCTATTGGTGCTCTGAACTTCAAAACAAAGGGATTTCAGTTGATAACAATCATACTCAAGCAGCACATAGTGTTATAAAGGATTTTAATAATCTTGAGTAACAGTCTGTTCATAGGGACTGCTATCGACTAGTGAAATCGTTCTAAGAAAGCAATGAGTCACCGGTGTGATAATAAACAGCCACACTAGCTGGCAGTTTAACAAAGGAAGAACAATGTAATATTCCTCAAAGAGAATTAAGACAAACCAGCTCTTATAATTTGAGTAACTCAGCCACAACTAAAAAGGCTCACACTGAAACAAAATACAGTGGGATTATTTGATGACTTGAAGGTTCCCTGACTGCTGTATATTGCACTGACTACATATTAAGTATTTAATAACATGAACAAATAAATGAAGGAATGGGAACAAAAATAAATATACCACCAAAGCAAACAAAGCATGAGAAACTGTCTAATGAATATAAGCAGGTAGCTAGTGTGAACTTCATATCTCCTCTGCCTGAATTTCCCAGTAATAACTTCATATCTCCTCTGCCTGAATTTCCCAGTAAATACCCAGTAATAATTTTTTTCTTATCTGGGTATATTTACACATAACTCAACAAGGATGTCATTTAACACCACAGTGCAATTCTGTCACAGTAAGGTTTCAGTCCGAAGCCTGTTTCTTGAGAAGGTGTTTATTTCTCCAATGTATTTTGTCTGCACTTAGACCAGGGTGGGAGAGATGCTTTGGTCATGAACTCATTTTAAGAACTGAAAAGGACGGTTAACAGAGTGACTTACATATTTTTCCACTCAATTATATTTTGAAAAAGATAGCCTAGTCACTACATATAAAGATATACATTCCAAAATAGGAACTATAAGTATGTACAAATCATTAAATATTGTCAATGTAACTCTAGTTTTAACATGCAGCATTGAATGAAATACTTTTAACCTGCTTGAAAACCAAACACCCTGGAAGACACCTAGACTCATAATTAAACATCTTTGTAGCTGGTGCTATGAACATTTTGCATTACGGAATCATGACCTTTTTCACTCAGCTGGTAAAGAAATTCCACAGAAGCTCCCTCCTTCTCAGAGTATTTCCTATCCCTACAGCATGATACACATGAGCCAAAAAGAGAGAAAAATGTAAATGCACACTTGATTTGTAAGAGTTACACTTCATTATCATCTTTAAAACAAACAAACAAACAAACAAACAAAACAACTAGGTGAGAGAAATATTTTCCTTCTTAATGAAGCTTGACACAGATGAAGCCAGGCCTTGCGAAGGTCCTGACAGGCCTTCACGAGCCTGCTGACAGGCATCACATAGAATTACAGAGGACACGTCTCTAACATGAAGCTTTTAAATTAAGTAATGCCACATTTAAATATGTTTTTAAAATGTCAACAAGTGTGTTGTTGTGGTTGTTAGGTAAGTATCGTTTTTGTTCCCCTCTATAAGTAACCATGCTCTTAGCAGCACCATCTCATTCAAATCAAGTTATGTACTCCCCAGTAGAAAGACTACTGGATGGGAGTGCAACCAGGAGAAAGACAGTTATTATTAGATGCCCTAGCAGCAAACCCTCTTTACCTTGGAGGCTTTTTGCATTTCAAAATGAGGTTAAGTTGTGCTATGCCACCATTCTAAACTCAAAAAGCTACAAAAATATTTGGAATCTAAAATAGAATAAAGGGACTTGTATGATCAAAGTATTTCAGCTCTACTTAAATTATCTTCACATTTCAATAAGATTACTTTAAATTTAATTATACTGAAGTATAAAGAGGAAGAGATTGACATGATCCCTTCCTAAATCTCCTTCTTATTCTACTAAAAACTGAGTCTTATTCCTTTTAAGGATGGGGACCTTTGGTCCCACTTTATTCCTGATGTACCATTGTAATTATTAATAGCCCTTCTTTCACTGACAGTGTTATTTTGGATGATAAATCATATGGTCATCCTACTTATAAGAAATATTTATAATCTAACTTACCATAAGCTTTCTAAAACAATAAAAATTCCCTTGGATAGCCAAAGCCATTCAAATTAAACAGATATTTTCTGATTATTTCATGATTCTTCATTCTACTTTTCTCCATATGCCTCTTTAATTGATCCCATAATATTCTGATCTGAAATCAGCACTAGATGCCATTTTTTCTTATTCACTAATTGTTTTCATGTAAAGGTCTTATTTCTTCAATGAAATCAAGTTACTTAAAAATATTTTTATATTTCTGGACTGGCCGAGTGGTGCATTGGTTAAGAGTTGGCTTGGGACGCCAGCTCTGAGCAGCAAGGCCCAGGGTTCGGATCCCACATGCGGGCCAGTGACGCTGTGCCCTCTACAGCTAAGATGGTGAACAACAGCTTGACCTGGAGCTGGGCTACTGTGAGTCTCCGGCATCGGCGTAGGCTGCAGCCCCTGCTGCAGTGGGCTGCCATAAGCTACCATAAGTGGCTGGCAACCAGCATGAGTGGCGGACAGCTGAGGTGAGCTGCCATGAGCTGCCGACATCAACTGCCATGAGCCGCTGTCCAATGACTGGTGAGCAACTCCCTCACCCAGGAGAAAGCAATGATAATACCAACATGGGCCAGTGAAGCAACGTCCTCCACAAGTAGACTGAAGGATAAAAGGACAGCAACTTGTCTGTTTCCCTTCTCTGATTCCCCAATGCTGCTTCCTCCCCCAATTCCCCAATAAAATTTTTTAAAAAGAAAAAAAATTTTTTTTATAGTTCTTTTATGTCCCCCAAGTACAGTATAATGAGCACAGATAGTAAGTTCTTACTAAGTAAACTGGTAATAATACAGACAGTACCATGTTGAATTAAGGGTCGTCCTAGGCCATTACAATAATGTTACAGAATTTAATACAATCACTTAGGGATCTTAGAGAAATAATGCTTAATAAGGGATATAAATCCAAATTGAGGAATTAGAGCTTGGGTGGGGAATGAAGTACAATTATCATACATGATGATGGCATTTTTGGTTACAAAGGCTTCCCCATATTATGACACTTGAGTCAGAGAACTGAGTTTGTCTCGGCCCTTCCAAAACCTGAGTTCTGTCATTGCACAAAGTACTTGATGTTCTTAAGCATAAGTTTTCTTCTCTGTAATAGGAGGACAATACCACTAGTCTTACTCTCTTCCACAGTTATGAAGTACAATGCGAAAGTACACATAAAACTCTGCAAAACATAAGAAATATGTGAATTGTATTGTTCAGTGTGTATGGAAGGGACGGCAGACTATATTCGTGTGCGAGGAATTGTGTCAGACAGTGGTGTTACAAATATGAATTGCTACAATCTCTGCCTCAAGCAGTTTATAACTTAAAGACAGTGACAATTTCCAAGAATTATAGTAGAAAATGAAACAAGTCTGAACTGAGGTGGTGTGTGGGATACACAAAAAAATGGAGCAAAGAGCATCTGAATATGGTTTAGGAGCCTGAGAGGGTGTCACCAGGAAATTAGTGCCAGAGCTGAGTGATACTTGATGAAACACAAATGAATTTGGGAGGAAGATAAGGGCCGGGCCAAGGAGCAAATGAGGAACAGTGCAAGGACACTGAGCAGAAAGAGCCAAGGCTGAGGAGACTCCAGGGAGTACATCATGGCTGAGAGACAGGCGTGTGGGAGAATGACGGAGGTGAGGCAGGATCACGTGAAGAAGGGTCTTCCATCCCAGGGACTGAGAAGCTACATAAGTATGTTGAGAAATAAAAAGATACATTCATGTGAAAAATCACTCCAGTGGCAATAAAGGTGGACTATAAGAGGTAAGACTGAGGCAGGTGACCATTTTAATAGCAGACAAAAGATAATGAATTCTGGAAATAGGCAGTGTCATCCAGAATCATAGGAAGAGACACATATGAGGATCCATGAGGTGGAAACAGCAAGACATGACTGACTGGATGAATGAGGTGAAGAATATAGAAAAATGTATGAGTTCCTTTTTTCTACAGGGAGAAGACAGGCAGGAGGTTTTAGGTAGAGAGATACCTAAGAAAGTACAAACTCTAACCTGAGCTGCCTAGTTTCCAGAGCTGCTTTTGCCACCTACTTGGGTGGTCTCAAAGAAGACATCTGACCTCTATGCTTCAGTTACTTCATATGTAAAATGGGGATGATAAGTGTACCCATCTCACAGGGCTGTTATAAGTATTAAATGAGGTAACATTTGTAAAGCATACAGAACAGTGCCTATGGAACACAGTGCCATATAATTGCTTGTAAATAAATTTATGATGGGTAATGATTTAAAGTAAAGAGGATGACTAGACAGAGAGCAAATTTTTAAGATATGAGAAAGGATATGAAATTTGGGACAAGATCTAGAAAGGGGGCAGGATGTGGAGAGGGAGTTGAGGTTAGAGGCCAGATGAACATATTAGCCTAGGAGAAAAGCAAGGTGATGCTTTCTGAAGCCAGACACAGGTGACAAGATGGATGAGGACGTGTATGTAGAAGAGATGGAAGATGAGGGTTTTAAACTATGGCCTCCATTTTCTACCTGAATAAGGGATGAAGGCTCTGTGATAAGGACTGAAGATAAAGGGGGAGGTAAAAAGGAGGGGCTTGAGGAACATCCAAAAGGTCTGGAATTATGCCTGGGAAGAATGAAAGAGCTGAGCCATAAGAAAGCCCAGCTGAAACTGGATAGTATAAACTCATAGTACCAAATGTAGTTTTGTAAGTTCTCCAACAGAGCTCTCAACCTGGATATAAGATTGAAGGCATTTATTTAGACTGACCAAGAACTGGGGATTTACAGGGAAAGGGTGATGAATGTACAGTGGAACAAAGAGGCTGAAGATGCTATCCTAAGAGGATGTAATAGAAATTACAAGAAAGGGGATCTGGGTTGGATGGGGATGAAAGTATATAGGTTAGGAAAAAGTGAAGGAATCCAGTTACCTCAGATAAGGATGGCATTAGGGAGTGAGAGATTAAGCTCTAAGGATAAGAGGTCCCACAGAAGATGGGGTACTAGAATTAAGATGTAGAGCTGGAGTGAAATGGTGACCATGGGGTCCAGGTGATGATGACCATCAAGTCCAAAGGGTGGCAAGAGAGGTAGCTACAAAGAAGAGCAGAAGCAAGAACAGGAATCAAGCAAGTCAAGGAACAAGAAGCTACCATGTTTCATGGATATGTGGAAGGAATATTTATATAAAGTATCCTGTATAAAAATTATTCTTTTCATTTTTATTTGCTAAATTGAAAACTGATTTAAATTAAAGCCAATAAATGAAAGTCAAAAATCATCTCAACATTATAGAATAAAATGTTAATAACTACTCAAATACTCACTATAAATCGATGAAGTCCATAGTACAACAGGATATCTGCTAGGGTGAAGTTATATCCTGTAAGGTAGACTTTATCTTCAAGATATGAATTAAGATCCTAGAAAAAAACAAAATGTTAAAAAACAGTAATAATAAAGTTAACTACATATCATTTGACTTAAAACATTTAAATGTCTATTAGAAAACAAAGTACTGAAATTTAACAAATTTAATCTTTGACATTAATAGATTCGGGTTCTTTCAAAAATCACAAATCACACTAATAATCTCATTTAAAAAAATAAGGTAAACATGTTAAGTCTTATTTTAAAGAAATAAGAAAATGTTACAAATGATATTTAAAGTAATTATTTCAGACTTACACCTTTTATTTTGGGGGAAACATTTTGTAAATCATGATGGTAGATTTACTTTTTCCATTAACATATGAAAAGCTCCTCAAGGGCCGGCCAAGTGGGGCGATGGTTAAGAGTTGGCTTGGGACGCCAGCTCTGAGCAGCGGGGCCCTGGTTCGGATCTCACATATGAGGGCCAGTGATGTTGCCCTTTACAGCTAAGATGCTGAACAACAGCTCGACCTGGAGCTAGGCTGCTGCTGCAAGTCGCTGGGCGACAGCAGCCGACGTGAGCTGCCAAGAGCCGCTGTGAGCTGCGGTCCAAAGGCTGGCAACCGATCTGCCTCACCCGGGAAGAGTGCAATGAAGATACCAACATGGGCCAATGAAGCAACATCCTCCACAACTAGACTGAAGAACAAAAGGACAGCAACTTGTCTGTTCCTCTTCCCCAAGTCTCTAATGCTGTGCCCCTCCCCCAATTCCCCAATTAAAAAAAGAAAAATCTTTAAAAAAAAAAAAAGCTCCTCAGCAATTTCTATCTCTTAAGAAAATTACAACTTATTGGTTTCACGTTTTAATATATATATATATTTTTGAAGATTTTATTGGGGAATTGGGGGAGGGGAACAGCGTTGGGGAACCAGGGAAGGGGAAAAGACAAGTTGCTGTCCTTTCGTTCCTCAGTCTAGTTGTGAGGACATTGCTTCATGGCCCATGTTGGTATCATCATCATGCTCTTCTCAGGTGAGGCAGATTGGTGGCGGGCTTCTGGATGGCCACTCACAGTCGCTCTTGGCAGTTCACACCCGCTGCTGACCGCTCACACTAGCTGCCGGCCACTCACTGTAACCTATGGCAGCCCACTGCAGCAGGGGCTGCAGCTATGCCGCCCAGGGGGACTCACAGCAGCCCAGCTCCAGGTGGAGCTGTTGTTCACCATCTTAGCTGTAGAGGGCAGTGTCACTGGCCCTCATATGTGGGATCCAAACTGGGGCTGCTGATGTCCCAAGCCAGCTCTTAACCAACGCACCACTCGGCTGGTCCTATTTAAATTTTTTAATTGCAGTAGAATATTAACATAAAATTTACCATCTTAACCATTTTTAAATGTATACCGTATTTTGCTGTGCACCTTTTTGCCCAAATTTATGAGGGAAAAATAAGGATGTGCATTATACATGGGTATTACTAATTCCATATGTATATAAATGTTTTTAATTCTTTTATTTATACTTATGAGTTAAAAGTGTAACTCTAGAAATCAATAATGATATCTGTATGCAAAATAATACCCTGGAATACGATAACTGGTTTTGTTGAACTTATGACGAACATGAAATGGTGAAGAGTTTGTAGCCTTCTGTTATGTGTAAATATCGTAAATTTGTTGCCGGTACATAAACTTTCTTGTACCATAATATGTTAAAAAATAAATGCTAAAATTCCTTTATAATACAAAAAACAAGTACCTAACCGTAAACAAATAAAAATTGGAATTAAAAAACTGAAATGAAAGATTTTTTTCCCCTGAAAGTTTGGGCCAAAAATGTAGGTGTATTATACACAGGAGCTTATGGTACATGGTAAAATAACGGTAATTCAGTAAGTGTTAAAGGTATTCGCACTACTGTACAACTACAGAATTTTTTCATCTTGCAAAGTTAAAACTTTGTATTTATTAAACTCCCCATTTCCCCCTGACCCCATGCCCTGGCAACTGTTACTATGCTATTTCTATTAATTTGACTACTTTAGATACTGCTTTTAAGTGGAACTCATGGGGTATCTGTCTTTTTAACACTAGCTTATTATTTCACTTAGCATAATATCCTCAAAGTTCATCCATGTTGTAGCATGTGTCAGGATTCCCTTCCTTTTTTTTTTTTTCTTTTTTAGGGCAGTGTCACTGGCCCTCATATGTGGGAGTGAACCGGGGCCGCTGGCTTCCTAAGCCAGCGCTTAACCACCATGCCACTCGGCCGGCCCAGGATTCCCTTCCTTTTGAAGGCTGAATAATATTTCATTGTATGTATATTCCACATTTTATCCATTCATCTGTCAGTGGACACTTGGGTTGTTTCCACCTCCCAGTTACTATGAATAATATTGCTATGAACATGGCTATACAAAATGTTTAAGACACAGTCTGAATTCTATTGGGTATATATCTATAAGTGGCATTACTGGTTCTTTTGATAATTCTTTTTGTAATCTATCTATACTATTTTACATTCCCCCCAACAATGCACAAGGTTTTTAATTCCTGAAAACCCTAGCCAATATTTGTTTTGATTTACATTTCTCTAATGATTAGTAATGTTGAGCATGTTTTCATATGCTTTTTGGCTTTGTATCTCTTCTCTGGAGAAATGTCTCCTCAAGTACTTTGTTCATTTTTTTATATTGGGTTCTTAGGATTTTTGTTGTTGAGTTTTAGGAGTTTTTTATACATTCTAGAGATAACCCTTTATCACATATATGATTTGCAAATATTTTCCTATTCCATGGGTTGCCTCTTCACTCTGTTGCTTGAGTCTGTTGATGAACAGCAGTTTTAAATTTTTATATAGTCCAAAATTTCTATTTTTACTTTTGTTATCTGTGCTTTTGATATCACATCTGAGAAATCATTGTCAAATCAAATTACGTGTTGTTTTTCCCTGTTTTCTTCTAAGAGTTTTATAGTTTTAGATCTCAACGTTTAGGACTTTACTTTGAATTATTATTATTTTTTTAAGTCAGAATGATGTCAGTATAAATTAGATGCTTCAGAGTTAATTTTTATATATTATGTAAGATAAGACTCAAACTTCATTCTTCTGCAATTGGATATCTAGGTTTTTCACACTCTCAAAGACTCCAGGTTTAAACACCATTTAAATCTACAGAAAACTCGCTTGCATTTGTTCTACAGACAATTACCATCAATTTTTAAATATGCGTGAATGTCAATTTAAGTATATAAAAAAAGGATTCATTTGAAATTACTAAAAAAGAAAAAAAACTAATAAGCACTGAGCTCCCTCAACAGCTAGTAGGCACTTTTGAAGGAAAAAATATTTAAAGTACATGTTAAATATTAAAAGGTCCTAATCTAAATTTGAATTGTCTGACAGACCAGAATGAATAAATCAGTTAGAGTTCTGAGAAAAGAAAAAAAAAAAAAAAAAACCTAGATAAAAAAGTATTATATGAATACTTTTGGTCCCTTTCAAAATCAACATATAATTTAACATCACAAGAATCTGTACTGAATTACATTCAAACTAAATAAGACAAACGATTCATATAACCTTTAGAGAAAAGTTTATAAATAGGTTATATGAAGTATTAATGGATATTCTCACAGGCTCCTCTAATGACTAGTTATAAAACACTGCCCAGTCATCCATACCATTTATTCTGGAAAAATTCCTTAAATTGTAGAGAGAACACTTTGTTTTCTCAAATTACACCCCAAAGGCCTAACACACAGTGATTCAGTAACCAGTAAATGTTCACTGAATTGAATTTAATCTCTTTTAATTTGCCCACACTTTCATCTAGAGTAATTTTTAAAATGGTATATGAATATGAAAATGGACTGCTAGCGTTGGTATAGATGAGGGCATAAATGAGACAAATTCAGAAGAATCAAAATAAAATTTGGGTATGGAGGGTAAACATATTGGTGTATTAGGAGTTATCACTTAAATTTCTACAGTAATTTATTGAATGAGGATGGTTTCTCTTCAAATGTTTTCAAATGAAACAACTTTGATAAAGTATAAGAATAAAATAAATACATCTTCATTTAATTTTAAGAACCATTTTAGCTAATTTCTGATGGTCATTTCCTTTTTTTTTTTTAACATGTCTTTTTGATGCTATCGCCAAACTTTAAAAAATATTTCACCCTGGAGCTCTACCTGATTTTTCTTTTTCTTCCTAACTAATTTGGAAAAGCAATATAATAAACAACTGTATATCCTCCATATAGATTCAATAGATGTTATTAGCATTTTGCAATGCTTGCTTTTTAAAAGTATATATTACTCTACTTATGAACCATTTAAATTTAGAATCATGGTTTTAGCACTGAAATGGAACTTTGGAGAGTAAGAATTAAGCCCTTTCACAGTATCCTATTAGCAAGAGTTTTAAAAATAAGTAATAAAAAGGTAAATATCCCAGTCTGAATGGGCAAAGAATGTTTAAGCAAATTTTTAAAAATAATGACAATGGTCCTAAGGATTGAAAAAAATGTCACAGCGTTAATAATTTTAAGAAGAAAAACAAAGTAAACAAATCACTTTTTATTTCATTTGTTTTGGTAATGAAATTGGGGTGGTAAAGGAACAAAAGGGTAATACCCACGTCAGCAAGGGTTTTGTGGAAGGGGCTGCTCTCATATACCACCAAACTATAATAATACACTTTTCTGGAGGGCAAATGAACAACATAGCCTTAAAAAGGTACATAGTTTTTGGCCCAGCAATTTCCCCTGTAGGAACTTAGCCTAAGGAAACAAATGGGAATGTGCTAAAATATTTAGCAACAATCTAAGAGTAACTACACAGGGGATAGACTATTTATGTTCTCGTACAACTATGTGATGAAATACTAATAAGTTATCAAAAGAATAGTATAGCAAAGGAACAAGATAAACAAATAAAAAACAAAAACTCATAGACACAGGCAACAGTCTAGTGGTTACCAGACGGTAAGCGGGAGGAGAGATCGTAGAAGAGGGGTCAAATATATGGTGATGGAAGGAGAACTGACTCTGGGTGGTGAACACATAGTGCAATATATAGATGATATATTATAGAATTATACACTTGCAACCTATGTAGTTTTGTTGACTATTGTCACACCGATAAATTTTATTAAAAAATGATAGTATAAGTGAATATTTATGGACATGAAAAGATGCTCACAAGATACTGTCAGTGAGCAAAATAAAATAAGTGTTCAATGAACTGCCCATTTTTAAAATAAAATACACATACCTATATCTGAAAAGAAAAAGCATGGAAAGAACACAAAAGGCGTTCAATAAATATTTGATGACTTAACGTAAGAGTTATTAACAAGTCTCTTGATGGAACCACCAGTGTTTGAAATTTCTTTTATTTTCTTATTATATTTCCTAAATTTCTATGATACATATTTATTGCCTTTAAAATAAAAATGCTATCATAAAGCAGCAAAAAGCAAAGTAAAACAGAAAACAACCCTTTCTCATCAGTGCTCAGATGGCCAAAAATCACACTGCAGTCCATTATCCACACAATTGTCTCCTCCACTGGTATGAGTTCTATAAAGGCAAGGACGGTGTATAATTGGGTCACTGTATCACTAATTCCTAGAACTGTATCTGACATATTGTTGTAGGTACAGATGAGTCAACTGTGGCAGAGCAAGGACCACAGCCCAAATCACGCAGCTCCTCGTACATTTCAAAAATGGTAATAGTTCCAGTCAGACTGTCCTGATTGAAATTTCAGATATTTACCTGTTCCAAATACATTTTGATGCAATTGCTTTTATGGTCCTAATACCATATCTATGAAATGTAATTTTTGAACTTAAAAACCCAATTAAATGAAATCTTGTTCCTATCTTTTAGAATTCAGTACTTTATTACTATCCTTTCTTTTGGAAAATTGTATGAGATAGTTATATTCATTTCTAATTTGCCTGAAATTTCACATTCACTTAGAAAGAAGACATGCTTGCTTCCTTTGGAAATGCTGCTGAGTATGGCAGGGGGCAGAGGGAAGAGTCAGTATGAATATTAAAAGTGAACAGTCAGCATGATAGACCTATAAAGGAACAAGCCCCGAGATTTATTTTCTACCAGTTCTCTTGATGAAATCTATCAAGAATATAGATATATATAGTTTAAACCATTTTCCCCAGGGTGATAAATGAAAAACTTTCACTATTGTAAGATCTTCTTACACAACTTATATTACCAATTTATATGATAATGGTAATAAAATTAGGAAACATAAAGGGTTCCTGAAATGATGTAATTATCTAGATGATTTCTAAGTTTCCTTCAAATTTTAAGTTTTTATAAAATTTTAAAAGATTTTTTCTTTATTTTTATAAAAATAATGAACAAAATAATTTCCTTTGTAATGTTTTTCATTCTTGGTGAATCTGAAGCCATATTAAGTTTACATTTTATAAAATAGGTTCGTTTATTCTAGTTTGACTTCTTTGAAAAGAAAATACAAATCCTAAAGCTATAAGTCTCAAGAGAGAGAAATGTGGGCTTTCACAGATCAATCTGACCGTTTTTGTTTTGTTTTGTTTTTCAAATTACAATCTCCAAAGATTCTGATTACCTCTTATCTTTGAGAAAGTATTTTATTGCTCAGTGAATCAGGACTGCCGAGTGGGAGAATAAATATTAAGCAATCACTTAAAAAAAAAAGTCATACAAAGCTATAATGATTGACTATGATGAGTATTATGAAAGAAAAGCACAGGGTGCTGTATTATGAAGGAAAAAGACTTCATAGAACTTTAAGAACAAGGAACCACATTTACTAGAGAGAGTAAAGGACATTTCTGAGGAAGGAGTATCTGAGCTGAGATCTGAAGGAGAAGGGCTGGCAGAGTCTGCCCCAGACAAAGGTAACAACAGGTCCAAACTAACCTAAGGCAGAAGGAAATAAGGCCAATAGTTTCAGCTACTGAATCTCAGGGAAGAGAGAGCCCTGTAGCAATAGTTTATGAATTTTAGCACATAAAGAAAGTCACCATACCTTCAACATAATGCGGATGTCATCTTTATTGGTATGTCCATCTACTCGAGTTACTCTGTATTCTAACCATTGTTGAACTATTGCTTTTTCTTCTGCAGTGCTTCCAAGCAAATATTCTTTGTTGGCCTGCTTGACTAGATGAGCTGCTATAGTAGTTAATCCTATTAGATTTGGACCATTGCTTGTTTGAAGAACTGGAATCTTGAAAAGAAAAAAAAGTTCTTCAAGTAAATTTTAAAGACAAATGCCATTGCAACTCTAAGTTCAAAGTAATCGCTAAATCCCTAAACTGTTTTTTCCAATCTCTAAGATTCTACTCTAAATTACTAAATTACATAAATGAAAGTCAGGAAAATAGCAGTTATATAATTTACATTTGATAACAGGTGCTTGATGATGACATTGGTAATAACATTGTAGAAATCAGTATAATGTTTCTATATAATTTATAACTGTGTCTGTATAAAGAGAGAAAATGAAAATCCTAATAAAACTGCATGAATTTCCATCAAGTTTACCAATACCCTGCTTTAGCAAGGGGAACATGCTTAATTAAATAAACCCAATTTCTGTTATAACAAAAATAAGAAAGTTACAGTTAACAAGAGTTCATGATGATATAGCTGGAAACACTAAATGGGATCTAGGCTGGTTTTAGTGATATGTGAGCTAATACTATTAGCTATCTCATTAACTAGGTGTGGACTGTGATAATTACTTGGTTACCATGACTGCATATTCATAAATTTTGCAGTCATTTCAGCTAATATTTTGTATTTTTAGAAACATTCCAAAATATAATTGGGGCTACTGATAATAAAGTCTGGGCTTCAGGTAGTCATCTGAAAAATAATCCTATTTTTTATGTTTCCCCTATTATAATAGCAATACAAAAGGCTAGATCATAAGAAATTGCTAATTTAAATGTTCTTGATACAAAACTAAGTGAAACATTATGAGAAATTCAAAAGAAAATGGAAAGCATCATCCAAAGGGGAGACTGACCATTACAAAAGGTATATAATCTAAATGACCTATGCAAACGAAAAAAGAATATATTCTTGGGAAGAATGCTGCTCTTTTTAGCCATGAAGGAGTATTGTATACTCGTCTAGTGACTTACATGTTTCAGGGTACTTTCATACTCACATCTAGATCAACAGAACTCTGAAGTATGTGGGGAAATTACCATTTTATGGCTAGAGTCAAAGGTTACTTCCTGCAAGTGAAAGTAAGTAACTAATTCCTATCCCTCATGACATTGTTGTAGTCATTAATAGAGGAATATTTATGGTGCATTATCTGCTTACAAGCAAAATTTTTATGAAAGAGTGAAACCAAGCAAACCACCATGGACACTTTTCTGAAGAGTGACACATTCTCTAGCAGAGCCTCAGGCAGGTCCTCCAGGAGGTGTTCCAGAGTAAGGCACTGTCATCATCACAGGAGATAACAGCTCCATGCCAGTGGGACAAGGTGTGGAGGTGGAGACAGTGGCATATCATGTATGTGTGCATATCTTAGTTTTTAACAAAAAAGTTAAATAAAAATAAAACAAAGCTTATAGAATAAGGACAAAAGACAGAAAATATTTTTGGACAGCTGTACATGTTTTGTATTTTAAGCTGTGTTTTTATAAAAGTAAAAAAGTTTTGTTTAAAGTTTTTAAAGTAAAAAAGTTACAGTACGCCAAGGTTAATTTATTATTGAAAAAATTTTAAATTGAATGTAGCCTAAGTGTGCAGTGTTTCTAAAGCCTACAGTAGTGTGCAGCCATGTCCTAGACCTTCACGTTCACTCCCACTCACTCACTGACTCACCCAGAGCAACTTCAGAGTCCTACAGGCTCCATTCATGTTAAGTGCCCTGCACAGGTGCACCATTTTTTACCTTTAATACCACATTTTTACTGTACCTTTTCTATGTTTAGAAACACATATCACTATGTTACAATTGCCTACAATATTCAGTACAGTAACTAAATACTGTACATGCTTGTAGCCTAGGAGCAACAGATTCTCTGTACCAGGTGTGTGGTAGGCTATGCCATCTAGGTTTGTATAAGTGCAATTCTATGTTCTCACAAGGACAAAACTGCCTAACTGCATTTTCCAGACGGCATCCGTGTCATTCAGCAACACATGACTGCAGAGCCAAAGTTGTCTTCCTACAATTATTCTTCTTCCTCTAATATATTCCCTCCACCACAAACAAGGATCTTCATAAGACACAAAAATGCTCGAGAAATCTGGATCTTTATACCTCACCAGTCAATCCCATACAGTTTTAACTTTCACCCTCATTCTCTGCACACTGAAGTGATATCACAAGGCTTCAGAAAAGCTTTCCCTGAATCTTCCAGATCGGGCCAAGATCCATTGTGTGCTCTAAACTGTCTGCTTCGATGTAGCACTTTTCAGCTTGTCCACCCAGCTAAAAAAGCATGACTTCTGAGGGGAGGGCGTGTGTCAGCCTTAACTATGGCTGCTGTATTCCCCAGGCCTAGCATAGTAATACCTGGCATCCTGTTGCTCTTCTGGAGTAGTTGCCTAATACCGAATGAAAGGTACTGTTATAATGAACTGCTGTCATTGAAATCAAACACGGGGCCTCCAGGTTGGTTAATCATTGGGCTCTTTGAGGACCCTCCTCGCTTTCCCAGAATAGAAAGCGAGGATTTACCAGAAGGGAAAGTTCGGGCCGAGCCCGTGGGGAGCAGGTTCACCCTCCTCTTCCCCGGAGCTAGAGTGGCACGAAAAGACCCAGAGGCGCCAGCCCGTCCCGCGGCGCATACACGTGGGGAGGTGAAAGGCCGCATTCTCACTCCGTCTGACCCAGCTGGTCAGTTCGTCCGACCTGTCTGCCCTCCATCCCGTTCCCTCCACGCCGCCTCCGCTTCTTACCTGGCGTTCGCCGTGAGCGTTGTATTTGTTCCCTTTACTCAGCCCCAGAGACTTCTCCAGCAACGTCAACTCTGCGACTGCCGCCATCTTCCGGCCTCACCTCCCCGCAGGGGCGGAACCGAGGCAGCCAAGGTCTCCTGCATTGGCAGAGAGGGAAGTCCCACCCCCACAAACGTCTCCGCCTATTGGCTGAACAGAGAGGGCGTGAAGGCGCGCCGTGCGCAGGAGGTGGGGCCAAAAGAAGGGCGGGGAAGGGGCGCGATGTGAGGCAGGTGAAACCGTGATGCGCAACCTCAACCCTCTTGGAGCTCCTGAGGACAAACTGGCCGAGTCGGGCTGTGGTTACTGCAGTAGACTGAATCTGCCAACTTCTAAACCGCAAGGTGTTGGCTTGTCTGCCATAGTTAACTGATTGATTGGGCATGCTGAGACTTTTTATATTTGGAACCGAAATTTACCTCAGTTTGGCTCAGGAATCTGTCAATTTGAATGATCGAATTGAACAACAAAGAGTTCACAATCTATTAGAAGTTTCCAACATGTAGTGTTATTCATGGAGATTTTAACTGTGTTTTGATGGTGAAATGGGAAAACCAATTTTTCTTCTATAAAACTACAGCTCAATAGTAGCAGTAGAATTATAAATTTAAAGATTATTAAAAGATCACTAGGGGGCCGGCTGAGTGGCACGGTGGTTAAGCGCTGGCTTGTGAAGCCAGCAGCCCCGGTTCGGGTCCCACATATGAGGGCCAGTGACACTGCCCTCAAAAAACAAACAAACAAACAAACAAAAAAAGATCACTGGGTATGTTGGTTAGTATTAAGTCATTCTTATAGTCCAAGAAAAGCAGCCATTAATAGTTTTAAGGATCTGTATTAGCAGTACAAGAAAGATAAAGTAGTGATATGATCTATGTTCCTTTTGCTGTAGAAGTAAGCAATGCACATAACATTTCCCCCTTAAGTTGCTATATTCTTATATCTTCAAAATAGAAAATGGGTAGTATATGTTGAAGCCTTGAATACTTCCAAAAGATTTCTGAAAAAAAATTTCCACATTGAAGAATGAACAAAAAGTGTGTTAGTCTGAGAGAAATGGAAAAGAAATACTACAAAGTAGTTTATCACTAAATCAGAAATATGCAAGATTAGTGGGCAAGGCTTTCACTGTGTGACATCTTCCCTCCCCCAAAATACTTAATGAATGAACACTGGCAGCAGAAGTAAAGGTAAAGAAAAGAGAATTTGGCCAAATCAACATAAACAAAATACAAAGGAAATCCTAGTAAAAGTGGATTGTGCATTAATTATTTGTTTACTTTCCATATACAGAGAATTGAATAACTATTTCATTACCGCTAAAAAGGCCAGTCCTCTGAGAGAATTCACATGTCTATTTTCAGTGTGTAGGTTCACTTTTTGCTTGTAATACATTTTTTAAAAAATTCACAGGGTTGGCCGAATGGCTCAGTTGGTTAAGAGCTCGCTCAAGAGTGCAAGCTGAGCTCTGAGCAACAGCGGTTCGAGGCCAGCCCGAGCTGAGTTGCCATTGAGCTGCCAACAGGTGGCAGGATGGCTCAGCTAAAAAAAAAAAAAAAAAAAAAGAACAAGTTTAGAGTCGGCCGAGTGGTGCGGTGGTTAAGCGCTGGTTTGGGAAGCCAGAGACCCCGGTTCGGTCCCACATGTGAGGGCCAGTGACACTGCCCTCAAAAAAAAAAAAAAAATTTCACAATTAACTAATTCCAGTGGGTGGTATATTTAAAATTAAGGCTTGACCTAAATGACCTAAACTGGGATTTGAGTTTCAGTATAAAAATATCTGAGTGATAGTCACCCAAATGATAAAACTGATGACTGTTAGGGAAGATTGGATAAATAGGTGGAATATCACTTTTTAATTTATGCTCTTTGATTTGAATTATTGCAGATAGATTTTGTAATTTAAAAAAGTTTGTTTTAATGTAGTTTTAAACTTCTTTCTTCCCTTCAAGTCCTTAAGGTTTTTAACCCTGGATTTCTTTTTCTTGTCTTGTATTCTTACTTTTGTTGTTTATGTTCAAGACTGGGGAAGAAATTTGACCACTGCAGCACTTCTGAAATGACAAGGAAAGGAGGTGGTGTCACATAAAAAGAGGCAAATTTAAAGTGGATTCCAGGAGCCAGAGGTTCTAGCATCTATTCAACCATAACTACTTGTGTCACTGCAGTTAACCCTATTAGGACTCAGTTTCCCCAAGTATAACGCAGTGGGTTTGAATTAGATATTTCTGTTGGCACTGACAGTCTTTCTTTCAGTATTTGAGAACCTGTATTTCACCTTGTGTCTTAAAGTGAACATGCATTTTTGTATACTTTTGCCTTAAAGTGGACATATACAGAGGGTACCAAAAAAATGTATCCACGTTTTAAGAAAGGAAAAAAACTGTATTAAAATTGTAATACTCAATATATACCAATAACAAAAGATGAATACAAGTCATGTGTATACAATTTTTTTTGGCACCCCGGTATTTTTTTTGTATTACTGATGTAATTTTGTAATATAATTGCAGTACTAATGCAGTTTCATATTGGTGGCTGGAAGGGCCTTTTGTTGTGGCCGACTGTTGTATATAAATATAATGGCTTGCTTGTTTTGAACATAGGAAGGGGGATCTAGGTGTCCCTGTCATACTCTCTTCTCTTAATACAGAAGAGAAAGAGGATCAGACCTGCTTCATGTAGAAATGCTTGGAAGGACTCTATACTTGGTTTAATGCTCTGCTGTTGCCATCTTACAACGCTTAACAATTTTTTTTTATTTTATTTTATTTTATTAGTTTCAGGTGTACAACACAATGCAATAGTTATACTCTTTACCCCGCAAAGTGAAAACCCTCCTCCCCCAGTTTGCCAACCCACTCCCCCCCATATCATACATATCCTGACTCCCCTCCACAGTATACTCCACATCCCGTGACCATTCACATATTCAGTTGCAGTTGGCATACAATACTATACAACATCAGCTTCAAGTGTACAGTGCAGTGATCAAGCCTCTACTCTATCCATGAAGTGGTCTCCCTAACTAGACATGTGACTATCTGACACGCCACAAAATTTTTACAACATTATTATATTCCTCGGACTGTGTTTCATATCCCTGTGGCAATATTGTACTTGTCTATTTATGCTGTCTAATCCCTTCCCCTTCCCCCGCATCCCCACCCCCTTCCCAACTATAAACCCTCAGTTTTTCCTCTACATCTACAAGTCTGTTGACTTTGATCTTTCACTCAGCTCTTCAGACTCCACACAAACAATTTTTTTTTTTTAAAAAGGGGTTCTACATTTTCATTTTGCACTGGGGCACTTATATAGTCAATCCTGCACATAAAGTTTATTACTTTTGCTTTCTGAGTCTAGTAGACTGAAACATTCCAAGAAGCATTTGGGGTTTTGACATTCAGTGACCAAAGGAAAATGAATATATCTTTTTTTTTTTTAAGATTTTTTTTATTGGGGAATTGGGGGAGGGGAACAGCGTTGGGGAATCGGGGAAGGGGAACAGACTAGTTGCTGTCTTTTTGTTCTTCAGTCTAGTTGTGGAGGACGTTGCTTCACTAGGCCCACGTTGGTATCGTCATTGCACTCTTCCCGGATGAGGCAGATCGGTTGCCGGCCTCTGGATGGTCGCTCATCGCGGCTATTGGCAGCTCACACTGGCTGCCAGCCACTCACGCTGGCTGCTGGCCACTCACTGTAGCCTATGGCAGCCCACTGCAGCAGGGGCTGCAGCCTACACTGTCGCTGGGGCTCGCACAGCCCAGCTCCAGGTGGAGCTGTTGTTAGCTGTAGAGGGCAGTGTCACTGGCCCTCATATGTGGGATCCGAACCGGGCCGCTGGCATCCCAAAACCAGCTCTTAACGTATCTGCCACTCGGCCGGCCCCTGAATATATCTTTAATGAATGCAGATGTAGTTCAAAAAATTCCACATGATCTAGCATGGCTACCTCTGTACCCATTATTTGCTTCCTCGGGGAACCAAGAAGGAAACTAAGACTTGATAAGCACTACTTTGTGTTAAGTACTTCAGCATAAGTTATATCATTCAGTCTTCACAACAAAAATTGGAGATGTATGGCCTCCAGGTATCACTCAGGGCTTTTGGATACACTCAGAGTAGCTACTCTGATTAATTTAAACAGATTTAAGAATAGATTATAGGATATTAGGAAGGTCACAATAATGTTAGGAAGGCTGCAGAAATGATCTCAAAGGTAGAATTCTAAAACCAAGCTGGAAAACTTGGCTTGATTAGGAAACTGCTACCACTGACATCATGGCTACAAAACACGAACACCAGAAATTAGATTTTGCTGCAGCTAATGCTACCAGCAACAATACCACTTCTGCATCAGGACTATGACCTTAAAATCATTGGGAAACTGCTTCTTTCACCATTGCCTTTGGAAACTGGGTGCTCTGGGCTCCTAGATTCTCCAGCACAAATGGCAGCTCCATGCACAGCATGCTTTCTAATATTACTCACTTCTGAAAAAAAATGTGTGATTGGCCAAAGTTTTAGTCACTTACTTCTGTCTTCACTCTTAAGGTAACCCAGGAAATTGAGTTTTAAACTCTAAATTTGAGGGGCCTCAGTTATGTATTTATCTGGAGTACCATGACTAAATGACTGCAACAAAGGAGGTGTACATTATGCGATGCTTATCTGCTGTGCATGGTACAAACAATATAACTATAAAAGATGTATGACTATCAAAAACTATAAGTATTTAGGGCCAGCCGAGTGGCTCAGTTGGTTAAGAGCTCACTCAAGAGTGCGAGCTCTGAGCAACAGGATCGCCAGTTCGATGCCCAGCCCGAGCTGAGCTGCTGCTTGGCTGCCAACAGGTGGAAGGATGGCTCAGCTACAAAGACAAAAAAACAAAAAACAAACAAACAAAAAACTATAAGTATTTGTATTACTATCAAAAAATGTGGAGCTAAGATGAAGAGCATATGGAAATGAAAACAATTTGCTGATGGCCCTATTTATATTAATTAGAAGAAAAAAGCTATTATTTCAAATTAGATGCTGAAGGAGCAGGAGGGAAGAAGAGAGAAGATTACTAGCTAATTCCAGTACTGTTTATAATAGTTTACTGATATACAATATTCAAAAAAGAGGGGATTAAGGTTATTATATAAAAGCATTATTCTAAAGGTAATCTTAGAACAAAAATATGAACTTGACTAAATGCCAAAGAGAGAATGCAGGCAAATAAAATAGACCACATAAATGGATAACTGTATGTTTGTCTGAGTGTACATAATTTATATAGCATGAATCAATATGAAAGAACTGAGGCTATGCATATAGATCGTATATATATATATATATATATATATATATATATATTTTAAGTTTCAGAAAATACATTTTCAAAGTAAATACATTCTAAAGAATAAAAATAACAAAACCATGATTCTTTGACAATAGAATAAAATCAGAAACTAATAATAAAGTAAAAATTTGAAAAGACTTTTTTATAGAAACATAAAATCATTCTAATAGACAACTCGAGTGAAAGAGGAAACATGGTGAAATTGTAGAATAACTTGAATCTATGAGAGACAGTTATAAGAAGGAAATTTATACTATGAAATATTTATATTAACAAAACTGGAAAAATAACTTAAAATAACCTAATATATATATGTTTATAGATGTTTATAACATGAAATATATATATATATATATATATATATATATATATATATATATATATATATATATATGTCTAACTCACCTACAAAAAGAAAAGATTTTTTTTTTTGTAAAAAGAAAATTCACATTATGGTGTTCACCCAAAACAGTACAAAACAGTTTATAACATGAAATATATATATATGTTTAACTCATCTACAAAAAGAAAAGATTTTTTTTTTTGTAAAAGAAAATTCACATTATGATGTTCACCCAAAACAGTACAAAGGGTACTTTGTAATGCTAATGGCTACAATATAGAGTGAAGGTAAAATAGTGATTAATGTTATGTACAGGTAACATAACAAAATTTTCACTAAAGCAGATACAACGGGAGATGCTAGTAGAAATAGAAACCCAGTAATAATGGAGCCTTTAGTATATCTCTCTCAATCTAAGAGCAAGTAGACAAAAAGATTAAGAGTAATACTGAAAATCTAGACAGAATAATAAACAATATAGAACATATACACATATACACATCTCTGAAACCTAATAAATAGAGAAAGCACCTTCTGTATTAGTTTCCTAGGATTGTTATGACAAATTCTCACAATCTTGGTGGCTTAAACAACAGAAATTTATTCTCTCATGTTTTGGAGGCTAGAAGTTCAAAATTGGTTTCACTGGGCTAAAATCAAGGTGTTAGCTGTATATCTTTCCAATACTCAAGGCCAGTATCTTTTAATCTCTTTCTGTGTCACCTTTGCAAAATTTTCTCCTGTATGTGTCCAATTTCCCTCAGACTCTTCTTTATAAAAACAATTGTGATTGCATTTAGGGCCCAATTGGATAATCTCCCCATCTACAAATCCTTAACTTAATCATATATAAGAAGAACCTTTTCCTTTATAAAGTGATATTTTCAGGTTCTAGGGTTTAAGAACTGATATATTTGGGTGCCATTGTCAGCCTACCATACCTTTATTTTGAGTGCACATGACCATTCATGAAAATTGATGATATCTTCAGTCACAAAGAAAATACATTTAAAATTAAATACATTCTAAAGAATAAAAATGACAAAAACATGATTCTATGACCACAATGCAATGAAGTAAAAAATTAATAATAAAGTAAAAATTTGAAAAGCCTTTATTATAGAAATATAAAATCATTCTAACAAACAACTGTTGCATCTAAGAGGAAACACAGTGAAATTGCAGAATAACCTGAATCTATGAGACAATTATGAGAAGGAAATTTATACTATGAAATATTTATATTAACAAAAATGAAAAATAAAATAAAATAAAAATATGTATAAAGAATTTAAAAATAAGCCAAAGGAGAGCAGAGGAAAGAAGTAATAAAGATAAGCAAAATGTGTAAAGAAACAACAATAACAGCAAAAGAGTAGAACTGTATATAAATTCAAATTACAAAAGTTGAATAACAAGCAAAGTTAACAAACCACTAGCCACTCTACATAGTGAAAGAATAAAAAAGGAAGAAAGTATAAATACACAAAATTAGAAGTGACAAGTGGAAAAAAACCATCATAACAGAGAGAATTTTAAAATTCATAGATCTATTTTGTACAAGTATCTGAAAATAAATGTGTAAACTTAGATGAAGTTTTCCAGGAAAAATTTTCTGAATTATTTTCTAGAAAAATGCAACTTTGTGAAAAAATGTGAAAATGAATACAGGAAACCATATTTAAAATGGAGTTGGGAAGCCCCTGAAGGGGGATCTCTTATGCACTACTGCTCCTCACTAATCACAGACCCCCCCTCAACAGGAAGAAGCTCACTTTACTACTCCAGCAGGAGAAAGGAGATTTTTGAACTTCTTCCTTTCCTGTATAAAAGCAAGCCCCTCTCCTTTGTTCTCCAGACTTGCCTATGGTTTGTCATAGTTTGCAAGTCCTGAGTTGCAATTTCTGTGCCATTCCCAAGTAAACTTAGTTTGCTAATAAACAACTCGCTATTTCATTTTTTAAAAATCAGTTTCAGGTGTACAAAACAGTGCAATAGTTATACTTTTCCCCCCTTTCCCAATCCACTGCTCCCCCACATCATACATACATATCTATTGCAATTCCATTGACTCCACTCCCCACACTGTACTCCACTCCACATCCTGTGACCATATATATATTAAATTGTAGTTCACATACAATATTATTCAATGTCAGCTTCAGGTGTACAGTGCAGTGGTCATGGCTATTTCATTTTAAGGATGACAATAAAATTGACAGCAGTGGGACAGAAATTCTTAAATAGACTAATAATTACTATGGAAAAAATAGAAGAAGTAATAAAAGAGCTTTTCCACAAAAAAGTACCAACTCCAGATGTGTTCACAGAAGGAGTGTATCAAACTTAAAGATCAAATCATGTCAATACTGGTAAAATTATTCCAGAGCATAGAAAAAGAAAAATGTGGCAATTTATTTTATAAGGACAGTAAAATATTGATCCTCAAACCTGTCAAAGGTTCCTCCAAACAAGAAGCTACAGAACAATGTCAGCTATAAATATAAATGTAAAAATCACAAACAAAATATTAGCAAATAGAATCCAACAGCACATTAAAAAATAATACATCATGATTAGGTGGAATTTATTCCAAGAATGCTAGGATGGTTCAACATTACAAAATCTATTAATATAATCTATCATTTAATACAGCTGATGAGAAAAACTATATAATCCTCTCTATATGCTCAGAAAAGTCATTTGACATTATTTAATATTCATTCATATTACGAACACTCAATAAAATAGCAATTAGTGTGTGTGTGTGTGTGTGTGTGTGTGTGTGTGTGTGTGTTGCAGTCTCAGAGGTAGCAGTTTAATTTAATGGGAAAACATTAGAGACTTTGTTTTTAAGGTCAGGAAAAGATAAGAATGCTCACCATCTTCACTATTTTGTAACATTGTGTTAGAGCAGGGGTCGACAAACCGGCTCACAAGCCACATGTGGCCCTTTGGGTACTTTCCATCTCAAAACTTTGCCAACCTCTGGAAGAGCCAATCCTGTTCCTCACAACAATTTAAAAATTATTGGAGAGCCATAAAACAAATGAAATCACCATTATGTGAATAATACCCTTTAAAAATGAAACTACGAGAGTTTTATTTTCATTTACCATTCTACTTCAGGGCCACACGTACTGTATGCGTGTGTATACACATGGGCTGTATGCCCATGTGTAACACAGGGCTGTATGCGGCTCATAAGCCGCAGTTTGCTTACCCCTGGCGGCTCTTCCATCTCAAAAGTTTGTCAACCCCTGTGTTAGAGGGTTTTAGCCAATGTGCTTAGATAAGAGAAAGTAATTAGAGGCATCCAAATGGAACTAAGAGATCAACTATCTCTGTTATGATTTTATATCTTGAAAACTCAAAAGAATCAATGGAAAAACAATAAACAATAAGATAATTTATCAAAGTAGCATGTTATAATATCAATATTCAAAAATCAAAGTTAGGTATAATTAGAACACCCCATTTATATTAAATATTTTTAAAATCTAGATGTAAACATAATAAGAAGTGCTAGTTATAGCAATAACAATATAAAAACCCAAGTATATTTGCGTTGTGCTGCAGAAGTATATTTGAACCAATGTATAAGCATATCACATGGATGTCAATCCTTTCTAAGTTAACTTGTAAATTATCAAATTGCAATAAAAAGCAACACAGGGGTGTGTGTGTGTGTGTGTGTGTGTGTGTGTGTGTGTGTGTGTGTGTGAATTCGGAACCTGAGACAATAAAAAGTTCATTTGGAAGAACAGACAAGCAAGAAAAGCCATAAAAATTCTGTGGCTTAAAAAAGAGCAATGGAAGGTGGGGTCCGGGAGAGCATTTTAAGATATTAAAACATTATTATAAATCATTTATAATTAAAACAGGGTAGTATTGACATATGACTAAATGGATCAGTGGAACAGAATAGAAAATTCAGATATAGACCCAGTTGCATTTGTAAGTATGCAATAAAGTCAGCATCTCAAATCAATGGGGGAAAGATGGACTTTTTAGTAAACGATGTTCAATAGCCTCTACCATACACACCAATAAATTCCAAATGTATTAGAGATTAAATGTAAAAAATAAAAGCTTACTAGAAGAACACACTGGTAGATTCCTTTATACCCTGGGGAAGGGAAAAACTTTTCTAATCATTACTCCAAATCCAAATTCAGTAAGGGAAATGGTCCATACATTTGACTGCTTTACAATAAAGAAACTTTTGAATGGGACAAAAAAAGTCATACATAAAGTAAAAAAGAACATATGAAAAACTGGGAAACATTTGCAACTTATATGATTGTAAAAATTTAAAATCCATATAAAAGAAGTCCTAAAAAGATAGAAGAAAAAGACCAAACTATCTATATAGAAAAATGGGCAGAATTGTGGGTATACATTTCACAAAAGGTTATATAAATGTCCCGTAAAGCTATAAAAAATGCTCAAATACACGCATAACAAGAGGACTGCAAATTATAACCACATTGATACCATTTCTCATTAAACAGATTGGCAACAATACAAAAGTGTGACAACACACTCTATGGTAGGTTACTGTGAAGAAATAGGTACTCTCATGCATTTCAGGTGACAGCACAATGTTATAATCCCTCTGAGGCGAAATTGGTGGTGCCCAGCACAATTAAACAAACACGTTTTCCCTTTGGCCCAGAAATCCAGTGTTTCACGGAGCCTAGTGACAAAAATTCCAAAAATTAAATGTGTGTATAATGCTATAGAATGCTATCTTGTTTATGATAACATAAATTGTAAACACCCAAATGTCCTTAAAAGGGGGGCTGGTTGAAGAAATCTTGTTACAATCATGTGGAGTATTATGCCGCTCAAAGTAGAATGAGGAATATATCTACATAGTGGTATAAAATGCTCTCCAGGGTATATTGTTAAGTGAAAAAAAGCAAGGTGGATAAAGCATTTATGGCATGCTACCATTTATCTAATAAAAGTTGGCAATGGTACAAATATGCACACTTTTTTATTTGCTTTTATTTAAAAAATGGAATTATAAACCAAAAACTTTAAAAACATGACTACCCAGGATGGAGAAGATAGCATGGAGGGAACAGAAATAGAAACTTGACTTTTGTGACTCTATCTTTTCTTGTAGATTTGACTTTGGAACCAGGTATAGTTTTACATCATTATAAGTGTATTAAATTAAAAGAAGAAATCCCAAAAGAACTGAAAGTTCTTTTGAACTGAAATAAAACAAACTGTACATCAAGCTGGTGACCTGATCACATAGTGTGGACCTCTTTTAAGTGACTTTATAACACACTAATTTAATTATACATTCTAAGTGAGATATACTCTAAAGAGAAAAATTTATGAAAAATGTCTTTTTTTTGGTTCAGTTTGCACATTAGCAGTGTTAGTGTTGGTATTGTTTTTCTTGTTCTAAGAAAACCGGAAAACTTGTACTGTATACTAAGGCATGTGGACTGGCACAGAAAAACGGGGTAATTACGTGATGTTGCTGGAAACTAGGGGTTTAGGTATGGCAGAAAGGAGAAGCAGACAGAAGATAGAAGTTAAATCAAAATTTCTCAGTTCTGAATTTGAATTAAAATACCAGTATAAGTTTATGATGATTTTATTTTATTTTTTTAGTTTATTTATTTTTTTAAAAGATTTTTATTGGGAAATTGGGGGAGGGGAACAGACAAGTTGCTGTCCTTTTGTTCTTCAGTCTAGTTGCAGAGGACGTTGCTTCACTGGCCCATGTTGGTATCGTCATTGCGCTCTTCCCTGATGAGGCAGATGGGTTGCCAGCCTCTGGATGGTTGCTCACCGTGGCTATTGGCAGCTCACGCTGGCTGCCGGCCAGTCACTGTAGCCTATGGCAGCCCACTGCAGCAGGGGCTGCAGCCTACACTGTTGCCGGCGACTCATGGCAGCCCAGTTCCAGGTGGAGCTATTGTTCACCATCTTAGCTGTAGAGGGCAGTGGCACTGGCCCTCATATATGGGATCTGAACCGGTGTCCTGCTGTTCAGAGCTGGAGTCCCAAGCCAGCTCTTAACCAACACGCCACTCGGCCAGCCCTCATTACATGTATTTTTATTTTTTTTATTTTTTAAGCTGAGCCATCCTGCCACCTGTTGGCAGTTCAATGGCAGCTCAGCTCGGGTTGGCATCAAACTGCTGTTGCTCAGAGCTCAGCTCGCACTGTTGAGCGAGCTCTTAACCAACGGAGCCATTCGGCCGGCTCTCAATACATGCATTTTTAAATGACCTGGATATTTGATTTAGAGATACCCTTATCGAGACAGCCTTACTCACAAAAAAAAGAACTTGATGATTTGAGTTTTTCAAATGCAACACATCTCTAATCTGCTGTTACCATAGTCAAATTTTAAATCCACAATACCTTAGGATAGAAGTTAAATGTCAAATGAAATTAATTTTGCAAGTGGAACATGAACTGGCTGACTTCCCCTTTTGGAGCAGGCCTGACTGCTTTCTGTATGTCATATGGGCATCTGCTAAAATGAGGGGCATATGCCAGAAACTGCTCCTGTATCAGATTGCTGTTAGTAGGGCCTATCTGAAAATTTTCCATTTTAGGAGAGCTTAATTTTCTATTTCAATATGTTGGGGCTTTAAACCCAAGTTTAAGTGACATTAACTGTGTGGTAAATGTTGGTGCTATGCATACTTTTCTTTATCACAGATACCTCTCACATCTACGTGTGTCCTGCATTTATGCCATATGTTATCAAGCCACTACTATGTACCAGGCACTGAACTGAACACTAGGAACCACTGATGAGCAACTCCAGCTTACAGGGCCTGGAGGAGAGAGATTTGAAAACAGACAATTAGCATCGTGTCATAGGCAATGACTAGGAAGTGGAGAGAATGACAAAAACAGACAGAGGGGCGCTAAATCTATAATGGGAGGTCAGAGAAGGTTGCTTGGAGGCCCTGGTGTCTGAGCCGAAACTTGAAGGATGAAAATGAGTTGGTTAGGTGAGAAGTAAAATGGAGTGATGTTTGGGGTTTGGGGTGTGTTCTGAGTTGTGGAAATTGCATGTGCAAAGGTTATAAAGTGAATAGAACACAATTCTTGGCAGGAACTGCTAGGAGGTGAAAGGTGAGGTCAGACAGGTAAGGAGATGCTGGACCAGAAGGGACCTTGTAAACTGTATTAAGAAGTCTTTACTCCACAGTCTCATCACCTCAAACTCAACATGTCTGACCTGAACTCTATATTTTTTCCTAGGCCTTCTCCCCAGATCTGCCCTTTCTCTCCTAGTCTCCATCCTGCTGAATGACATTCAAACATTTGCCCAAGTCATGAGTCTCGGTGCCATCCTTGACTCTTCCCTTTCTTTCACGTCCCATATGCAGGCAACGGAAAGTGGATTCAAGTCCCATGACAAAGCAATCTTCCCTCTCCTGCCACACCAGCACCAGAAGACTGGGAAAAAGTCCTTACACTAGATTTGTATTTGGGCCCAGACTTCCTTCCCCTGGAAAGCTGTCCTTTACGTGCATTTTTCCCCATGCTCATTGCTCATGTCTGAGCACAAGCACCATCATCATCAGCCCTCTGAAATTCTTCAGTGGTCTCCTACCTGGGGTTTCAGTTCCATTTTGCCTCCTTCGCATCTGTCCTCTACCCTGAAGCTCTAGAGATCTCTCTGAACTGCCAATCTATTTTGTCACTCCCTTGCTGAAAACATACCCATGGTTTCTCATAGACTTAGAATTTAGTCCAGACTCCTACACCAGGCAACTACAGTTCTTTTTAACCTGACCTCTGCTGACTTCTTCAGATTCCCCTTTGACATTTCCTGCCTGGTGTTCTGTGCTCCACCCCTGCCTATCTCTTCAAAGCTCCCCAAAACCCCATGGGCTCCCTGACCTTTGGGCCTTTGCATCTATAGTTCTGCCCATCAGGGATGCCTCCACCCTTGTACCCCAGCCCTGTCTTAGGGCCGAAAATCTGAGCACTTAATGGCAGCCATGGGAATGCTCCCTGCACAGGAAGTACCCCATGTATTGCAAGTGTCTTTTTGTTTCTCTGCACCTCCCTGGCAGGCTCACTAAGGACACAGACTCCATCCTGTTTATTACTGAGTCACCAGCACCCAGTATGAGGGTCAGCACAGAGGAAGCCCTCGATAAATTAATTTATTGAATGAATAAATGAACATGCAAAGATACAGACTGAGGTTGAAAGCTAGGCCAGTGGGTCAAAACAGGCAAATTGTGAAGATATTGTAGGGTTCTGCCTTTAAGTAAAATCAATCAATCAATCAATCACAGAAAACACATACCTGGTGGGTAGGCCAGTGCAAACGAAAATGACTCAGAGTTGATAACCAGTTTACTAAAGGAAAAATCATTTCCTTTCACCAGTCATGCATTCATGGATTTCCTAAACCACGTTCTTTGGGACCAGAAGTGGCTATTTTATCATCTCATTTCATACTATCATCATCTTCATCCTCATCCTCATCACTGGAATATCAAACATTTATTGATCATTGTTGTATGCCAGATTCTATTTGAAGCTCTTTACTTGTGGTAACTCATGGATCCTGAAAATCTTTGAAGCAAATATTGTCATTATTCCCATTTTAAATAAAGATAAGGAAACTGAGATTCAAAGAAGGATAAGAAAATGAATTTTCAGAGCATTTCAGACAGTGAAGTACCTAAGAAGAATGAAATAATCCAATTTCCCCCAGGTACTGAGGCCTGCCCCTGCCTGACGTGTTCTCCACAACCTTGTAACTCCCAGATTCAGTGCCAACTCAGTTGGAAGTTCCAGGCTCTTCCTGGGGACACCAGTTCATCAGAACTTAGGTAGAGTCTGGCCTGAGAGCCATCTAGGGGTCACTGCTGCATTGTGGTGGTTCACTCACCAGCAGCCCCTGCTGACTCCAAGATTGCTGCTGAGCTGAGGGCGAGTTTGGGAAGAGCTATCTGCTTTAATTGCACCCTGGGGGCAACGAAGACAGATAATCATAGGATTTTCTACAGCAGGTACCTTCGCAACCTCTGTGGAGGGTGGCCCAAAGCAAAGAGCGTCCTCCATGCTCCCTTAAAGCGAAGAGCCAGCCTGGGGCTAGCAGGAGGATCCATCCCTCCTGAAAGATAATTTTTTTCCATTCTAGGGGAGTACAGGCTGTTACAGGAAGGACATGTGCCCATATAGCTGCTTCCTTTCAGACCCTTTCTCTCTGAAGACTTTCCAAATCCATCTCTACTCCTGCCAGGAGAGCTGGCCACTCTCCTTTTTGGGTCCCACTGAATCCCACTCATACTTCTAACAAAGCACTTTCCGCACTTCATTGCACTTATTTCTTCACATTGGGGACTCTTCCCAGTAGACTCTTAAGTCACTTGAGAAGTGACTGGCATGGGGTAGCCATTCAATAAGATTTCCTAGCATGAGTGAATGAAGATTAAATGAACAGTAATTATAGGAGGAAAATCTTAGGGAGACCGAATAGCATTGTAGAAAGAGGATGGGCTTTATAGCAGTACAAACTACATACACACAGGGAATGGCAACCCCCACACTGCTGAAGGGCTGTACCCCTCTCCATCTATTGCAGATCCTGTTGAATTCCTACCCAAAAGCTATTTATTTTCCCCCCATTTCTTCCATCCAACAGAACACGCCTTCCATAACATAGCCAGAAAATACAGGGCAAACCATGAGAAACAAAGATTTGATGACTTTGGTCCCAAGTAGGTTACCTATTATTTTATGTCCTTCTCTGCAAATAATTTTTTTTACTGGCTTTTCAAAAATTATTCTTAGAATCTTTTGTTAACTTCAGCTCATGTTAGACTTTTTCTCGGTCATAATATCACGTGTATGTTGGTTACAGTTGTTTACATACCTAGTAATTCTACAACCTCAGAAGTTTAACACATAAACATTGATATCTCACTCATGTTCCTGTTCAGTGTGGGTCTGTGACTGACACAGTCATTTAGGAACCCAAGCCATATAGTTTAGTGGCTCCATCATCCTCTTCAGCCTCAAAGTCTTCCTCTGGACCCTTTTCATCTGAAATGCAGATGAAGGAAGAGGAGAACATTGAGGGCCATGTCAAGCGTTATGGGATAGGTCTAAGAATTGCGCACTTCTATCCACATGCCATCAGCTAGAACTCAATCAGGGAGCCACATCTGACTGAAGATGGGAGGCTGAGTCATGGAATCCGTCTGTCTGCTGATTATTCTGCATTTGTTCCTCCAGTTTAGTTCTCCACTCTCTTTGGCCCTACTGGGCCCTAGAAGATTGGCATCACCTTATGGATCTCTTACTTCCAGATAGGTTCAGTGTGATGGGAGGCACGCTCAAGAGATTGCAGGGCTAGAGTTTGGTGTTTTTATACCCCTCCCTTTTTTTTTTTTTTTTTTTTTGAGGGCAGTGTCACTGGCCCTCATATGTGGGACCCAAACCGGGGCCGCTGGCTTCCCAAGCCAGCGCTTAACCACCACACCACCCGGCTGGCCCCTTTTTAATGCAGTTTTTTCTTTTTTTTTTTTTTACTCTTCCCTTTCTTCATTTTGCTGTGGAAGTCTGACTTTGTTTTTGAAATTTGATAGTTGATAGCATTTAGTCTTCCACCATCCTCCTCCTACCACATCACATCTACTAATTCACATGAGGAAATCCCACATACCTTCCGAGTTTCTGACACCAACAGGAAGTTTGAACCTTGCAGCCTTAGCCTGGGCATGGGATCCCTTCTTTAGTCTGACCGTCCACTCCCCACCCCCGCAACCTTCCGCACTATGAAGGCCACACCCACTCTCTGCTCTGTGCTCTTGCCACTCCAGACAGGCTTGCATCTACGCTTTTCTCCCTCGATGTTCCTTGTGTGTGAGTAACAGACTTTCTTTTAAACTCTCTTGATGCATGAAGAAGTGTCACCAGTTGAGACATCCAACCTATTAATTGAGAGGAGTCCATCTTTTATGCTTGGGATGACCGGGAAGCAGGCAGTGTTATCTGGAAGTAGTTGGAAGCCTAGAGGTGGTAATGGCTTTCTCTTCCTGCTGTGCCCTGGGTACCTCAGTATCCCTTTTGATTTTCTTAATCCTTTCCATGCCTCTATAAATAATCCTTTCATTAGTTTCTTAAATAATCAGTGTTGAATTCTAGTTTCTTCAAGACTTTTGATTGATACCAGAGGAGGAGGAAAGAGGTTTGGTGAGAATTTTATTCAGTTGCTTTTGTAATTATGGTCAATGCCAGCCTTTAGATTTTTATCCTTGACTTTCAACAGATATGGATCTATATGCATACTGACCTATATAGATGGGATTTGAGTAGGAAATTTAATAAAGGAGAGCATTCATGTAGTTGACATTAATGTGTCATTTCGCTTTACATCATTTTTGAGAGTAGGATAGCATTTGGACATGTTTTGGGATGAAGAACACTCGCCTGAGACTGGATTTTGGCTAATATGGGGCAAGTATGTTTTATTTAATTCTTCAGTATACAGCCAAATGTGATTCTTAGTGAGGGAGCACTACTGTAAAAATTAGCCTACAAAGGAGATACATTTTTCCCCCCAACTCATTTTGCTTAGGTCACATAAATGTTCCTGTCTTAGAATCAACTGATGCCAGAGATGGGTCTGTGTAATTGACAAAGACGCTGCTTGGAATTCCATAGATGACCTGGCTGCCCATAACTTATTCTTGGTTTCTGTATTTAAATCAGGCAACTGAAACTGGTGTTTCTATACTTTATATGATTTCATATCTAGCATCCTCCAAAGTGAGGGGCATTTTTCAAATTCCCTGAAAGTTTGTGGACACGAATCTCTAAGGAGATTTTGCTGTCTTTGCTCCTGATTTGTGTGCTCTCACTAGCTTGCAGCTCTTTCTAGCCTCTCTGGTGTTAAATTAATAACAAATGATGTGGAACTGACAGGTAGGTGAAAATGGAGAATATCATGATATTAAAAAAAACCTCAGTCTATTATGTAGCACAATGTGCAACATTTTGTCAGGTTTTGCCTGTAGGTATCTTAATTTAACTTAAATATTTTGCTCACATCTTTTTAACTCAGAGGGTGGAAACATAGCCCTTAGCATCTCTCGAGCAGACTTTGTAGGATATATTAGTGTGATACAGAATAACAAACTTTGGGAATATTTGAAAATGTACTGAATAAAATAAAGAGGATAAATATACTTTCTTGGTGGTGGAATTGTCTGATTCTTACTTGAAGTTGGGAGGGGGGTCATACTTTGGATGAATATCAACATTATTTTCTTGAAAGCAGAGCCGTCCAACTCTGACTGTCTCAAAATTAGTGTGCTCCTTTTCAATATAAGTATTTAAGCAATAGTGGATTATTTGCCAATAATTCCTTGGAAATGATGCTTAGCAAGTAAGCAGATTATTGGAAGAAGAATTTGTTTAAACTACATGCATTTAATCTGTTTCATATATTATAATAAGTTTCAATGCATATTCTTTTAGAATATTTATTATGGAAAATTTCAAACATAACACACAACTAACGAGAATAATATAATGAATCCTATTACTGATCACACAGTTTCAGCAATTATAAAATTTCTTTTGAAGATAGGTGCTACTGCTGAAAATGAATTTAGAAACTGCTTGATTGGCTGATGTCTAAGTCCTCTTGATTCCATTTTATAGGCAATGTAAGCTTTCCTGCCTTTAAGAGTCATTTTCTTGGTATAAATTGAAAGAGAGGACTTTGATTCGTGTCCTTCCTGATCTGTTCTCTAGGCCCCTGGTCTTCCTCATCTCTGCTCTCAGCTCTGCTGTGTACAACTACTCATTTCTCTGCTGGATACAACCCCTTGATAAATACTGTTCCCTCTCTACGAGTCTGTGAAGGGGTGACGATAGGCAGGTTTCACATCCGTTTTTGCTTTCTTTTTTTTTTTTCTTACATAGTAATACCTGATTCTATTGAAGGGCCAAGGCAACTACAAGGAATTACAACAAAAGGAAAAAGGCTAAAATTGTGTTCCAAATTTGACTGCCCCTTTAATTCAAGAACTGGTCTTATCCTGAAAAGTTACACTTCTCCAAAGAGGATACCCAGGGTATCCTCCTAGATATTCCCAGATCCTAATCACATTTCTCCTAGCCACAGATTTATACAATTTCAGAATGATGTCCCTTTTTTTTTTTAAACCTCCATAATGTGGTTGTCCATGTATTTTCCAGAAAACCCCATCCTATACTCAATGATATTGGTACCTCTTCCAACCATTACATTTCTCCAGGTCTGAGTTACTCAGTTTAGAACACCTCTCCAGAGGGAAGAGCTCCAGAAGGACAGTGAATTTGGACATTGCTAATTCCATGGAGTAGTTCGAGGGAGATATGAACATTGCAAGTCCAATACTCACCTGTGCAGCGGCTGTATCTCTTTATTCTCCATTTTGCTCAGTGAGTCATTGTTAAGGCAAATACATTTATGCATTTCTTAAGGTAAAACTTTAATTCTTAGTTTAAGCTTTATAGTTGACACTAAAAGGTCATAAACTTGCAGCCAGTGAATCTGCCTCAGTCTACAGATGTGTTTTGTTTATGCAGCATGATGTTGACCTATATAGTTTTAAAAATTTGAACTAGTTGTCAACACTAAAAATCAGGAGATTCTATGTAAAAACCCATATTTCTGGCTTTCTTTGAGGACTAGGAAAACCTGGCAACACCGCATTCTTTCTTGTTTAGAGGCAAGTGTATGGAGTTGAGAAGCTCCTGCTCTCTTTGAAGGAAGGGCACTTTGTCTCTGGGTTGATATAGACCTCACCCCCTCTTGAGTATCCACTAAAACTAAGGCAGTGAAGTGGTCATTATTATTTATCATCTTGCACCCAGCCCATTTCTCTTTTTTACCTGGCCTTTGTAAGCAATTGAATTTGTGACCCTTGATTTAAACCCATAGAGAAGAGCAACATTTTCTTGACTGCTCTATTAACACCCCAATGTACTTCTCTGTTCATTATGCACAGAAGTGTTGATCCATTTTTTATACCCCTCCCCATATATCCAAATCGTCTTCCCCAGTCCTGCAGAAAATTTCTCTTTTGTTTTTCTGAGCCATCCTGCCACGTGTTGGCAGCTCAGTGGCTGCTCAGCTCGGGCCATGAATCCAACCGGCAACCTTGTTGCTAAGAACTCGCACGCACTCTTGAGTGAGCTCTTAACCAACTGAGCTACTTGGCCAGCCCTGAAAATGTTTCAAAAGGCTCACTACTGACCAAACAGCTCTTTATGACCCATTTCTATACATCCGCAAATTAACAACAAGCTCTGAAATGACTTGTTTCTTTTTTTTAAAAAAAATATATTAGTTTCAGGTGTACAAAACAACATAATGGTTAGACATTTACATACCTCACAAAGTGATAACCTCATGTCTACCACCCATGTGACACTGTACATAGCTATTACAATACCATTAACTATAATCCCTATGCTAAAATTTATATCCCATGACTATTTAAATTATAGTTGACATGCAATATTATTTTATATTAGTTTAAGGTATACAGAATGGTGGTTAGGCATTTATATAATTTATGAAGTGATCCCCCATAAGTGTAGTATCTGAAACCATACATAGATTTTACATTATTTATTATGTTCCCCATACTGTATTTCACATCCTCCTGACAATTTTGTGACTACCAATTTGTACTTCATAATTCCTTCATCTTTCTCATCCATCCCCTGAGACCCTTCTCATCTAGCAATCACAAGTTTGTTCTCTGTATCTATGAGTCTATTTCTGCTGTTTGTTCATTTATTCTGTTCTTTAGAATATGGTATTTGCCTTTCTCAGTCTGATTTATTTCACTTAGCATAATATCCTCTAGGTCCATCCATGTTGTTGCAAATGGTACAATTTAATTATTTTTTATGGCAGAGTAATACTCCATTGTATAAATGTACCACAATTTCTATCAAATCATGTGTTGACTGCCATTTCAGTTGCTTCCATACATTGGCTATCGTGAATAGTGATTCAGTGAACATAGGGGTGCACATATTTTTTGAGTTAGTGTTTTTGATGTGTTTGGATAAATACCCAGGAATGGAATTGATAGTTCATAAGGTAGGTCTATTTTTAACTTTTTGAGGAACCTTCATAGTGCTTTCTATAGTGGCTGCACCAATTTGCAATCTTACCAACAGTGCACAAAGGTTCCCTTTTCTCCACACCCTTGCAAAACTTGTTGTTTGTTGATTTATTGATGATAGCCATTTTGGCAGGTGTGAAGTGATATCTCATTATGGTTTTTATTTGCATTTCTCTGATAATTAGTGAGGTTGAGCATCTTTTCACAGTCTATTGGTCATCTGTATGTCCTTTTTGGAGAAATGTCTATTCAGGCCCTGTGCATATTTTTTAACTGAATTGTTTGGGGGTTTTTTCTTTTGGTGTTGAATTACATGAGTTTTTTAAAAAGATAATTTGAATATTAACCCCTTATCAGACGTATCATTGGCAAATATCTTTTCCCATTTAGTATGATATCTTTTTGTTTTGTTGATAGTTTCCTTTGTTGTGAAAAAACTTTTCCGTTGTAATCCCATTTGTTTATTTTCCCTTTTGTTTCCCTTGCCCAAGGAGAGATATCAGTAATAATATTGCTAATGGTAATGTCTGAGAGTTTACTTTCTATATTTTCTTCTAGGAGTGCTATGGTTCTGGGTCTTACATTTAAGTTTTTAATCCATTTTGAGTTTATTGTTTCATATGGTGTAAGAAGGTGGTCTAGTTTCATCTTTTTTTTTTCATCTATCTGTCCAGTTTTCCAGCACTATTTATTGACTAGACTGTTTTTACCCCAAAGTAAATTCTTGCTTCCTTTGTCATAGATTAAATGACTATATAAGCACGGATTTATTTCAGGGTTCTCTGTTCTGTTCCATTGATCTATGTGTCTGGTTTTATGCCAATGTCATTTTGTTTTAATTACTATGGCCTTGTAGTATAATTAGATATAAGGCAACATGATACCTCCAGCTTCGCTCTTCTTTTTCAGGATTTCTGTGGCTATCTGGGGTCTTTTAGGGTTCCATACAAATTTTATGATTATTTGTTCTAGTTTTGTGAAAAATACCACTGGTATTATGACAGGGATTGTACTGAATCTATATATTGCTTTGGGTATATGGACATTTTAACTATAGTAATTTTTCCTATCTGTGAGCATGATATATGTTTCCACTTATTTGTATCTTCCCTTTTTTTTCCTCTTTTTAAAGATTTTATTGGGGAATTCAGGCAGGGGAACAGCGTTGGGGAATCAGGGAATGGAACAGACAAGTTGCTGTCCTTTTGTTCTTCAGTCTAGTTGTGGAGGACATTGCTTGACTGGTCCATGTTGGTATTATCATTGCACTCTTCCCAGGTGAGGCACATCAGTCGCCGACTGCTCACGGCTGCTCATGGTAGCTCACACCGGCTGCCTGGCCACTCACGCTGGCTGCCGGCCACTCACTGTAGCTTATGGCAGCCCACTGCAGCAGGGGCTGCAGCTACGCCGACGCCTGCGACTCACAGCAGCCCAACTCCAGGTGGAGCTGTTGTGCACCACTTAGCTGTAAAGAGCAGTGTCACTGGCCCTCATGTGGGATTTGAACTGGGGCCCTGCTGCTCAGAGCTGGCGTCCCAACCTAGCTCTTAACCAACGCGCCACTCGGCCGGCCCCTATCTGTATCTTCTTTAATTTCTCTCTTCAATATCTTATTATTTTATGAGTACTGGTCTTTTATTTCCTTGGTTAAATTTATTCCTAAGTATTTTAATTTTTGTTGCAATTATAAATGGGATTGTTTTCCTAATTTCTCTTTCTGATAGTTTGTTATTGGTGCATAAAAATGTAACAGATTTCTAAATATTAATTTTGTATCCTGCTACTTTACTAAATTCATTTATTACTTCTCAGAATTTTTTTGGTGGAATCTTTAGGGGGTCTCTCTATATAGTATTTTGTCATCTGCAAATAATGACAGTGTTACATCTTCCATTCCCATTTTAATGCCTTTTATTTCTTTTTCTTGTCTGATTGCTGTGGCTAGGACTTCCAGTACTATGTTGAATAAGAGTGGTGAAAGTGGGCATTTTTGTCTTCTTCCTGATCTTAAGGAGAATGTTTTCAGCTTTTCCCCATTGAATATGTTATTATATATGGGTTTGTCATGTATGGTCTTTATTATGTTGAGATACGTTCCCTCTATTCCCACTTGGTTGAGAGTTTTTATCATAAATGGATGCTGGATTTTGTCAAATGGTTTCTCTGCATCTATTGATATGACCATATGATTTTTACTTTTCATTTTGTTTATGTGCAGTATCATGTTACCTTATTTTGCTGTGTATAAGGAGCACTTTTTTGCTCAAATATGTGAGGGAAAAAATAAAGATGCACATTATACATGGGTAGTACTAACTAATTCCATACCTATATAAATGTTTTTTTTTTAAGGTTTTATTGGGGAATTAGTGGAGGGGAACAGTGTTGGGGAATCAGGAAAGGGGAACAGACAAGTTGCTGTCCTTTTGTTCTTCAGTCTAGTTGTGGAGGACATTGCTTCACTGGTCCATGTTGGTATTATCATTGCGCTTTTCCTGGTGAGACAGATCGGTCACTGGCCTCTGGACGGCTGCTCACGGTGGCTCTTGGCAGCTCACACCGGCTGCTGGCCACTCAGGCTGGCTGCCGGCCACTCACTGTAGCTTATGACAGCCCACTGCAGCAGGCACTACAGACCACACCATCATCAGTGACTCACTGCAGCTCCAGGCTGAGCTGTTGTTAACCATCTTAGCTGTAGAGGGCAGTGTCACTGGCCCTCATATGTGGGATCTGAACCGGGGCCCTGACACTCAGAGCTGGCTTCCCAAGCCAGCTCCTAACCAACAAGCCACTCAGCCGACCCCTATATAAATGTTTTTAATTCTTTTATTTATGCTTATGAGCTCAAAATGTAGCTCTAGAAATCAATAACAATACCCATAAGCAAAATAATACCCTAGAATACAATAATTGATTTTGTTGAACTTATGATCAACTTGCGACAGTGAAGAGTTTGTGGCCTTCTGTGATGTGTAAATATCATAAATTTGTTGCCAGTACATAAAATTTCTTGTACCTTGTGTCTGTTCTTGTGTTTTGTAATTATTCATTACATAAAATTTCTTATACCATAATATGTTAAAAAATAAATGCTAAAATTCCTTTATAATACAAAAAAACATGTACTTAAATGTAAACAAATAGAAATTTGAATTAAAAAAATTAAACTGATAGATTGTTTCCCTGAACATTTGCTACAAAAAAGTGGGTGTGCATTATACACGGAAGCACATTATGCATGGCAAAATATGGTAATTTTCAGATATTGAACCGAACTTGTGTATCATGAATGACTCCCACTTGATCGTGGTGGATAATATTTTTAATGTAGTTTTGAATTCGGTTTGCTAATATTTTATTAAAGATTTTTGCATATTTCTTCATTAGAGATACCTGCCTGTAGTTTTCTTTCTTTTTTTTAATTAAAATTTATTGGGGTGACAATTATTAGCAAAGTTACATAGATTTCAGGTGTACAATTCTGTAATACATCATCTATATGTCACATTGTGTGTTCCTCAGCCATCATCATATATTTGATCCCCTTTACTCTCATCTATACTCCCCTTCCCTGTTTTCTTTTTAAAATATCTTTGTCTGGTTTTTGAATTCGAGTAATGGTGGCCTTGTAAAGTGAGCTTGGGTGCCTTCCCTTTTCTTGGATTTTTGGGAATAGTTTGAGGAGAACAAGTGTTAATTCTTTTTTGAATTTTAGGTAAAATTCACAGTGAAGCCATCTGGTCTAGGACTTATATTTTTGTAGCTTGTTGATTACTGGTTCAATTTTGTTGGTAGTAATGTGTCAATTCAGATTTTCTGTTTCTTCTTGATTCAGCTTGGAAGAATTTTAGGAATTTATCCCTTGCATCCAGATTGCCCAATGTGTGGATGTACCATTGTTCATAGTATTTTCTTATTTTTTTTTTGTTGTTGTTTCTGTGGTGTCCACTGTCACTTTCCCTCTTTTATTTATAATTTTATTTAGTTGGGGCCTCTCTCTTTTTTTCTTGATTTTTGTTAAGGGTTTGTCAATTTTGTTTGACCAGTTCTTGGTTTCACTGATCTTTTACACTGTATTTTTAGCCTGTATTTTATTTATTTCCACCTCATATTTATTATTTCCTTCCTTGTACTCACTTTGGGCTTTGTTTGCTGTTCTTTTTCCAGTTCCCTTAGGTGTAAATTTAGACAGTTTATTTGGGATTGTTCTTGTTTCTTGAGGTAGGCCTATATAGCTGTGAATTTCTGTCTTAAGGACTGCTTTCCTTGTGTCCCAGAGATTTTAGGTCATTGTGTTTTCTTTATTTGTCTCAAAGTATCTTTTGATTTCTTCTTTAATTTCATTCTTGACCCATTTATTATTTAGTTGCCACATGTCTGTATGTTTTTCACTGTTTTTGTTTTTGTAATTAATTTCTACTCTCATATTATTGTGGTCAGAGAAAAACCTTGATATGATTTCAATCTTCTTAAATTTATTGAGACTTATTTTGTGACCTAACCTGTGGTCTATCTTGGAAAATGTTCCATGTGTCCTTGAAAAGAATGCATATTCTGCTGCTTTGGGGTGAAATGCTCTAAAAATATCAATTATATCCATCTAGTTTAGTGTGTCATTTAAGGCTGCTGTTTTCTTGATTTTCTGTCTGGAAGACCTGTCCATTGGAGTTGAGGGGGTGGTGTTAAAGTCCCCTACTATGATGTGTTGCTATCAATCTCAGCCTTTGAATCAGTCAATATTTGTTATATATACTTAGGTGCTCCTATGTTGGGTACATAAATATATACTAGGGAGATGTCCTCTAGTTGGATTGGTCCCTTTATTATTATGTAATGTACCTCTTTGTCTCTTATTATAGTCTTCATTTTAAAGTCTATTTTGTCTGATATAACTACTGTTAACCCAGCTTTTTTCTCATTTCCATTTGTTTGAAATATCTTTTTCTATCCCTTTACTTTCAGTCTATATGTGTCTTTCGACCTGAAATGGGTCTCTTATAGACAGCACACGCATGGGTCTTGTTTTCTTATCCATTCATCTACGCTATGTCCTTTGATTGGAGCATTTAAGCCATTTACATTTAAGTTGATTATTAATAGGTACATAGTTATTGCCATTTTATTATTCATATTTTTGATTTTTGTTTGTTTTCTCCTTTCTTCTGTATAAAGAAATCTTTTTAACATTTCTTGTTGTGCTGGCTTGGGGGCAATGAATTCCTTTAGCTTTTTCTTGTCTGGGTAGCTCTTTATCTGTCCTTTGATTTTAAATGATAGCCTTGCTGGGTAGAGTAGTCTTGGTTGTAGGTCCTTACTATTCATCATATTGAATATTTCATACCAATCCCTTCTGGCCTGCAAAGTTTCTGTTGAGAAATCAGCTGACAGTCTTATGAGAGCTCCCATGTAAGTTACTAGTTGTCTTTCTCTTGCTGCTTTTGGAATTCTCTCTGTGTCTTTAACCTTTGCCATTTTAATTATGTGTCTTATTGTGAGCCTGTTTCAGTTCATCTTGTTTGGGACGCTCTTCTCTTCCTGGGCTTGTATGTCTATTTCCTTTGCCAGGATAGGGAAATTTTCTGTTATTATTTCTTCCAATAGGTTATCAACCCCTTGCTCCCGCTCTTCTCCTTCTGGTACTTCTATGATGTGAATGTTGTTATGCTTGATGTTGTTCAAAAGGTCTTTTTAATTCTTTTTTCTTTTTGTTGTTCTGATTGGGTGTTTTCTGCTACCTTCTCTTCTACATTGCTGATTTGATCCTCTGCATCTAATCTGCTGTTGATTATTTCTAGTGTATTTATCACTTCAGTTATTGTATTCTTTATTTCTGACTTGTTCTTTTTTATGGTTTCTATGTCCTTCTTTATGCTTACTATGTGGTTGTTGAAATACTCACTAAGTTCCTTAAGCATATTTATAACCAGTGTTTTAAATGCTGTTTCTGGTAGGTTGGTTGCTGTGATCATACAGCAGTCTAGCCATCTGCCTCCGTGCACCTTCCCATACAACAGATCCTCATAGAGACAGTACTTCAACATTATGCCTATTCTATCTTCCTGTGTGACCCCAGAAGATGGCTGGTTAGTCAAAGATGGGTACGACCCTAGCTGCAGATAGGGCAACCCAAGCCAGACACAGTTGTGGGGTGTCATAGGAGAAATCACAGAGTTGAGGAAAATGGGCAAAGACCCCTTGTCTTAGGTGCTGATAGCTTGCCTGTGAAATGACCTTAAACAGGTGATAACATCTGTCCTCCATGTAATCCTATCAGTGAGTCTCGGCATGGGAAGTTTCTGTCCCTTAGGAGGTGCACTTGAACTTATCATGGGACTTTCAGTAAAGGCAGCCTGCAGGCCATGGGGTGATTTGACTCTGAGCTAAGTTATCTGGTATGATGTATGAGACTCACAGACCAGGACTACTCCCTTGTGTGTATCCCAATAAAAGCCACAGTCAAGCCCCATTTGGGGCTCTTTGTCCTAGAGGCACTGAGTCCCCTGGCTAGCACTGTTTTTGTTTTTTATTTTTTATTTATTTTTATTTATTTATTTTTTTTAGCTGAGCCATCCTGCCACCTGTTGGCAGCTCAACGGCAACTCAGCTCGGGCTGGCCTCGAACAGCTGTTGCTCAGAGCTCAGCTCGCACTCTTGAGCGAGCTCTTAACCAACTGAGCCACTCGGCCAGCCCCTTAGCACTGCTTTTGAACTATCCTTTGTCTCTTGTCTATATTTTTCTTTTCCTCAACCCCCGCTGTCCCTTCTGAATGTCGTGCAGGACACAACAGGTTGCCTCCATTTCATTTATTTCTGGGGTTTCTCCTGTTCTTTTATTTGGGATATGTTTCTTTGTTTTCTCATTGTAGGCTGCCTCTCTATGTTTGCTTCTATGTATTAGATAGATCTCTTATGATTCTCAGTCTTGCTGGGTGTTCTAGGAGTGTCTCTTGAGTGTGTTGTGTGTGTTCTGTTGTTGTAGTTGAGCCTTTATTGCTTTTGGTATGTAAGTGGGTGGGATTGCCTCCAGGCTCAGTGACTGTGAGCATTGGCTGTGCCCACAGTGTATGAGGTGCTGTATACGGCTGACTCCTCAGAGGGGGATTTGCCCCCACAGGTTCTTGTGCCTATTGAAACCAGCCTTTGGGTGTGCCACTTTCAGGACTAACCAGGTAGTGTTCTGGTGTGGTCTGAGGCTGGCCTCTGGGTGTATTGTTTCTGCTGTCTCTTAGGAGGGGCTCCCATGTAGGCCAATTTCAGCCTTGCCTGTGACAATCCCTGGGCTACTTCAGAGGAACTACAAAGCTATATGTTGTTGGTCCTGGAGGCATGTGAGACTGTTTTATCTGTGAACCAAGGTTGGCTGCCACAAGTATTGGGCCTGAGGCAGTTTAACAAAATGCCCAGGGCCCTCTAGGCCTATTGCCCCCTGCCAGCTGCCCATAAGGCTTAGCTTCTGAAAGAGCTAAGTGGCACAGGCCAAGATGGTTGGCCCGATGTTGAGAGTGCCTCTGACAATATAGTACTAGCTGGGCAGGACAGGGTTCCAAGGAGGCACGAGGTGTGGCTGGTAGTTTTTACAAGGTTGATGCAGATGCAGTTCTTGCTCCAGTGGTTGGCCTGTGATCACTATGCAAAAACGCCCTGAGAACACTGTGGCTGGCCTGGGACCCTCAGGCCCCCATAGTGGCACCCAAGAGAGGCTACGACACAGGCTGTGACTCACTGCCCACCACCAAAAGTTCACAGGACTGCAGTGGGCCATCTGCTTCTGTAAAAGGCTTCCACAGCTCGTGGAGCAGGGCCAGTCACCCAGGAGCTGACAGTGCCTCTGGTGATGCAATACTAGCTGTATGGGGTGGGGACCCAGGGCATCACCAAGGTGGTGTGCACTGACACATTTTACCAGACCAAGGCAGTCTCAGATTTGGCGCTTTGGGGCAAGGGTGAACATCAAAAGATGGCACCTTCCTGTAGCCTACACGTGAGGCAGGCTCCACTCAGGAACAATGGCAGCTGTCCCTCCAGACCTTGCCCTGATGCCACACATCTTAGTCTTTCCCCATATGTCTCTGGCTCCTCTCGAGTTGCTGATACTCCACAGGAGACCAGATGACTTTTTTTTTTTGCAAGCTAGTGAGTCTGTGTGCAACCCCCTTTAAGAGGGTGTTTGGGTTTCCAGCTGCTTTCCATATCACTGGGATGGACAGACAGAATCCTTACTGATTCTCACTGCCGGATGTTGTGAGGATTCCTCTTCCCACCACAGGACCCCTGGGCTGCGGAGCTCAGTGTGGGGCTTGGACCCACCATCTTTTGGGGGAACCTCTGCCACTGAGGTGTCCCTCCCAGTGTTCAAACACTATCTGTGAGTTTGGGGTCAGCTTGTTTTGTGTCTCTGCTCCATCCACCATTCTTGATGTGGCCTCTTCTTTATATCCTTAGTTACAGGGGTTCTCTTCAGCTAGTCTTCAGACAATTCTTGAGGTTGATTGTTCTATAATATTTGTAATTTTGATGTGATTCTGGGAAGCAGTAGGCATAGAATTTACCTAATCCACTATCTTGGACCTTAAGCCATGACTTGTGTTTCTTAGTTAAGGTATATTCTCAGTCCTACAATCTGGGGGAAAGTGGTAGTGAAAAATAAGTGATTTCATTCTTTAGCAACATATGACTCCATACCTTGATTTCCCATTATATTACTTTTCTTCATGAATTGGGTCTCTGAAATCAAGCAAACTCGTTTAATTTCACTCTTGAAAGAATGAGTTGGTCTATATGGGGCATCTGCTGAATAGAGGCAAAAACAAGCAAACAATAAATAATTTAGATGATTTCAATAGTGATAAATACTGTTAAGAAAATAAAACAGAAATTTATGTTAGGAAGTGGGTTCAGGAAATGTCTCTCTAAGGGGATGACATTCAAAATGAGACCTGAATGGTATGAAAGCCAGCTCTGAAGAGGTTTCTAGAGCACAACATCCAAAGTACAATAGATTTTGATTGAATAGAGGTTGAGTTGAACTTACTGAACAGAGAGAAGAGAGATAGGAGATGAGTTCAGAGTGTTATATAAAGATCAGGGTGCTAAGGCTGTGGTAGGGCTTTTGTGTTTTATTTTAAATCCACTGGGGAGGTTCAGAACCTTTAAGCGGAGTCACGTAATTTGCTGTACTTTTAAAGGTCACTCTGGCAGCTATGTACAGAAAGGATAATAGAGCAGAATAATCATCAGTAGGGAAATAAATTTAACAACTACCCTCATGGTTTAGGTGTGGATTTTGACAGTTGATCTATCATTTAGGATTGTGTTTGTATTACGTCAGATATAAAGCCACACTGGATTCACAAAGAGGTTTTAGTTTATCACATAAGAAGTCTGTTTGTGGGCAGTCCATAGGAGCCCATAGACACTCTACCATGCCTCAAAAATGCAGCCTCTTCCTGTTTCTCTACTCTGTCATTCCAACATATTGCTCTTATCTTCATGGTTGAAAGATGGCTGCTGTATCTCCATTGTATCTACATTCTAGGTAAGAAGAAGGGCAAAAGGAAAAAGGCACTTGCCAGCTGAGTCTGTCCCTTTTATCAGGAAACTATTATATTTGTCAGATTGTCTGTCAAAAGCAGAATTAACTTTAGTAATTCCGCTGCATGTCACTTGGCCTTTCTGATGCTCAGGATCAGATGCTGAAGCTCCATCAACTCTCCTGGAAGATCCAGACCCTCTTACACTGTATTTGCCAAAGGGCTGAGTGCCCAGAACAGCTGCCACCTCATGTTGCTTGCTTCTGAATCCAAGTCTTATGTAGCTGATAAGTGAATTCCAGGTCACATAGCTCCACAGGAGTCTGGAGTTGAGAGTTTCCAGCTTCCATCTTGAGAAGGTAGAACTCATCACTAAGGAAATAATGAAAATGTGCAGAGGGTGATCAGAGATACTATTTGGCCACATGTGATGAATATCTCCTACAGCTGGACTACTTGTATTCTGTCTTTCATTTTAAGAGTCAGCAACATAATGCTGCCAGAGTCATCTTCTTAAAACAATGCTCTTGTGATGTAATTTATCTGCCTAATTATCTCCACGTGACTCTTCAATGTTTAGAGAGCCATTCTAAAATTCTCTAGGTTGGCCGGTGGCTCAGCACTGAGTGGTTCCCACCTAACATCCAGCTTCTCTTTTCACTTTCTCACCACTACACTCTCTATGTTATTAAGATGCTGAATGTCTCCCAGCTCCTTCCATGGGCCACACATTTAATTTCTCTATAAACGTGGCAGAACCTACTAGTACCTTCCAATATTTGTTCTTCTCTTCTTCCTTAATCCTTTGATTCTCACATGGATCATGACTGTCTAGAATAAAGACTACATTTCCCAGTCTCTCATGCATCCAGGTAAGATCAAGTTCTGGTTGGTGGGATTAAAACTAAAAATGTCATATGAAGGAGCTCTCCCTTCTGTGATCTCCCTCCTTCTGCTGACTGAAATGCAGATATGATGGTTTGTATTGGAACAACCATCTTGGACCAAGAGGAAGAAGCCACATATTGAACATGGCAGATAAATCAGATAGAAGAAGCTTGACTCACTGATAATTATAGAATTGCTATACCAGCTTCGCATATCTCTATGTGATAGAGAAAATTTTGCTATGTTAAGCCAGTTATTTTTGTTTGTGTGCTTTTCTGTCACACACATAGCAAAACCTAGTCCTAATGATCTCAAGGCCTTTATCTGAATGACTTTTGTCTACCTGGAAAATTCCTATTCATCTTTCAACACTTAATTCATATGTAATCTCTCAGAAACTATTTTTTGTCCTCTCCACAAAATAATTATTTGCTGTACTAGTTCATATCTAAGGCATTGTATGTAGCCTTCTTTTATAGCTCTTCTTAAATTGTGTTATATTAATGACTTACATCCTGTCCCTTCTGTCAGTGGACTACATGAAGATAGCAATTGCTTCCTTTTATGTGTGCACACCCAATCTTATCACAGTGCCACATAAAGGGTGGATATCCAGTCAGTATTGTAACAGTGACAGATAAATGGTGGATACCCCATTCTGAATTAGACTTAGTTCTTTGTTTTTGTCTTTTTGTTTTTGTCTTTGTTTTTGTCTTTTTCACATGTCAACTGATGGTCTTGGGTTATTATGGGTGTTTTGATGTTTTTCTCTGTTGTAATGGGGATTAGTGGGGAATCTTAAACCTTTATGCATGAAGAGAGAGTTGCAGCTTTCATACAGATCAGTGAAGGGGCAGGGGAAATGGATTCTACATCTTGAAGAGTAGTTTTAAGGTTCTGGAAGAGTATGTGGGACTAATACCATTGTTGCAGCCATTTTGGAAAATGCAAATCTGCTGGAGCCTCCCTTCTGGACAAAATAATATATGTCCCTCCTATATGGAAACTATACTTGCCCCAAAGCCTCATCCTATTATTAACCCAGGCTCCAACTCAATGTCTATTATCCCATCATTTAAATCTGGTTCAGGTGATGATGAGGCTTTTTGAACACTATTCTAGAACAACTCCTTGAAAACTGTTCCTTTTGACTGAAAGACCTATGAACTGAAATGATAAGTTATATGGACTCCACTTACCTAGCATACAATGATGGGATGAGCATTTTTCATTTTTTATTAGATGAGGATAACTATTATAGGCATTCCTGTTCAAAGAAGATGAAGGCACACAGCAGTCATGGTTCATAACAATTCTGAAACCCAGCTGGGCACATCTTGCCAGTTCAATGATTAGGGCTTAGTCCTGATGCCTTCAAATGATTCACCATGGTTCTTGGTTCTAGCCTCTGAAATAGCCTTCCTTTTCCATAAAATGTGGCCCTTGTTTGAAGCTGAGTAATTTCTCAGACTTCTCCCTAATCATAGAAATGTTAGCACTCAAAGACATTGTTTCATTTTCTACTGTCTAACCCTCTCAAGTCACGCTAATATAATTCCTTTTATAAATTCACAGGTTTTATTGTGAAATTGCTTTGTAATCTATTCCTGTAGACAAAAGCAACACTTGAAATCTCTTGAATAAACCCTTCTGAAGCTTAGGTTCCCTGTAAGGCAGCTGCGGAACAACGACTTTAAGATCCTCAGAACAACTGTTGTTATTTCTGTTTGGAAGGGATACTGCCTTCTGAGATCTTAACAAAAGGTCTTACAGCCATATCCTTGTTTTCATCTTTAGACAAGTTTTCCTGATCATGCCTTGGATTTGATCTTTGTTTAGAAGGTATTTCCTAACGTTAGCATTGTTTGCTAGCGGGAAAGGCTAGGAATGAGAAAGAGTTTTGTTTGTGAACCTAGTAAGTCTTGGTTCCTTTATTGCAGTTAGCAGTTCTTTAGTTTCTTTCTCTACTCATACTTTCCTATAAGTACCAAACAGAGGTAGACAGCCCTTTCAACACGGTTTGGAAATATCCTTAGCTAGATAACCCTTTCAGAAGTGCATTTTCTTTTCACCTTCCAACAGCAACAGAGTTACTAAATTTTCTTCTACTACTTCACTGTAGCTTCCTATAACATCCTCCTTCCTGTAGCTTCCCATAACATTTTCTTCATTGTCCTTTGTGCTCTCACCAACAGCCTCCTTGGGGCCATCATCAACAACCTGAAAACAGTCATTTGAAGGCCCTCAGGACTTCTACCAGCCACTCGGTCCTGACAACTGGCACATTCTAGGATTTTGTTACAGCAGCACCCCACTTCCAGGTACCAAAATATGTGTAATCCATAGCATAGCACCTGATAAATAGAGGATATTTGATGCAGAAATGGATTTTCTGTTTTTTATTTTTGTCTTTTGACATTTTAAATGGTGATCATGCATGATTATGACTATGTTTTTCTTTTATTAGATGGTGATTAGGGGGGAATCTTAAAGTTTTGTACACAAAAAGAGAGCAGTATTTTCTACAACGGATCAGTGGCATTTTGACAAATCTTCTTTTAAAATTACTTAAGCACACAATTTGAGACTGTATTTATATTTACTCTATGGGGCATTAACAGGGATCAGGTAATAGTTTTTTTGTGTGTTTTGTTTTGTTTTTAAACACATAGATGAAATTTATTTGAAATTCAGACTGATTTAAAAAAAAACATTTTTGGGGCGGTGGAGATTGATGAAAATGATAAACCTTCAATTCGTTTTAATTTAAGACCATTCTTGCCAGCAAGGGAAATTTAATTCACTTCAATCATCAAGCTATTGACTATACATTACGTTTATTCATTAAAGTAATCGATCAGTGGAAATAAGTTTTTAAAAAATATATATTAAATGGTAAAGATGATGGGTTCAGAAAAATGTCTAGGAGCTTTCATTTCTTATCTTAGCTCAGCTCTTTGCAATAGTATTATCCCATCTGCGTGAGTTTGACATAACTTGCTTGCTTTTTGAGTTGTTTTGAGTGCATGTGCGTCATTTGTGGCTTCCCCCTGTGTGCCTGCATAAGAAGAAGGCACAGGCAACAGTAATACAAATTAGAGACACAAAAGAGAGCAGAAGCATGAGCATTTGCAGTTTTTTTGGGGACCGGTCCTGGCAGCATGCCAGCATGTTGATGCATTCCTCTTCTAGTCCCGTGACTGCTCACTCCCAGGTTCCACAGCCCAAACCGCTCTGTGATCTGTCTTCAGTCATGGAGACTCAAAGAAAAGAATTCACTCACAGCCCTGGAATTTCAAAAGTAGATGATAAATGAGTGCAATCACATAACTATTATTTTCTGTCATAAATAAATTCTTTATGAGGATGGCTTTCTTTGATATTTTTCAGATAGGTGGTATTTGTTTTTAAAAAGGCAAAATTTTTATTGCAGCATAACTTGCCTGCAGAAAAGTGCACCAATCATAAACATATAGCTCAATGAAATTTGACCAATAAAACATACTTGTGTAACTAACTTGCATCAAGATCAAGAAGCAACATTTCCTGCACCCCTCTGTAATCCTTCCAGTCATGACCTATCCCAAGTAACCACTATATAGTAGATTTGTCTGTTGTTGAACATTATCAAAATATGATCATATGGTAAGTACTCTTTTGAAAGGATTTTAAATCTTTATTGAGGCAAAACTGACATACAATAAATTGCATATATTTGGAATGTAAAATTTGAATGGCTTTGACATATGAATACACCCATGCAGCCATCACCACAATCAAGATAATGAACATATCCATCACTCCCAAAGATTCCTTGTGTATCCTGTGTCCCACTTCTTCCTCTTCTTTCCACTTTCTGTTGCCTCACATTAATAGCATTTTCTAGAATTTTGCATAAATGGAATTATGCAAAAGTTATTCTTTTTTTGGTCATCATTCCCTATAATTATTTTGAAACTCATCCATGCTCTTGTGTGTATCAATAGGTCATTCTTTTTTTACTGCTAAGTAGTACTCTGTTGTGTGGACACACCACAATTTCTTTATCAATTCACCTCTTAGTAAATACTTTTTGCATCTGACTTCTGCTCAACATTGTGTTTTGTAAGATTCATTCCTAGTAGAACATTTGTGATAGCAAAATGGGAAGTTACGATGTAACACTCCAAGGGATAAAACTCTGCACTAGAAAGATGAATCAATCTATGTTTAGTGTGAGGTCATGTCAGCATTAAGCCAATTACATTCTAATAATTCAAAGCATTTATTGAGCATCTACTTTGTGCAAGATATTGTGTTAGACATTGGGCATTTACTGGGATGGTAGATTGTATCATTGTTCCTAATTGTCTTTTACCCTCTGTATAAGAACATTATGCATCCTTGTCTGTAGCATGTGGTTTGCAGCGTCTCCCTTTGTGAAGGTTATACTTCCCTACCTCATGTTTGACTTATTTTGGTCAATGAAATGTGAGCAGAAGCTGAAAGAACCACTGAGTGGTTTGGCCTTAGCTATTTCTCTGCTACAGATGACTGTGCCCAGACAGGGTGCATTTCTTCAGCCTGAATCTGAATGAACGAGGCACACAGAACCAAACAATTGCTGACTTGTGGCTGGTAGGGATAGTGAATGGGAAATCTTGTTATTGGGGGCAATAGTTACAAATAAGAGCTTAGCTACTCTATACATTAGAAAGTCATCTCAAATTATTGAATAATTAGCTGTGTTTTTATGAGAATGAAGCATTCTCATATATAAAATTTTAAGGTTTTTTTCCATTTTAATCAATCTCTTGATTCTTTTTTTTTTATTTGTTTAACTTGTGGGGTGCTTTTGTTTTTGTTTTTTTCGTATTTTCTGTTTACCAATATATTTCCTTTACCTTACCTTTAAGATGAGCTTGACTTTAATGAGAAATACATCATTTTCTGAGTGACTAGATTATTTTATTAATATTCAGTCATCTGAGGATCTCCAAATATTTCTTAATCTCCCTTCTGTTACCACCCATGAATTACAAACACGGTGTGCTAGATTCTTCTTCCATCTGCCTCTCTGTCGCGTCCCACACGACTGGGCTAGGTGGGTGTGGAGAATGGATGGCGAAAGGTTAAGGAAAAGAGAGAGAGACACAAAATAGGAGAGAAAACAGTTTGGGGCCAGAGGACCCCAGCCTCATGGACTGGAGCCCCGAATCCGGCCTGACTGATCCTTTTATTATCTTACACATAAGCAAGGGTCAATGTAGCTTCCAAGGTCTGTGAGTCTCACTCCCGAAAACATAGCTCAAGGCCAAATCACCCCACCTGCAAGCTGCCAATACCTGAGGTCCCATAAGTTTATTGCCATGCACCTCTTAAGAGACAGAACCTCCTCTGCCAAGGCTTACTGATAAGAATGCACGGAGGACAGATATTATCACATCAATAGGTCATTTCACAGGCAGGCTGCCAGACCCTGAAGCAAGGAGTTCATGCCCTATTTCTGTCAACTCGTGATTCCTCCTGTTAGTACCCACTGGTGCCCACTGGAACCACGGGCACCCAGAGGCACCCATGCGACCGTGTCTGGCTTGGGTTGTTTCTCTCTTGAGAAAATTTACTTGTCATTGACTAACTGGCCATCCTTTGAGGCCAAGTAGGGATATATACAGTAAGCAGAGTATTGAAGTAATGATCTGTCTTTATGGAGAGGTGCATGGGGGCAGACAGGCAGGCTATAATGTGACACCTCTTAACCCTCTACTCCTGCATTCTTGTTCTGCTTCAACCACAGGATCTCCTATATTGTTAAGAAAAAAAGGTGCAAACTACAGGATTAAGAAATTTTTTAAAAAACCAAGCAAACCAGAAACTATCAGCTTTGTGCCAAAATTCCTACCAAAATTCCTACTTCATCTGGTAACCCAATAAAAGAGATCTAATTAAGATAGACTGAATTGTATTTCCTTATGCTGACACCCTTGAAATGTTAATTTTCTTGTATATCACATTGGGTCTGGGCTAATTGGCATAGCTGTGTAACCTTCCAAAATGAGTCACTGTATGTCTTAACATTATCTGAGAAGCCCTCTCACACTGCGCTCAGTTTCTATCCTATATTTTAAAGTTAAAATCCATTAATGATCTATAAAATTATTGTATTTTATTTGGATTTAACATACTGTTGCCACTGGAAGGTTTTAAATTTCCGTTTCTGAATGCTTACTTCTAAGTTTGTACTTACAACCAGATATTAATATTACACATTTGGAAGAATCATTATAAAAGACACTTTGAAAATCTAGCTTACATTCAGGTGCTGAAAAATACATTTTCCCAGTGATTCTTGGTTATAGTTGACTTTTAAACATTTTCCTGATATGTTTCTTCCCTAACTAGGCTGTTGTTTGGGAACTGACCAGCTGATGTCACTATGGCACCATGAATGCAGACTTATTTCAAGGATCTTGTTCTGAGAAATTTTGGATTGGCATGCTAGCAGCCCAGGGAAAGGTGCCTCCCTCCCACCCAGCACAGCCTCCGCCTGCTCTCCTTTCTCCCCTGCCTGCATAGTTTATAAAATTGAGAACTAGCTAACAGATTTAATTTTGATGGAGAATTACCTGTAGGCAAGAGGGCAATCAAACGCATACTGTTAAGGACAGGGGTGTATGGGGGGAGATAATGAATCTATTATCTATGTTTAACAAATGAAGAGTGTCAGCCTAATAATCCATCAGTTTCTTTTTCCTATGCTGTAAGCTTTCATTTCCATCTTTTTAGGTACAACTAACTTAGCCCCTATAAAAGAGCTGATTAACTGGGTGATGTATTTTCTAGACTTATACCCAGTATCCTTTTCTGTGCTTACTCATGGTCTATTTGGGCCAACACAGAATCCCAGCTGGATATGGATTTCAAATCAGTCTTTTGGTCACAAAGTTTTATCGTCATGGAGGTCTGGTATGAGGGAAGGTTGAGAATAAGACCTAATAAGAGTTTTGGAATTATAGGTAGAAGGCATTTATATCACCATTTCCTCCTACCACTGCAAATTATGTACAGGCTCTCAGAGGCCACAGGGGATCAGACAAATCTTTATGAGTTTAAAATTGTGTTAAAAAAAAGAGTCCTGCTTACTCAGGGTTACTCACTGCATACCCCTTGCATTAATTTGCTTGGGTTGCCATGACAAAATATCACAGACTAGGTGGCTTAAGCAACAAAAATTTATTTTCTCACAGTCCTGGAGGCTGGGAGTTCAAGATCAAGGTATGGACAATACTGGCTCTTTCTGAGGTTTCTCTAATCAACTTGCAGATGGCCACCTCTTCCTGTGTCCTCACATGGCCATTCCTCTGTGCAAATGTGCATCCCTGGTGCCTCTTGTATGTCTGGATTTTCTCTTCTTATGAGGACACTAGTCAAGTTGGATTAGGACTCACCCTTGTCGGGGAGGAGGAAGGCTCATTTTCATTTATCACCACTTTAAAAGCCCTGTCTGCAAATAGTCACATTCTAAGGTACTGGGATTTAGGGCCTCAACATATGAATTTGTGGTGGGGTGACCACAGTTCAGCCCATACACCCTTTGCACTCTTCTTATGGATCTAGACTGAAGCTGACCAGTCCGGGATGCTGATTATTTGAGTAAAATATGTTCCTTGGTGGTTTTTTTTTTAGCTTCTTTATGCCTCTTTAAGGAGAGTGGTGTAGACTCGCCAATAGCCTGCACTTCTCTTCAAAACCATGACATCACAGAGAACTTCTGAGTGTCCAGGGAGCCTTCCTGAAGACCGCAGAACCTGGGAGGACAGAAGGGTCTGCCTAAACCTATGAGAGTCAGGCCCAACTCTGGGCTTCATCAAGAGGTTTTGATTGATCCCAAAGTACCTTGGCTTGGTACCCTTCCATTTGTCCTCAGCATTTTAAAGAAACCCTATCCCAAGATGTTCCAAAAGTTAAATTATTGAAATGGAGTTAATGCAAAAGTAATTGAGTTGAGATTTTGCTTTTGCTATTCAGTATGAATAGCTTTAGCCTTTTACTATGTAAAAAGCAACATAAATTAAAATAACATGCAGATATTGCACTTTTATTATCAAATTAAAAACATAATAATGTCATGTTAGAAAATTTAGAAACTATAGATAAATAAATGGAAGAAAACTCAGTGGTAACACTTAACATAGGGTTATTTATCTTTATTTCTTTCTGAAAAGATCATACTGTAAATACTGCTTTTCAACAAAGAGAATAAATTTTAACTGAAAAGAAGAAAACCTCTCCAAATTGGTAACTTAATGGAATTTATGAATGAATTAATATAATCATATCTTCAATAAATGTTTATTGAGCACTGAGCATGCCAGAACTGTTTTAGAGCTGGAGACAGAGCTGTAAACAAATAGGCACAATCCCTGAACTCACATCCTAGTGGAGCAAATAGCAAACCCACAATAAAGCTGCATTTCATTGATTCCAAATGCATATAATTTATTAAACATCTCTGATATTGAAATGCACCTTACAGTCACTAGTTTTTAGTAGTCACTCCTTGAGACATGTGACATAAAAGCTTGGAAGAAAATTCTAGAGACAATGTGTATTACTCTTTTAACTTCTATGAACAAATAAATGGGCATGGAGTGGGAGTTGGGGCAGTCATAAATCAGAGGAATGTAGCTTCCTCCTGGAGGATGGAATCTGAATATGCCAATACCACATGATGCAAAGCTGGGGTTTGGTAGGTTTAAGGTTTCTTACAGATTTATTTTAAGAAATGCTACATGATCAATGATCTTATGGCACAGGAGATGACATTGTATGGCAAATCATAAGCATAAGATGGCTCTGGGTCAAAAAGTTATTCAAAAAATTTAGACTTCAAAAAAAAGTTTTAGAACTATTTTAACTAACTTATTTCATTTAAAAAAAATGTATGTGCAGGGGATACATGATAAAAATCTATGCCTACTTAGATCTAAAGAAGCTCTCTTAATGAGTACATATCTGATATGTGATAAGGAAGAATTATATCCTGTTGGGACTGGACGTAATTTTTCTCTTAGTGGTACACATAAAATACTAGCAAGTGTTGCAATAGATAGTGTTTTAGATTCTATAAAATATGGTGCTATAGCTAGTGGTTATAACTGATTCAAAATAAATTCAAGGTAAACTTGGAGGCTGTATTAGTTATCTCAGGCTGCTATAAAAAAAATACCATAGACTGGATGGCTTAAACAGCAGACATTTATTTCTCACAGTTCTGGATGGAGACTGGGAAGCCCAGATAAAGATGCCTGCAGATTTGGTTCCTGGTAAGAAGAACCCTATTCCTGGTTGGCAAAAGGCAGCCTACTTGCTGTATCAGAGAGAGAGAGGGGGGGGGGAGAGAGAGAGAGAGAGAGAGAGAGAGAGAGAGAGAGAGAGAGAGAGAGAGAGAGAGAGAGAGAGAGAGAGAGAAAGGAGAGAGAGAGAGTTAGTTTTGCTTATTAATTCCATAATGGGAGTTCCACTCTCATGACCTCATCTAAACTTAATTATCATCACCCGAAGACTCCACTTCCAAATTCCATCACATTGGGGTTAGAGCTTCAACATAGGAATTTTGGGAGGACACAAACATTCAGTCCCTTAAAAGGGGCATGTGGTTTTCATAGAACTGGTTTTCAGGAGGAACCAGTATCACCTGTATTTTTGTCCTGTGTTACTCGGGGAAAAGACTTAACTTCTCTCAGCCTCAGTTGCCTCATTGACCAAATGATACATGCCCTGCATATTTCATAGGAGTTTAATGATGGTCATATGATATTTGTTCATATGGTCAGTTATATAACTGAGAACTATGCCCAGGTCTGGGCTTGGTGCTGAGAGCATAGCACTGAAGAAGGATAATGTTTGATGGAGTACTGATCCAGTTTTCCTCATCTATCTAGGGGGACCTTTGCCAGTTCCTTCTGTTTTCTCTGCCTGACTAATAAAAATTAACATGCAATGTGTCAAAAAAGGTGTGACCATTTTTCATCATTTGTTTAAGTCACATTTGAAAGAAAAAAATGGACACTATTAAATGGATTTTATATGCCTTTCACTAAAGTTACTTAGGAATCATTTAGCTTTTTCAACATTTGCTGGCTTTCAGGAAATCAGACATTATTTTGTGTAAAATTCCTTTTTCGTTATTGTTTTAGACATTACCTTCTAAGAACTTAATGCCTCTGAGTCCCCACTTCATCTCTCTGCCTGCCCTGTTTCTCCTACACATTTGTGCTTTCAAAATTTGGGCTGGCCAAGTGGCTCAGTTGGTTAAGAGTGCAACAGGGTCACCAGTTTGATTCCCACATGGGCCAGTGAGCTGCTCCCGAGCTGAGCTGCTGCTGAGCTGCCAACAGGTGGCAGGATGGCTCAGCTGGTGAAAGCACATGCTGGTTCGACTCCCACAAAAGATGGTGGGCTAACGCTCACCCGCAACTAAGATTGAACATGGCACCTTGAGCTGAGTGGCTGTGAGCTGCCAACAGGCAGCCAGATGGCACCTGGACTTGGAGCCGAGCTAGCTCGGCTCCAGTTGAGCCCTCCACAACTGAGATTGAAGGACAACAAGTTGGCTGTTCTCCTTCTCCAATTCCCCAACACTGTTACCCTTCTGCAATTTCCCAATAAGATCTTTTTTAAAAAAATTGCTTTTAGAGCATAACTTGTACTAAGTGGTAAATGACTGATAAAAAGCTTTATAACTCTTCCTGAATGATTTGTGTTTAAAGTGTGATCAATGTTTTGAGGTAAATAAGTGCCTTTTTTTGTTTTTAATTTTCTTTTCTTTTATTATTATATTTTTATTAATAAGTGACTTTTTTTTTTTTACAATGGGTTTTAGGTCATAATTATTAAATAAAGAACTTTGTCTCCAGCGCCTCTCCTCACTTCCCCGTCAAAGGCCATGTAGGAAAACATATGATCACAGTTACAATCACTTATTTTGCTTTCCAGGGAGGTTGTTCTACTTATGAGGAAAATTTCTCATTGTTGTTGTTTTTCTATTTATTTCTTATTACAAATAAGTGAATTATTTGTCAAATATCCCTCAAATTCAAGTACATTTTCAGGGAAAACCTGCTCCTTGATTCTTAATAACAAAGCCTTTGGTTCTAACTCCAGAGAGTTGTATTTTATCCTTAATTTCTTTGAACTGCTTCTAATTTTTATTTTAAAACATGTATTAGATGGTAAGGGCTTATCTATGTGTTGGACTATGACTTGCATTAAAATAATCCCTGAAAATAATACACAAAATAACATATTTCACTTATACTCCCTGTTCTCATGTCTGATGATTCATTTTATTTAAAGAAAAAATTGTGATTTCTTGATTTAAACATGGGTCACTTGGGGCTGGCCGAGTGGCTCAGTTGGTTAAGAGTTAGCTTAAGAGCGTGAACTCTGAGTAACAGGGCCGCCGGTTTGATTCCCACATGGGTCAGTGATGCTGTGCCTGAACTGAGCTGCCCCTGAGCTGCCAACAGGTGGCAGGATGGCTCAGCTGGTGAGAGCACATGCTCCTAACAACAAGACTGCCTGTTCGATGGTGGGCTATGCCCAACCGCAACTAAGACTGAACTCGGCACCTTGAGCTCAGTTGCCACCCAGATGGCTCAGTGGATAGAGCATGCACTCTTAACAACAAGGCTGTTGGTTCAACTCCCACATGGAATGGTGGCTATACCCACTCACAACTATGATTGTAACACAGCACCTTGAGCTTAGAGGCCATGAGCTGCTGAAAGGCAGCCAGATGGCGACTGGTGGCCCCCACAACTAAGATTGAAGAACAACAATTTGGCTGGTCCCCCTCCCCAATTTCCTAACACTGTTCCCCTCCAATTAAAAAAAAAAATGAGTGGCTTTTCTTTTTTAAGTTTAAGAGAATTTCCCTCTCTTTCTTTGCTATTAACTAAGTAAGGATTCCAGGCAACAGGCAGTGCCTGCTATCCTGAAGAACCACAATGTATATTTGTTATCACCCAGACTTGGTTAATATCATCTGGGCAACCATGTGGGAGGTCTGCAAATTAAGTTCTTGAACTTGTTGCAATGATATTGATAACCTCTTTTGATATCAGAGGGATGATTCATTATGAATTTGTATTAACTGGACAAACAGTTTACCAAGTTTACTATTTGGAAGTACTGAAAAGGCTGCCTGAAAAAGTTAGATGACCTGAACTTGTCACCAACAATTCGTGGCTCCTGCATCATGACAATGCACCAGCTCACATGGCACTGTCTGTGAGGGAGCTTTTAGCCAGTAAACAAATAACATTGGAACATCCTCCCTACTCATCCGATCTGGTCCCCAATGACTTCTTTCTTTCCCCGAAGATAAAGGAAATATTGAAAGGAAGACATGTTGATGACATTCAGGACATCAAGGGGGTAATACAGCGACAGTTCTGATGGCCATTCCAGAAAAAGAGTTCTGAAATTGCTTTGAAATGTGGACTAGGTGCTGGTTTTAGTGCCTAGCTTGCCAAGGGGAGTACTTCGAAGGTGTCCACAGTGATATTCAACCATGAGGTATGTAGCACTTTTTCTAGGATGAGTTTGCAAACTTAATTATCCAACCTCATACGTATCACTAGGTCAGCCTGATTTAATGCGAAGTTCTGGGAAACTATGTTCTCTACAGTGAACAATGTCCAAATAAAATCACTTTACTGTTAACCAAAGTTTAATCAATCAAGACATCAGTGTTAAATTGACTGCACTCTCTTGTGTCGTGGTGCAGCTCTCTGTTACTCGTGAGATGGAAGTCTGCTGTGAACAGCAGCAGTTCCTGCTCTGGAAGACTTGGAGACACAGGTACAATGGCTTCTTTTGTTCTTCTAATTTCAGGGACATGCAGGCAAGTTCTGGCCTGGCTCAATGAACTTCAGTGAAGATCAGTGATGGGGAGAAATAGCCCATCTTTGTTGATCCAGCAGCTGGAGAGGGATGAGAGAGAGGAGAAGGGCATGAAGAACTGTACTTCCTATGGAAACACTAGCCATTTTCAACAACCTGAGCAATGCAGTGCAATTGGATGGAAGAAGCCATGAACAGACTGTGACCCAATGCCATCCTCTTCAAAGAAATGTCTTGTCCTCTTGACTTCCAAATGGAAAGGAAGAGTTAAATAGAAGGTTTATTTAATGTTTATTACACCTCAAGCACTTACTTCGATGTCAGTGTTATTCTTCTCACCTTATCACCAAGGAAACACTGAACTCAAAATGGTTAAATCACTTGTTCCAGACATTGGATAAAAATCAATAGAAGAGCTAAGCTTTTGATTCCTAGAATCAAAATTTTATTTGTTTTTTTAAAAAACCATGCTATTTATTTATAGATGACACTCCATATTTATATAATTTTAAATCTTGTATTAAAGGTTTAAACAAGTTTTTTTTAATTACATGCCTTAAAGATGGAAAGTCTTTTCAAAAGTTACAAAGTTTTGAAAAAATTGGAGTATGCATAGGCTTTGTAGTTGAACAAAACTGGGCTGAAAATCCATGTGCTATTGTGTAACCTTGTGTGATGTACTTCTCCTGCCCCCAATCTCACATTCTCCATTTGTTACATGAAAGTGCTTGTATGCTTGTACTGAGAAATAGTGGGCACTAGGTAAATGCTATTTTTTGTATAATTCTAAGCATATCACATGAATTGATCATATGAAGGAATTTTCTGTTAAGGATGATGAGCACTTATTAAAAGCGTTATTTAATTGATCTTCACATATCTGTAATGTTCACACACAATAATTTGGTCATAGGTGTTGTGTTGGTCATTACCCATTGATAAGGCAGGGTCAAATTCAATACATTATAATACAGATGTATAAAACAAAACAATAGTTTTCCTTATTGTTTTTAACTTGAACATGTATCACTCTTGAGCCCCTATTCTCACTGATGCCAGGAAACCCTTAAATTTGACAACTAGAGATAATGATCTCTTTCTCTTTAAAATAGTCCTTTCAGACAAATTGGTTCAATTCAAAAATTTCAAATTCCCTATAAGGTTCTTTCTTTCCTCCCACTCACTCTTTTCAAGATGGCAACTGAATGATGGGAGAAGCTTGTGAATCCTCTTGGAGCTGATATGTCCACTTTTCTGGTCACTTTGTAACTTGACAGGGATCTGCTGAAGTACAAGTATGGTAGGTCCTGCATGGGTTTGCCATCCTCAATGGGGAGTTCCATGGTCCCTGAACTCAGAAATCTCTTTAAACTGACCCAGACTCCATGGGTCATCGGTTCTCTCCGTTCTTTCACTCTTAAGAGTCTGTTGAAAGAGCCAAACAATTAAACAAGCAATTAACACAAAGCCTAATAAGTGCCGTGATAGAGGAAGTACCGAGTATGGGGGTGGGGTGGGGTGGTGTAAATCAGAGGTGCTGAATCCAGTCTCTGGTTGTCAGGAAAGGCTTCCTGGGAAAGTTTGCTCTTAAACTGCAACCTGAAGGATAAGTAGGAAGAACTTGGCCAGGCCAAGTGCAGAGAGTTTTTTGAGAGCTGGGATGGAAAAGAGGGACGCATTTTCCAGGGGAGAGAATAGCATGTGAGGTGTCCCAATGGCAGGCTTTATGAGAATCAGAAAAGTAGGGGTAAGGTGATTAGGTGGAGCTGGGAGCAGCAAAAGATGAGGCTGAAGAAAAAGAGGAAGCTGAGGCCACATCAGAAGGGCTATAGTCACCATAGTAACTATGGTAACCATAGCCTGTCACTGCTAAGAGCAATGAGAGGCCACTGAAGGTTTGTAAACAGAGGAATGACATGGTTAGATTTTCTTGGTGGGAAGATGACTTGGCTGAACCACAGAGGATGAAATAGAGGTGTCCATTGCAGTAGCTTAGATATTTGTTAAAAGAAAGACATGACAAGCTCAGCAAAATCCTCCTCTTATGCCATGGGTTTCCATGCAAGATCATTTAACAGAACGACTTTACTTTTTTTTTTGAAAAATAGAAATCACTAACATATACTAAGATTTTATCAGAAAAGTATTTTAATTTACAGGAATTCCATATATTCCATGGTTTCTTTCCTATCCACACTCCGTTGGAAAAAAAATTATATTAATAATACAAAAAAAACTTTAATGAGTAATGGCTCAAAGAGTAAAACAAATACATTTAAAATCTTGTCAACTTGTTTGTCACTGTAGTGGATCTAAATATTTATTGTTCACAGATATGCACTGCCCTTCCGGGGGTAGGATCGTAATCTCTCCATGTTCATGTGACATGTTTCCAATTATTAAAATGATCAGAAGTGACATGTGATACTTTAAGACACTGAGATTTGAAGGATAGTTTGTTGCCCCACCATAACTTGGTCTGATGAATATAATCTATCACATCATAGAATAATATTATACCAAACATGGGATTTTAAAGTATCTCAGTTTTTTTTGGAAATAGGAAATCTGAAGACAAGAATTAATTTGGTTTTGCTGGCACCCAGGTAACCTCTGGGTAAAACGGATGCTTCCCAGGTTTTTAGGACACTATGATAAAAAAAACTGAGGATGATGAGTCAGCAAGGAGAGAAAGGAGCAAAGGCTTTCTCCAGCCGGAGATCCAGCTCAGGGACATTCCCTTTCATATCTCTTCTTGTATCTGGCCCCTGTTACCCCATCTATCTCCCTTTCTAGCTTTCTATCTCAATCCTCATAAAGCTCAGTGGGAGACATGTTGGAAGAATTCCTCACGAATATGTGTTAATTTGTTACTTTTCAATAAAAGGATTGACTTGAATTTAGCACCTGGACAGTTTGCTGTCAGATGTTTGTCAGCATGAGCTGATCTGTTTACAAGTCCTATGCAATATGTTGGGGGAGATCTGAATCCAGTTTACAAAATGACACAATGGTGAAGAGAAAGTTCAGTGAAAATGTGCAAAACTTAAGTCTGCAAAGTTCATCTTTATAGTAATTGTGTCAATATTTTTTTGTCCTATTTGTTTTCTGGTATTTAATTGTATTAGTGTAACATTTGTTTTCTGGTATTTAATTGTATTAGTGCTTTGGATGGCTATTTGGTAAAATTCACTGCATGCTATTTATTACTATCTTATGTGAATTGGTCCTTAGTAGCGATTATAAAATACTCTGTCCTAAATTTTGTGCTTTTTAATTTCTCCCCATGCATCCATGTGCTGTATTGTTTTATCTCTGCAAGGCTAATGGGATAGTTACTGAAGGAAGCAGCAACTAGAGAAATGGGCTCTGATCCTGTGGCATAGGTCTAGTTCCTATGACAGCAACATTTATAAGTTTATGAAGCAAGGTCTGCTTCAGCAAGGTCTGGCACTTTGATCAGAAAAATAGTAAAGGCAGGTATAAAATAGGCCAACACGTTTGGTGCTGAAAGAATCAGAAAGAGAATATTTAGAATCACGAATCTTTAATCTAAGGAGGACAGTTTAGCTATTTTTTCAGCAAATGTTACTAGTTGCTATAAGTAAAGTAGAAATTAGAGGAACGAAGTTTACTGCTACATGTTACATATAATTGCATTGATTTATAAGGGAGATTGGATGGTTTCCTTAAGTTCTTTCATGAAAGATTTTTATTAAAAATATGGTTAGCATACAATATTATATTAGTTTCAGGTGTACACAAGAGTTGTTCACCATTTATATACCTAAAGAAGTGATCGCCATGGTAAGTCCAGCAGCCTTCTGACACCATACTATGCTATCACAACATTATTGACCAAACTTCCCATGCTGTGCATTATATTCTCATGACATATTTGTTTGATACCTGGAAATTTGGACCACTTATTGTCCTTCACCTCCCCCCCCCACACTTTATGTTGACATTCAATATTATTTTATATTAATTTCACGTGTACAGCATATTATGGTTAAACATTTACATAATTTAAGAAGTGAGGGCTGGCCCAGCAGCTCGTTGGTTAAGAGTTGGTTTGGGATCACGAGCTCTGAGCAGCAGGGCCACTGTTTGGATCCCACATGGGCCAGTGATGCTGCGCCCTCTACAGCTAAGATGGTGAACAACAGTTCGACCTGGAGCTGGGCTGCCGTGAGTCGCCCGTGATGGTGTAGGCTGCAGTAGGCTGCCGTAAAATACTGTGAGTGGCCGGCAGCCAGTGTGAGCTGCTGTGAGTGGCTGTCCAATGGCCAGCGACCAATCTGCCCCAGCCAGGAAGAGTGCAATGATCACAATACCAACATGGGCCAGTGAAGCGACATCCTCCACAACTAGACTGAAGAACAAAAGGAGAGCAACTTGTCTGTTCCCCTTCCCCAATTCCCCAATGCTGTTCCCTCCCCCAATTCCCCAATAAAATCTTTAAACAAAACAAAACAAAAAAAAGTGATCCCCTGACTAGTCTAATACCCACCTGGCACTATACATAATTATTACCATATTATTGCCTATATTTCCTATGCTTTACTTTATATCCCCATGACTATTTTGTAACTACCAATTTGTACTTTTTAATCCCTTCACTTTTTTCACTCTGCTCCCCAGCCACCCTCTCATCTGGCATCCATCAAAATGTTCTTTGTATCTATGAGTCTTTCTGTTTTGTTTGTTTATTTTGTTCTTTAGATTCCACATATAAGTGAAATCACATTGCATCTGTTTTTTTCCTGTCTGATATACTCTACTCAGCAACACCTTCCAGGTCCATCCATACTGCTGCAGATGGAGAGAACCTATTTCCTTTCTTGACTGAACAATATTCCATTGTATATATGTACCACTTCATCTTTATGCATTCTTCTACTGATAAACACCCAGGCTGCCTCCACATCTTGGCCATTGTACACAATGGCACAGTGAACATATGGATGCACAAGTCCCCTTGAAGTAGTGTTTTGGGTTTCTTCGAATAAATACCCAGAAGAAGTATTGCTGGGTCCTTCTTTGTCTCTTATTGTAGGCTTTGTTTTAAAATCTATTTTGTCTGGTATTTTGTCTGGAGTATTGCTACTCCATCACTTTTTTTTTTCATTTTTATGAAATAACTTTTTTCATCCCTTTACTTTCAGTCTGTGTGTCTTTCAGTCTGAAGTGACTCTTTTGTAGGCAGCATATGTAAGGGTTTTGTTTTCTTATCCATTCAGCCACCCCATGTTTTTGACTGTAGCATTTAATCCACTTACTTTGAGAGCAATTGTTGATATGTAGTTATTGCCATTTTATTATTAATACTTTTGATTTTTTTTTCTTCCATATCAGAGAAGTCCTTCTAACATTCCTTGTAATACTGGTTTGGTGGTGATGAACTCCTTTAGCTTTTACTTGCCTGGGAAGCTCTTTATCTGTCTTTCAATTTTAAATGATAGCCTTGCTGGGTAGAGTAGTCTTGGTTGTAGGTACTTGCTTTTTATCACATTGAATATTTTGTGCCAATCCCTTTTGGTTAGTCTGCAAAATTTCTGTTGAGAAGTCAGCTGACAGTCTCATGGAAGCTTCCTTGTAGGTAAACTGTTTTTCTCCTGCTGTTTTTAGGATTCTCTTTTTGTCTTTAACCTTTGTATTTTAATTATGTGTGTTGGTGTGAGCCTGTTTGGATTCATCTTGTTTGGGACTCTGGGCACTTCCTGAGCTTGTATGTCTGTTTCCTTCTACAGGTTAGGAAAGTTTTCAGTCATTATTTCTTCAAATAGATTCTCAATCCCTTGCTTTCTCTTTTCTCTTTCTGGTACCCCTATGATGAGAGAATATTGTTACACAGGATGTTGTCCCACAGGTCTCTTAAACTCTCCTCATTTTTTTAGATTCCCTTTTCTTTTTGCTGTTCTGATTGGGTGTTTTCTGTTGCCTTTATCTTCCAAATCATTGATTCAATCCTCTGTTTCATCTAGTCTGCTGGTAATTTCTCTAGTGCATTCTTCATTTCAGTTATTGTATTCCTCACTTCTGACTGGTTCTTTTTATGGTTTCCGTGTCTTTTTTTCATGCCTGCTATCTCTTTATTGAAGTTCTCACTAAGTTCCTTGAGTATCTTTATAACTATTGTTTTGAACTCTGTATCTGGTAGGTTGCTTATCTTCATTTTGTTTAGTTCTTTTTCTGGAGCGTTCTCTTGTTCTTTCATTTGGGACGCATTTCTTTGTTTCTTCATTTTGGCTGCCTCCCCATGTTTGTTTCTATGTATTAGGTAGGGCTGCAATGTCACCCAGTCTTGTGGGTGGCCTTACATAGTAGGAGTCCTGTGGGGCCCAGTGATACAGTCTCTCTGGTCACCTGAGCCAGGTGGTCCAGGAGAGTACCCTTGTGTGGGTCCTGTGAGCCCTTCTGTTATATTTGAGACTTGATTGCTATTGGCATGTCAGTGATGGTATTAAACCTCATGCTGACTGGCTGTGGGGTTTGGCCATGTCCACAGCTTATGGGCTGCTATGCAAGGGACTTACCCCACGTAGCAGGATTTGCACCAGTTGGCTCTGGTACCTGTTGAGACTGTCCTTTGTGTTTGCTGCTTGTGGGGCTAATTGGCTGGTGCTCTGCTGTGGTCTGGAGCCAACCTCCAGGTACGTTGGTTTTGGGACATCTTGCTTTGGGCTCTGGTGCAGGCTGAGATCAGCCACTGCCTGTGACCAGCTGGGGAGTATCTTGTAGGAGCTACAAAGTGATCTATGGTTGGTCACTGCTTGTGTTGTACCTGGAGTTATGTGGGAGAGGCCTTGCTGCAAACTGAGGATGATGCCCACCTGTACTGGGTCTTGGGTAGCTTCACAAAAGGCCATGACACTTTAAGGCCCCCTGCCACCTGTTGGCTGCCTTAAGGTTCAGCTGCTGATAAACACTCCTGCAGTATGCAAGTTGAGGCAGGGTCTCAGTGAGTCAGCAGGGTGGAGTTGATCTATGGGAGCAGACTCAACACAGGAAAGATGGTGCCCACCTGCCAGCTGTATGAATCAAGGACCCCACACAGGGAAAATAGGGACTTTCCCTCCAGTCCTTGCCCCTAAGTCACACAACTTAGTCTTTCCCCATATGTTTCTGATGCCTCCAGAGTGACTGTCCCTCTGCCGGAGCCTAGGGTGAGTTCCTGTGCAGGCCCTTTAATAGGATCTCTGAGTTTCCTGCAGCCTTCTGTCCCATCTGGTCGGTCTGAATTCCCACTGTTTTTCACAGCCAGAACTAGTGGGGCCTCCCCTTCCTGGCACCAGTACTCCCAGCTGGGGAGCCTGTTATGAGGCTGGGGTCCCTCTCTCCTTCATGGGAAACCTCTCTCTCGATATTCAACTGCCACACCTCAGTGCGGGTCCAGCTAGATTCGCGTCTCCACCCCTCTTACCAGTCTTGAAGTATTTTTTTCTTCATATCGTTAATTATAAAACTTGTTCAGCTAGACTTCAGATGTTTCACCAGATTGATTGTTCTATAATTTAGTTGTAAATTTGATGTGTTCATGGGATGAGGCAAGCACAGCATTTATATACTTATCCATCTTGGATCTTCTCCTGAAGCTCTTTTAAGGGAGGTCTACAGTAAGTTTATGAAATAGAAAAATGGCCAGCAATAAATCATCCTTCCCACATTATAAAGAAGCACTTTTTTCTATTAGAGAGTTTGCTTTGTATTTTCCAAATCTTTAGAAATTTTATTTATTTATTCATCATCACCACACTATTTCAAACAGTTTATGAATATTTGTTTTACAGATTAAGAGAAAACCTTCATGGTCATGGCATGAGAATTATGAGTGAAGTTCCTAACTTTCCAGATTCTTGCCTAACCAGCCTAGCTTTGACCACTCAATATATGTACAGAAGTTACATCACTATCTTTTAAAATACTAGTGAATTTTGTCTAAGGTTATCACCTACAGATAAATAAAGTCAATCACTACCTTCAAAAGGCAGAATATCTTGCAATCAATTCATCAGAATTCTGGTTGAAGTAGATTCCAACTTTGTGCCTTCTCTTTGTGACACAGTATCATAGTTGAGAAGCTGGACACTGATTGGAGTAAAATCCCTATGAAAAGGTTTTGGTTTGCATGAGCACAGAGTTGTGTTTCTATTGTGTTTTCTGGCTAGAGGGGACCTCCAGGCAGTCTTTCTGTGCTGAAGAGAAAATGCAGTTACTTCACTGAAGTTTATGTTTATTGGCTGTCTTTTTCCTGAAAAAACTGCTAGATTGTTAAACAAATGCTCCAATGGGCTTTGAGGCCTGGCTGTGTTCAATTGGGAAGCAGTTTTGTCATGCTGGCCTCAGTGAGTACAGGGTCCTTTGTGCAAGCTTTGTGGCATTAGAGCCCATCCAAGTTTTGGGCTGAAGCTCTGAATGTACCATCATGTTTCCTTTGGAAAATGACTTCTTTTTCCTCATTACTGAAACTGTATCCTTTTTTCTACTGTGTATTACACTTGTAAAAACAGCTTTAAAAAAATTTTAGGGTTATGCTCTAATATAAGTAATTCTTACAATTAAAAGTGCTATGTTAACTAATTTGCACACCTTCCTTCACTTCCCCCTTCTTTCCTCTATAGAAGGAAACAAACTTTGTATGTTTCCTGGAATGAAGGGCAGAGGTGCTGTGTAGGTATATGTCTATTTTCCAAAACATTCTTTTACGTAGCAGTCTCTGCCAGCTTTCACATTTACACAGTCAGTAAGGCTTAAGACAGATGTGAAGAGCCTTGGCTGGTTCAAAATTTAGTTTCCTTAGAAGAGAGGTACGGAAAATTTGGCTGGTTCTATTACTTGAATAATAAAGGAATCCACTGGGACTTTGAGTATTTTTTAGAATATGTTCTATCTTTCTTCAGTTAGCAACTTTCCTATTTTTTTCCCTGCAGTTTGGCACAGGGAAAAGTCTGCAATTTGGAGTTAGAATAATCATGGAGCAAATTCCCTACTTTTCTGAGCTCCAGTTCCTCAATTGAGCTGTGTATGTTTGTGAGAGTTTAATGAGATAATGTATAAAAAATTAGCTTCCTATCAAATATATAGCAATCATTCAGTAAATATCTATTTAGCTTCACTTTCTTCTGTGACATACTCTTTCCTTAAAGAAAATCTTACATTAGCCTCACAAGGAATGGTATAGAATGAATTAAGGAAGGAAAAAGGAAGGGAGAAAAATATGAAAAAAGAGAAGGAAAAGAAAAGAGTAAAGGAATAGTATCAACATAACATGAAAATTAGTTCAGAAGCACAACGTTAGGTAAAATGATTATTTGTTTTTGTACTAACCTAAGTAATTATTTAGGCTTTAAAGAAAAATTGGTAATGCAACATTTATTCAGCACCTACTAATTGCCAAGTCCTGGGATACGCACTAGAAATTTAAAAAGTGAGCAGGCTGGTTCCAGCTTTCTAGAAGCTCATGCTCACGTGGAGAATCAGATACAAAAATAATTATCTCTAATAAGATATACTAAATTAAGTAATAAATATCTGCACATTGGTAAATGGACTGGTGATGCTTTTATAATAAAAGGATTAGCTAGATTAAACTACATGAGCTTCCATGGTCCCTAGCACATTACAGAGATTTTTAAATTTTTTTTTTCTTTTTTTTGAGGGCAGTGTCACTGGCCCTCATATGTGGGACCTGAACCGGAGCCTCTGGCTTCCCAAGCCAGCGCTTAACCACCACGCCACTCAGCTGGCCCTAACAGAGATTTTTATGCAAGACTTTTCCCCCATGAAAATTCCTTGCAATTGGATGGACAATTAGGGTAATTGGTTGCTTAGATTCAGAGTAAGTTATTTAGGCTTCTGTAAAAATTCTGAGTCATGAGACAAAAATGCTTGAGCATTAGGGAAAGCCATAGAAACTCAATTTCCTCAAGGGTTAAGAAGTTTTATCATTTGTATTTTATTTTGTAGCAAAACAAACAAGTGCACAAATGACAAGACTCACATAAAGTGTCTCACTTCTTAGCCTTCTAAAGTGAGTTCACATCTCCAATGAGTAGGTAGAGGCTGGAAAGAAGGCCCTGTCGCTCATAGCTTTAAGCAGATCTGACAGTTTCTTATTTAGAAAGAATGTGTTCTACAGTTGACATGAAAAAATTTGAAAACACATCGCTCTAATTATCCCCTACTCTTTGGAAGAGGTGAATCCACAACCCAATTCTGGGTGACATATTTTTGCCCTTCCTGCTATTATCAGCCTCCACTAACATGTCATCATATCAAGTTAACCTGCAAATGCAAACTCCTGAGCCATTTAATGAGGTCCTTATCTAGGCCAACTTTGAGATCTCTGTTGAACTCTCTCTCATCTCCTTTTCCAATAAACAACAATGGAAATAGTGCTTCCATTAAAATAAATGCATCTTTCTTAGAGATGTCAGGTTTAGGGGTGTGTGGCCTCTGAAGCTGGCTAAGGCATCACTCCCTTGCTGGGACAAGGTAGAGTGCTCCCTGAAGTGATTAGAGGAATTATTCAGAGTTACCTGTCATTGCTAATCAGCTCTGGCCCGCCTGATGGAAAGAGGTGGCCTAGCCCTGCAGTCTCAGACCAACCATTGTTATAGGATGGCATCTGATAACATCAGCATCCAGCATCCAGCATCTCCTTAGATATATGTGCAACTTTCAAAATTTATTGGCAAAACTTAACTTTCTTCTGCTTGTTTTTATGTTCTATTATAATAGTCCTCCTACTCAAGTTGGTCATCTGAATCTTATTATGATTTTTTTTTCTGTGATTTCCCCTTTATCCCACTTGACATGTTTTATTGCTGAATTCCCTTGTGATACAGCAAGAGTTCTGAGTTATGGAAAGCTTCTCACTTTCTTTCATCCTACCAAATCAACCTGAGGAGCAGGTGAAAGCCTTTTAGTGAAATTTGATGTCAATGAGGAGGAAAGAAATTTGAAATCAGTAGATAAATGGCTTATATCTGATGTGGAAGTCATTGAAGAGGAAGAATTTATCATTAATCACTGTAGTGCTTGTCATCATTGTCGTGATCATCGTCATCATCTTAATCAGCATCATCTTCAGGGGCATTATCCTTGGAATTAGATGTATAGTCCTGCCCCTTTAAGTCATGCATAGATTAACAATAAAATATTAAAATTTGAGTAAAGAATAAACAAGAGTTAGATTGCAAAAATAATTCAAATGTTGCTTTTACATATAATGGGTTTGTTTTTTTAGATTTTATTGGGGAATTGGAGGAGGGGAACAGTGTTGGGGAATTGAGGAAGGGGAACAGTGTTAGGGAATTGGCAAAGGGGAACTGCCAAGTTTTGTCCTTCAATCCTAGTTGTAGAGGGCACAGCAGCTCAGCTTCAAGTCTAGTCTGGCCGCTCAGCTTAAGGTGCTATGTTCAATTAGTTGTGGGTGGGGGTAGCCACCATCCCATGTGGGAGTCAAATTGGCACCCCTGTTGCTAAGAGCATGTACTATATCCCCTGAGCCACCAGGGCAGCAGCTCAGTTCAAGGTGCCGAGTTCAGTCTTATTTCCAAGTTGGCGTAGCCACCATCCCATGCGGTAGTCGAACGGGCAGCCTTGTTGTTAAGAGCACCCACTCTATCCCCTGAGCCACCAGCGGGGCAGCTCAGCTCAAGGTGCCGAGTGTAGTCTTTAGTTACCGGTGGGTGTAGCCCACCATTTCAAACAGGCAACCTTGTAGTTAGGAGCACGTGCATTCACCAGCTGAGCCATCCTGCCACCTGTTGGCAGCTCAGCCTCAGTTCAGCTTGGGTGCAGCTCACTGGCCCACGTGGGAATCAAACCGGGGACCTTGTTGTTCAGAGCTCTCACTCTTGAGCAAGCTCTTAACTAACTGAGTCACTTGGCTGGCCCAATGGTGGATTATTATTATTTTTTTTAAAGTATGAGTTGTGAAAGAAAATTATCTGTGTACTTCATCTAGAGCAGAATCAAGATGATGTTTTTACCCCTCTTCTAATTTGTTAGAGAGAGAATTAGAAAAGATGTGAGAGGTTATTTTAAGAATTTTTTTAGAAAGGGAAACAGGTATCTTGCTTGATAGAATATATCAGGTGCAATAACAACTTATTAAATAAGTTTTGTAATTTTATGACAATAGGATTATTTTCTTTGACTGGTCCTGAACAATGGTAAAGATAAGATTGGGATAGTGATTTCCTTCGTGATCAAGAACAGCCCTTGATACATGACAAGGTATCTGACTTGATTTGGGTCAGTGAACATTTCTTCTCCTGATTTCTATTTATCATACATACCCCCTCACTTATAACTCAGTGGGCAGTTCTCTTATTTGTGATTTAGAAATAGCATTTAGCAGCTATTCTTACCTTTCAGAAATTAACTTGTTTCCCAGTGGAATTGAATGGAAGATCCTACACCAAGTATAGATCTAGGAAAGTGATAATTACTGGCCAGACTTTTGCTCATGCTGTTCTGCTTGCCACAAATGCCTCTTTGGATCACCATCATTTACTGAAACCTGCTTTTTCATTCTGTGCTGGCCCAAGTTGTTCCTCCAACAAGAGGTATTTTTACCAAATAGAGTTGTCCCAAGTGATATTTGGAGGTTGGGAGTATGGGGTGGTCCTTCTGAATTCCCATAGTATTTACTGCCTTACAAAGCAGATGTTACCTTTTTCTCCTCCTCCTTCTCCTCTCCTTCTCTTCCTCTTTCCCCCCTCCTCCTTCTTCTTCTTTTTTTTTTTTTGCATGAATTCTATCTAACCACATATTAAGTCTTTTCACACAGACATGATCTGATGGAAGTAATTTATCTCACTGAGCCTGAGAGTCCCGATCTCTAACACAGAGGTAGTAGCAATATCTTCCCAATTCACCCTACAGGCTGTTTTTAAGCTAAGGATGAGATAATATATGTTGAATGAATGAATGAAAATATGTTGAAAATATAAAATACTGTGCAAATTGAAGTCCACAGGTGCATAAAATGACAGAGCTCTTAGATATCACCTAGTCTATTGTTTTAGATGTGAGGGAAAAGAAGTCCTTGAAGGGAAAGTCACAGAGCTGGTTGGCGTGCCTGAGCCTGTGCTCAGGTTTCTAGATTCTGGGCCAGGTGCTGTCTGTTTTTCACACTGCTGCTTCTCTCATTAGGCAGAACCATGCACTTACTGAGCACTGAATAATTGTTTGGTTCTTAGAGGTCACACAGCTGGGGTGTGCAGAAACAATAGTACATCCTTTCTTGAAAATGGAAGTTGATAGAAAATTGAAGCATCAGCAGAAAGATAATGAGAGTCTTGGTGCCTGCAGGAGGAATGGGGAGAGGCATGGCTTTGGGGGATGACTAGGAGCACAGAAGAGGGAGGTAGGGCCTGGGGAGATGAACTTTGCCAGCATCGCACATTTTCCAGGTTGTATGGCTAGCTTAAATATGTGGGGAAACCTTGTGTGGGTTTATACTTGGATGGAAAGCTCACTTTCCTCTCTTCAGTCGTCCACTACCTTCCACTGTATGACCACACATGAAAACTGTCCATTTCTAAAAGGAGCTACCTGTAAAAGCCTAGTACTCAGATGGAGGTGTTGATTCTAAATGGTGAAGTCTATCAGGCTTAGGCGAGAGAGGAGATCAGAATTCAATGGGCTTAAATAGGGGTGGTGGGTGGCCATTTTGAACACCAAGCTTAGGGCAGACACATGGGCACCAGAGGGGTGACTGACAAATGAGTGGAGATCTGTAACAGTCAAGATATGGAATGGAATGCACCTGAGTAAATGTGACAGTTCTGGACCAGTGTGCATAAACACAGAAAGACTGCAGAAATTCCTTCTACACAAGACTTGTTCATTGCTGAACAGGGTTAAGGGGTCAATCTGAACATCCCCATCAACTTTGCTTGGTTCTCAAAATTCCTAGGAGGAGAAGGGAAATGCAGCACGTCTCCTTAGGTTACTGTTTTAGGAGGCTAAAGCTGTGTCTCATTTCTGGTGAGGGTGTTCTCTCTATTATTCTTACCTCCATCAGAATACAGCTGCTCTTTCTTTACCACTCATGATAACAAGAAACATATTTGTTTGAACAAGCAGAGGATTCAATTTCCTTCTGTACACTAGAAGTAACTGAAACAATACTATTATTCTCACAGAAGAAAAAAGAAACTGCCATGAGACTTTTTAAAGGTGTGTTACAAGACCTCATCATATGTGTTTGCATGCTGTACCCAATGGTAGGCTTGCATAGTAAAATATTTGCAAACAAACATTATGGTAGGAGAGTTGTTCACTTCTATCTTGGGTCCAACTGTTTGCTAAGTCTTGAAGAGACAGATTTTAATGTTTGACACATTGCGTTCAAAAATCTGTTTGAGGGCTGGCTGAGTGGCGCATTGGTTAAGAGCTGGTTTTGGGATGCCAGCAGCCCTGGTTCGGATCCCACATATGAGGGCCAGTGACACTCCCCTCTACAGCTAACAACAGCTCCACCTGGAGCTGGGCTGCATGAGCCCCGGCTGCAGCCCCTGCTGCAGTGGGCTGTCACAGGCTACAGTGAATGGCTGGCAGCCAGTGTGAGTGGCTGGCAGCCAGTGTGAGCTGCCAATAGCCATGGTAAATGGTCATCCAGAGGCGGGCGACCGATCTGCCTCTTCTGGGAATAGCGCAATGACTACCAACATGAGCCAGTGAAGCAACATCCTCCACAACTAGACCGAAGAACAAAAAGACAGCAACCTGTCTGTTCCCCTCTCCCAATTCTCCAACGCTGTCCTCCTCCCTGAATTCCCCAATAAAATCTTTTTTAAAAAAATCTATTTGAATTAGCAACTTATGGTTCAGCTTTTTAAAAATGACATTTTTTGCACCTGTGGTTTTTAAAAAAAATCTTTGTCAATGATAATCTTACTTCAACCTGATCACTTTGGGATGCTTGTACACCCCACATTCCCCCTCATTGCTGATGAGCAGTCCAAGTCCTCACAGGCACAGCCTTATTCAATGCCATGCCATCACTTGTAACAGAAGCAGAATAATAACATTTGTAAATGGTGGCATTATATGAGCCTGGAGTGCATGAATTAAAGCTCTTACTGGCTGGCCTCATTGCTGCACCAAGTAGCAAGGTGATCCTATGCTACCACTCAAAAGTAAGAGAACTTGGCCGGTCGAATGGCACATTGGTTAAGAATTGGCTTGGGATGCCAGCTCCGAGCAGCAGGGCCCCGGTTGGGATCCCACATGAGGGCCAGTGACACTGTGCCCTCTATAGCTAAGATACTAAACAACAGCTCGACCTGGAGCTAGGCTGCCGTGAGTCGCTGGCGATGACATAGGCTGCAGCTGCCGTGAGCTACCATGAGTGGCTGACAGCCAACGTGAGCATCCAGCAGCCAGAGTGAGCTGCTGTGAGTTGCTGTGAGCGGCCGTCCAAGGGCCAGCGAGCCACTGCCTCACCCAGGAAGAGCGCAATGATAATACCAACATGGGCCAGTGAAGCAACATCCTCCACAAGTAGACTGAAGAAAAAAGGACAGCAACTTGTCTGTTCCCCTTCCCCCGATTCTCCAATGCTGTTCTCCTCCCCCAATTCCCCAATAAAATCTTAAAAAAAAAAAAAAAGTAAGAGAACTTTGGGGCAATTATATCTTTCCAGTTGTATCTCAATACGTTTTGCCTGGCAACCTTCCCCGTCACAGCTTGGTGAGGGAGAAAGACATTTTGTTCATTAGAAGAGAGAAAATCCAAATCAAGTATGAATGACTGAAGCAGTGTCAGTAATCTTGTAAGTGCTGTGATCACTCTGTGTGATATTTCAGATCTCCCTCTGTTGGGAAAAGAAGGTGATTGGGTTGGTCAGTTTCACACTAAGCTGAGACCTGGAGAATGACAACCTTTTCATTGTAACAAAATATTTAGGTGCATCAGTTTTAGCAACACAATCCAACAGCTCTGGCATGCAGGCTCTGCATTTCTTCAAACTCTTTTGGGCTTTGGGTTTCTACAGCGTTTGCCTGAGCTAAAGTTTCTAATTAATGGAGGGTTGAAAATTAAAAAAAAACAATTATAATTGGTGTGAAATTTAAATATGCCTGGGACATAGTATTAGGATTCTTCAGAGAAACAGAACCAACAGGATATATATATAGAGAAAAATATATTTATTATAAGGAATTGGCTCACATGATTATAGAGGCTAATATGTCCTAAGATCTGTAGTTGGCAACCTGGAGACACAGGAGGGCTGAGACTGAATGAAGAGCCAATGTTTAAGTTTGAGTCTGAAGGCAGAAAAAAGCCAATGTCCTGGTTATAAGACAGCCAGCCACAGGAGGAATTCCCCATAACTCAGGAGGGGGTCAGCCATTTTGTTCTATTCAGGCTTTTAACTGATTTGATGAGGCCCACCCTTTAGGGAGAGCAATCTGTTTTACTTAGTCTATTGATTTAAATGTTAATTTCATCCTGAAACACCCTCACAGACCCACCCTGAATAATATTTAATCAAATATCTGTGCATCCTGTGGCCTAGTCGAAGTGACACATAAAATTATCCAACACAGACATCTATTAACAAAGTACTAAACTGGGAGTGTCAGGAGGTCTGTAAGATTAGATATTTTTCATCAGTCCAATAAGGCAAATTACCTTAATGCCCCGTTATCACCTAACCCTTCTTATCCCTGCCCAGGTGGAAAGGCAAGCCATGGGTCATTCAAGTTGGTGCCAATTGTTGAGCTGCATACTGCCCTTTGGTTGTAGAGTTTAATATCTTCATATGCAAAGTGAGGCTTACATTCCCTGGCTGTGTGGCTTTTAGGAATTTTTGTGGATCATGTGTTGACCAGGAGTTGGGTACTTGGTTTTTAGTCTGGGTTTGGCCACTAACTTCTTGTGTCCATGAAATTATTTGAGCCTCACTTTTTTGATTTGTACAATAACCAAACTAGGTGTAACACACATGACCTCAAAGGTCCCTTCCAAATTTCAAATCTTATAATTAGTAGATAACTTGGAAACTAATTAGCAGATACACTAGAAACTACTGTTTTAATTTTATTGGTGTCTTAAGTGTGAAAGGTATTTGAGTTATTTTAGCTTTCTGATAATCTGGAAATGACAAGCTTCTAACTTCCACTTTTGGAATGAATTTTTTTCTACATAATTGTCTCAAATCTCTCTTATTGTGTCTTTGTCTTCTGTCTAAATTATTCTGAAAAGACTTTTAAAAATAAGCCTATTTCTTTCCACAATAATAAAAGTACATTCTGTGGAAACACTTGACACCCTATGAGAATAATTGTTAGTTCATGACTTCTAACTTCTAGATTTCATAGCTCAAGGGGGGAAAAACCAAGTTTGTACTCTCATTGGTAGGTTTTGTTTTAAATTTTTTTATTGGGGAATGGGGGGGAGGGGAACACTGTTGGGGAATTGGGGGAGGGGACCAGCCAAGTTGTTCTTCAGTCTTCGTTGTGGAGGGCGCCAGTCACCATCTGGCTTCCCGTCGGCAGCTAGTGGCCTCTAAGTTCAAGGTGCTATGTTCAGTCTTAGTTGTGGGTGGGCGTAGCCACCATCCCATGTGGGAGTCTAATCAGCAGACTTGTTGTTAAGATCGCATGCCCTATCCACTGAGACATCCAGACGGGAGCTTAGCTCAAGGTGCCGAGTTCAGTCTTTGGTTGTGGGTGGGTGTAGCCCATCATTGAACATGCAATACTGTTGTCACACTAACTGAGCCATCCTGCCACCTGTTGGCAGCTCAGCGGCAGCTCAGCTAAGGTGCAGCATTCACTGGCCCATGTGGGAATCTAACCAGCGGCCCTGTTGCACAGAGCACGCTCGCTAAGTCAACTCTTAACCAACTGAGCCTCTCGGTTGGCCCCTCATTGGTCAGTTTTGAATCTGACAACTGATACCAAGAAATGCTAATTTACATTTTGAGTATTTTCCTATTCAACAAAATTTTAGTGTGTATTATGGTTGAGTTTACAGTGCACAGGACAGAATACACACTTCCTGCTGCTATTTTCTTTTGAAGAGAAAGTAAATAACCTGCTTTAGGGAAAAGACTGCTAACCTCATAACTTCACACTTGAAACAAGGTCTCCATCTTTTTTAGTGCCACAGTGTGTCAATGACAGAGATGAAGGCTATTGATCAAGATCCTTCTGGAATCACCCACACATTCTTCATAGAATCATGTCTGACAAAGTGACATGCTATATGTTTTCACAATGACATGGAGATTGAAAATGGAAAATTTAAATATAAATCTTCATGGAAGTTTCAGTAATTTTTAATAATTTGTTCTTTTGTCGCATGCATATGTGAATGATATATTTGTCCTAGAGCGATACGAATTCATTTCCCCACATCTGTAATATCTGCAGTAAGCTAAATTAAAAATGCATTTGTACTTGTACAGTTAAATGATCATATTTAATGAAATGTCAGAGATGAATCTTAGCAAATAGTCAGGAAATTATTTTAGAGAGTGCAGCATTTCATTACTAGCAGTCAGGGAAAAGCAAAGTGATTAAACAAATGGTTTACTGCTGTAAGGTGGTGGCTGCCCAAGAAGAATGAAAACCCAGTGTGGGGGTTTGATAGACAAATGCCACATTTCTAAGTCTTAGCTCTCTGTCTTTTCCTGCTCCCCTCAATCCCCATGAAATCTTGAGTATGATGGTAACTCACATTAGGAGGTTTGGAGGCAGTCCTCATGCAACAAGGGAAAAAAAACATTAGAAAAATGGACATGATACATAAGAATCACCTCATATGAGGTCTCCATCAACCAATTTTAGCAAAGCTTAGGCACATGCGTTGAGTAGGAGAGTCAGGTCAATTGAAAGAGAACAGGAAGGAGCTAGTCAAAGAATGATGGACTATTTAGGCCACAAGCCTTCACTCATGGGGCATTTGGATATGGAGAGGACCTGGGGAAAATAGGTGATTAGGCAGCTGTGCTATGGGTAAGAACAGAGTGAAAGAGGATAGGTGGCAGCAGACAGCAAGTAGGAACAGAGAGGAGAAAAGGAATAAATGAACAGGAATGGGCAAGATGGGAGGTTATTGGGCGATTGAGACAGCCGAGTGAGGCCATAATGCGGCCAGTGAGACCTCATTTGTCTCCAACACACTGCCACACCCACACAAGTCCCACACAAGCAACTTGATGTGCTGACAGGTCAACAATTACAATAAAAATTGTCAACTGTTTTGGATGGTTTTATGGGTTGAATTGTTCCTCCAAGATGATATATTGAAGTCCTAGCCCCAGAGCCTCACATGTGACCTTATTTGGAAATAACGTTGTTGTAGTTGTCATTAGTTAATGGTGTCATATAAGAAGATGATGTGAAGATACATAGGGAGAGGCCATGTGATGATGAAGACAGAAAGTGGAGTGGTATAGCTGCAAGTCAAGAAATGCAGAAGATTGTCAGCCCCCACTTGAAGTTAGGAAGAGACAAGGAAACATTTTTCCTATAAAGCCTCCAGAGGGAGCATGGCCCTGCTGACGCCTTAATTTTAGACTTTCAACCTTCAGAGCTGTGAGACAGTAAATTTCTATTGTTTTAAGCCACGCAGTTTGCGGTGCTTTATAATGGCAGCTCTAGGAAATGAATACAGTTAGTAAAACACAATTCTGAATAGCAGAACCGGTGCCATATTTCTCAGTCTTTTGAATTTTTTCTTAAGGAAATTCCATTACTTTTCATTTACTACTTTTATGGTGTCATTTGAGACTAGGATGAAGTGAGTGAGACATTCTCCTTAGTTGCAAAATTTAAGAGTCTGCCAAAAAACTCAGTAAAGGAGTTAAATAACATTCTAAAGCAAGACACCATGATTAACAAAATATAAAAAAAAATTTTTTAAAAAGATTTTATTGGGGAATTGGGGGAGGGGAACAGCGTTGGGGAATCGAGGAAGGGGAACAGACAAGTTGCTGTCCTTTTGTTCTTCAGTCTAGTTGTGGAGGACGTTGCTTCACTGGCCCATGTTGGTATTGTGATCATTGTGCTCTTCTTGGGTGAGGCAATCAGTCACCGGCCATTGGATGGCTGCTCACTGCGGATCACAGTAGCTCATGCCAGCTACCATCTACTCACGCTGGCTGCCAGCCACTCACGGTAGCTCAGGGCAGCCCACTCCAGCCCCACTGCAGCCTACGCCGGCGCCAGCGACTCTCAGCAACCCAGCTCCAGGTCAAGCTGTCCTTCACTATCTTAGCTGTGGAGGGTGTAGCATCACTGGCCCATTTGGGATCCAAACCAGCTGTCCTGCTGCTCAGAGCCCGTGCTCCCAAGCAAACTCTTGTTAACCAAGGAGCCACACGACCAGCCCCAAAATATCAAAATTTTAAATACAGGGTCAGTATTATAATTTTTTTCCTTTTGCCTCATATAGTCTGGAAGGCATTGCTATCAACATCTGTATAGCATAAGTTTAAAAATGCATATAATGAAGGACATAGATGTAAACACATTCACACAAAAAGCAGTGTATTTTAATTTTATTTCAGGCAGATGCCAAAAGACATGAGAGAATAACAGCAAGATGACTTGAGTTGAATTCCCTTTGCTTTACGTGAGAACTCAGTGGGAAGACCAGATCAACGGCTTCCAGTAACAAGGAGAGCCCAGTTAAGCATCTTTCAAATATGAAATCTGCATAAAAGAAGACAGCTGCTATAATCCCAGTAGTGAAGGGAATTAGATTCTTTGGCCTTTACCACATGACAGTAAATGACAACATAATAAATAAAGCAAAAATGATTTCTGACTTATACTTTTCACATCATATCCCGGAGGCACTTTGCTATTGTTACAAGTATATTAAATGTAGGTCTGATTATATGCTAGGGAGAGCTGACAAGAGGCATATTCTGGAACAGGGAGATGCTGGATCCTGGCTTATGTCTGCTGGTAAATATTTATTGGGTGCACACTTCGTCTACTGCTAGGCAGAGATCAACAGTGGAACTAGGAGAGACCAAGATTGGAATGCCATATCACATGCTAAATTTAGATTGACTTTCTTTCATTGCTTAAATAAAGAAGGTGCCAAAAAATTGTATACACATTTTAAGAAAGAAAAAAACTGAATTAAAATTGTAATACTCAATATATACCGATAACAAAAGATGAATATAAGTCATGTGTATATATATATTTGGCACCCCTGGTGTATTGTTGAGTGTTTGTTTAACCGTTGAAGATGGTTAGTAGCTGTTTTCTCTCATCCTTTAAAAGTAAAAATATCACTCCAGTGGCCAATGGAGAGGCCTAGAATGTGGATTCTATGACACAGAAAATGAACAAAGACAGAAATAATTAAATGAAACATGGGGATCTGTGCAGCTGAAAATTTTTTTGGTGTACAGTTGCATGAATTTAAACACAAGCATAGGTTCATGTAACCACCACCACAATCCCATGAAAAATGTTTTCATAATCATTTAAATTCCCACATGCTACCTCTTTATAGTGATGTTCTTTAAAATGATTTTGTCGTTTCTCTGCAGAATGGTATGTTAATTTTGATTGTTTTAGGGCTCACTTTCCTGAATTCCCATGATTCTACTTAATAAAATTTCTGCAAATTTATTCTGGTTTTAATAACTCAAAGCTATCTAGCCCCTAACTTTTAGAATCTTTTACTCCAGAATAATGGTTTCATAAAAGATGTTTGAGAAAAGGAGGAAAGTACAGATATATGAAAAATGAAGGTGTGATCATTGAACAGGATGATATGCAGAATCAAAGTCAGCCAGTATAAACCATTGTGTGTAAAAGATGATACATTCATTCATCTTTTAAGGAGTCTTTGTTTTTAACACAAAATTTCTTTCAACAGTACTATTTTACATTCAGTACTTTGGATAATGTGAAAAGGCTTCAGATCTTTTTCATTATTTCTCTCCCATAGTTTTCTCACTTTAATCAAGTTGAAGTGTACCTACAATTCAGTGGCCTTAAGTACATTCACATTGTTGTGCAATGCTGTACAACCATCACCACCATCCATCCACAGAATGTTTTCTTTTTCCCTAACTGAAACTGTATTTATTGCATAATAACTCCCCATGCCCCTTCCCCCCATCCTCCAACAAGCACCCTTCTACTTTCTGTTTCTATGAGGTTGACTAGCCTTGATTCCTCAAATCAGTGGAATCATACAGTATTTGTCATTTTGTGACTGGCTTGTTTCACTTAGCATAATGTCTTCAGTTCTAAAGAACTGAAAGCAAGTACTTGAACAGACATTTGTACAACTATGTTCATAGCAGCATTATTCACAGTAGCCAAAAGTTTAACACAATCCAAGTGCCTGTTGACAGATGGATATATCAAATGTGATATATACACACAATGAAATATTATTCAGTCCTAAAAAAGAAGGAAATTCTGACACATGCCACAACATGGATGAAACTTGAAGACATTATGCTAAGTGAAACAAATGTGAGGCAATATTGACCTTATGTTTAACTAGACTTATTCTTTGCCTTGTCCTTAGTCGGGAGTTTACTTTTCATACTTAGGACAATACAGTGGGATGGAGGGTGAGTTTGGCTCCAATTACCAAAATGGTTGGATATGTCTTTCTATTGTTAGTAGTGGAAATTAGCTAATGGGCTCAGTTTCTTGATCTTTGGGTACCCTAAAGGAAAAGTATTGTTTCCCATTCACAACTTAAAAAATCTCATATTTATTAATAATTTTTAAATGCTAAAGATTTTTAAAATTTTAAATAAAACAAAATTTAAAGAATTCATAAATATGAATTTTCAGGAAGCTGGATATTTCAGTTGTGTTGTTTATATGACCTCAAAACAAATTAAAAGAGAAAAATTCAGTCAGTTCACTATTTTATACAAAGACAGGTGAAATTTTGACATTTACACTATTGAATTAATGAAATAACTGATTGCTTTTATTTCTCTTACACAAAGCCCCAAAGCTGTCAAGCACTACAAAGTAGCACAATTAAATTAATGTGCTTTGTACAGGAAATGAGAGGTCATACAATATTTGGAATATTGAAGACAGGCAGTGGGAACTTCCTTAAATTTGTTTATAAACATATGCAGACTCTTTTACTTACACATATAAAGTAAAATGGAAGGCAGAATTTTTGCTTTAGTACAGATAGTTCATCTAAATGTATTACTTGTTAATTGAGCGTAGATATTAAATATAAACTTTTCTTTAGGTGCACATAATTTGTTATTGATTCATTCATTCAGTAAATGTTTTCCAAGCACTTGCGGTGTGCTGGGTCTGTAAGGAAGAAGGTGCAGATGGAGATGTTGCCCTCAGGAGTTTACTTTTTTTGGCTGATAGACCTTACTGCAATGACTATAAACACATGTGAAGGGTTACAAGAAGGTCAAAGACAACAGTCCCAGAAACTCAGAGAGAAGGTGATTATTTCGGTGGCACAGAGGTGAGCCTTTGTGGAAAAAATGGTATTTAACTTGAGTTTTGAAGAATGGGCAGGATGTGGATATTTAGGGATGGGGAATGGCACCCCAGGCAGAATGCACTGTGCAGGCAGAGCCAGGGAGAAGTGACTAAGACATTGAAGGAGAGTCTCAGTTTAATGGACTATGGGATGGAAGGACAGGAGATGTAGAATAAAGCTGAAAAAGATTGAAAATATTAAAATTTATATAGTGCCTACTTTGTGCCAGGCACTGACAATTCCTTTTGAGGATATTATAATTTTTAATCCCTAAAACAACTGTCTCCAAATAAGTGTTATTTTTTTCTCTTGTAAAGTATTATTGTTCCTTTTCTACAGTTGGGGAAACTGAGGCCTAGAGAAATTAAGGAATTTGTTAGAGGTAACCTTTTACTAAGTGACAGCATTAAAATTTAATCTCAGGTACTATGAACCCTTTTTTTAAAAAAAGATTTTATTGGGGAATTGGGGGTAAAGGAACAGTGTTGAGGAATTGGGGGAGGGGATCAGCCAAGATGTTTTTCTTCAGTTTTCGTTGTGGAGGGTGCCAGTTGCCATCTGGCTTCCCTTTTGCAGCTCGTGGTCTTTAAGCTCAAGCTGCTGTGTTCAATCTTAGTTGCGGATGGGCGTAGTCATCATCCCATGTGGGAGTCGAACCAGCAGCCTTGTTGCTAAAGAGTGCATGACCTATCCACTGAGCCATCCGGGTGACTGCTCAGCTCAAGGTGCAGAGTTCAATCTTTAGTTGCAGGTGGGCATAGCCCACCATTGAAGAGGCAACCTTGTTGTTACACCAGCTGAGCCATCCTGCCACCTGTTGGCAGCTCAGGGACAGCTCAGCTAGGGTGCAGTGAGAATTGAACCAGTGGCCCTGTTGCTCAGAGCTTGCACTCTAAGCCAACTCTTAACCAACTGAGCCACTCGGCCAGCTCACTATAGACTCCTAAGGACACATTTTTTTCCATGTTGCCATGCTGTTTTGGATGAAATTTTAATGAAATGGTAGATAAGGAGCTTCTGAGGATGTTTTAAGCAGAAGAGAGGCAGTGTTAGAGCTCTTTGCTCAGGAAACTGGTGGTAGTATGTAGTTTGGGCTAGAGAAAATATGGTTTATTTGTTTTACATTCACTGAAAAAATGTGCTAACTTGAGTCTGATGAAAACTTCCTAATATACCTTTACCTAGATACTACGAGGCTACAGTGAACCCAGGGTACCTATGAACAGGGTTGCATTTAAAAAATGAGAAACTTTATTGAGTGCAGTGTTAATTACTGTGCTAAACACATTACAGACTTTATGTCAATGAATAATTATAACAATCTGAAGCTTAGTGTTTCTTAAATTCACAGAAAGGAGGGGGCTGGCCAAGTGGCTCAGTTGGTTAAGAGTTGGCTTAGAGCGCGTGCTCTGAGCAACGGGGCTGCCGGTTTGATTTCCATGTGGGCCAGTGAATGCTGTGCCCTAGCTGAGCTGTCACCGAGCTGCCAACAGGTGGCAGGATGGCTCAGCTGGTGTAACAACAAGATTGCCTGTTCAATGATGGGCTATGCCCACCCGCAATTAAAGATTGAACTCTGCACCTTGAGCTAAGCTGTTGTCTGGATGGCTCAGTGGATAGAGCGTGTGCTCTTAACAGCAAGGCTGCTGGTTCGACTCTCGCATGGGATGGTGGCTATGCCCACCCACAACTAAGACTGAACTCGGCACCTTGAGCTGAGCTGCTGCCCTGATGGCTCAGAGGATAGGGAGTGCACTCGTAACAACAAGACTGCTGGTTCGACTCTTGCATGGGATGGTGGCCATGCCCACCCACAACTAAGACTGAATTCAGCACCTTGAGCTTAGAGGCCATGAGCTGCTGAAGGGAAGCCAGATGGCGCCTGGCACCCTCAACAACAAAGATTGAAGAACAACTTGGCTGGAACAACTTGGCTGGTCCCCTCCCCCAATTCCCTAAACTGTTCCCCTCCCCAAATCACCAATAAAATCTTTAAAAAAAAAAAAGGTTTCACAGAAAGGATAACTGAGGTTTACAGAAGTTCATTCACGTGTTCAAGGTTAGAGTGAACTAGGGGCAGGCAATCTTTAAATCCACGACTGTCTGTTTTCATAACTTCACGTTATTCTATCTCTTGCTGTTTGCTTGCAAAGCCAAAAGAATAATAATTTAAAAAATGGCTCCACTCACTTTTGCACCTGGGAAGGTGGCCTTCTCATGGACCACAGTGTACACTCACATCCCTCACCAGATCTGCTAGTGCCTTGGCTGTTTCCAGCCATCCTTCTTCTTCTTTGTCTTAGTTCACTCCTAAGAGCTTCTCATGTCATCTTTTATTGCCATTCTAATATACACAAATCACCTTTACAGACAGTGTAGTGAGATGAAGAGAGCAATTCATCAGTGCCAACATTTCCTTGATGAAGTGTGGTTTCTCTTTGCAAGGCCTGAGAGTCTCTAGTGAATCTCAGTTTGCCCTGGCTTGCTGGGGATTCGAGGGATTATGGTTGGTAAAAGGCTTTGAACTTCAACCAACACATTGTTAGGCAGGTCTATGTTAGTCTGAAAATCTTGTTTGTCTTGTTTTTTATCTATCTATCTATCTATCTATCTATCTATCTATCTATCTATCTATCTATCTATCTAGTTTTAGATGTAAGGGGGAAAGGGCATGCTGATTAGAAATGCAATGAGATTAATGCATAATTAATCTCATATCCCCTTTTATTTTTCTCCCAATTTGATAATTATCCTTAACATCTAGTTTTTACTACCTTATCAAAATATATAGTTCAATTAGGTTTGATGTATTCATTGAGAGACTAATATGTGTAAAGCATTATACTAGGTGTTCTATGACTAGTGCGAAGAATCATTAACATTAAGATGGAAAGATGATGATGGCTAAGCGAATGAATGAGGCTTGGACTGCCTTGCCTCTTGTGTTTTTCACATAGGTGTTGTTTATTTAAAATGACATGCACTGCAGTCCTCATGTAAAGCTGGAAAAGACCCCCAAAAAAGCCAATAGCTTAAAACTATGATAGGTACTTGGCAATTCATAGCATTAATTATTGCTGATTCAAATAGTATGGGGGATTATTTTTAAACCCTTATAATTCCATTTTATCATGTTCCAATCAAAGTGTATGCCATACAGCTTGGATATCTCACAGTTGCTAACTGCCTATAGATGAAACAAGCAATGGGTAGCATGTCCTATGGTGACTGATATGCGGACATTTCTAGAGACATTTCTTTTGGCCAATCTTGGAAAGAATATAGGGAGAAATGAGAATTATATTGCTATTAAGGGAGCCATCTTTTCTCTTGCCAAGTTCCTTTTTTGACTGGCTCTGGTGACTATGGAGAAATCTAAAATACTGATTCTCTAATCTATTCTCTAAATTGAAAAATCATAGCTAATATTATAAATTTATATTAGGAAAATTAAACAAAACACCTATTGCTTAATAAACTGAGCTTAATAAAACTTCTTTGTTAGAAAGGAATAGGCTGAATATTATCTTTATTTGATTTTGGTGACTCTGAGTGTCTGAGTTTCTTTTTCCTTCCCTGGGGCTATATCAGATTGTGGGGCCTTGATTATTTATGTTTCCCATAAAAGACATTTAAAAAATATTGGTGAGTTTTGGGTAACCAAAGAATGAACTTAGTTCTTTGGGGTCCTCCCCTTCATTCTGCCTCAAATTTCCTCTTACCTTTCTCTTAGAAACACACTTGTCATTGGATTTCGGGTCCACCTGTGTAATTCAGAACTATCTCATCATCTTGAGATCCTTACCTTAATTGTATCTGCAGAGACTCTTTTTCCAAATAAAGTAAAATTTATAGGTACTAGGGAGTAGGACATGAATATATTTTCTTGGGAGCCTCCATTCAACCTACTACAGTGGCTTTCAAACTTGCTTGAAGAAATACATTTTACAATATAACTGAGCCCCATTATACACAGTAAGTCCCCAATTTATGAATGAGTTCCGTTCTGGGGAAATGTTCGTAAGTCAGATTTATTTGTAAGTCCGACAAAGTGAGTCTTATACACTTTTGACACAAATATACAATGTAAAGCATAAAAAAACTTAACACACACAAAAATACTGTAAATAAACTATTTTTACTTTTACAGTTACCTTAAAATGATGGTACAGTACAATACAACAACTGGCATATAGGGGATTGCATGGAGTGAACTGACAGGAGCAGATGTGTAAGCTACTTCCATGATTTGTTCGCATCTACAAATGTTTGTAATGCGAGGTCCGTTGGTATCTGTGAAAGTTCGCAACTAGAATGTTCATAAGTTGGGGACTTACTGTATAGGGAAATAAAGAGTTTTACAAAACAATGTGAAAATGCACTCTTTTTCATTTCATACTATACCATTGCATTTTATTCCAACACAGTCCTGTTTGCTGATCTGCTAAATTGATCTCGTGACCCATTAATGGTGTTGCCACAACAGTTCTAGATTTCAGGTGATCCTGGGCTGAATCAGAATGTCCAGACTCTCTTTATTAGAGAACATTAACCTGTCTTAGATTCCTCAGGGATGGCTCAACTGAATTGGTTTTGAAGGAGTTGAAGGGGAGGTTAAGGGTGTGATCAGAATACAGTATTGTTTGATGACTTCTTCACTATATTAAATGCAAATATTTATTGACGTTATCAATATTTATTAATATCTTTTCATGCATCAGGCACTTTGTTACTTATGAGAACCACAAAAATGAAATATACAAACCCACTCTCAGGCATTCCTTAAATTTCCTTCTATGTCATACCATACAAATTATTTTAAATATACATACTTAATCACCAGTTTCTCTGCCAAGGCAAATAGCTATCGGGTAAGTGGACCTTTAGGTCCACTTAGTAACTTTTCACATGTATTTTTTGTTAGTTTGTTTTCCAGGGCAGTGTCACTGGCCCTCATATGTGGGAACCGAACTGGGGCCACTGGCTTCCCAAGCCAGTGCTTAACCACCATGCCACTCGGCTGGCTCCTCACATGTATTTTTAAACACTCAAAATATAGTGTCCCACTGAAGGACCTCAATTCATGCTTTATAAATTGTTTTCAGAGGATTTGCAAGCAATTAGTGGGAAGCTATTTCAGAGAAGATACTAATCTCAATTTCTCAAAATTGTGTGGACATTTTAAGCATTTTGCAAGAGATACTACAAATGTAAAAGCAGTGAGAAAAAAAGTTTTGCTTCCATTTCAAGCAGGTGACGTAAGAGAACTAAAACCCATGATTAAGAAGAATGAAATTGTATAAATTATAGCAGAAATGCCTGTCATCACCCGTATTAGCTGCTAAAATGCCTCCGGGGGTTAGATTAGAAAAAGAAAATTACTTATCTGTAATTCTTATTCTCTTTAGGTAGCAATTATAATAGAGATACACTCTTGGGTGTAAGTCATTGGTGTGAGAACCAGGAGTAGACTAAGAGTCAGCTAAAGAATTACAACCCTGAAGGAAGATATACCCTGGGACATCAAGGGCATAACGTATATGGAATGTCATTGCCCTCGAATATCATTCCTCTCTGACCATCAAAAGGAACTGGCAAATTTAGTCCCTCTGAAGAAAAGAACAACTGAGTGGATCTATTATTATTATTATCATATATTAAATGTATAAAGGTCTAGCCCTAGGCAAAATTTGTTAAATGGGTCTACTCATTTTCTCTGTGTGCCTCCCTGCCTACTTTAGGAATCTAATACCCACTTACTTGACATCGCCCTCACTCTGCTCTTAGGAAATACCTCATTAAATTTATTTACACTGAAGCCAAGACATTCATAATAGAAAGAACCTTGGAGAGGGAATAAGAAGCCATAAGCCTGGTGACTGCTTGTTACCAATTTGTCCTGGAGTAGATGTCAGGTAAATCATGTCACTTCTTTGGGCTCCAACATCCTCATTTACATAATTAAAGGGTTGAACTACAGAGTGTGATTTCTATATGTGATATTCATGATGAAAGTGAAAAAGACAGGCTAAACATTAGGCTAATTGTAGGCTAAAATGGTAGGCTAAAATGGTAACCTCAGATGTGGCAATTAAACTTAAGCAGAATTGACAAAGCCTTATGCCCTAGAAATGAAGCCTAATTTGGAGCATCTGCTGGGACACAGGGAAGTATTTGGGGGTCTGTGTTTGACCAGAATTTCTGAGATCATATCATTTGAGTGGCTGCTCCACAAAAATCCAAGACTGGCCCTACACGTCTCTTAAACTAACATGAGTTGGGGAATACTTCACATCAGAGCCCCTGGTTATGTGAGAGCTTTTCGGAAGCTGCATTTTTCCAGGCCACTGGGGCACCATTGCACAGAGAAGCAATTATTCTTGAAGGGTTACTCCAGTGTCTGAAAGAGCTGCGGCCATTTTGCAATGGCTGCTTCGTGGCTAAGGAATGACTTACACCAGGAGTATTTCATTTTTAGTCCTTCTTGACATGCTCATGGACTAGCTGCGTGTGCCCCTTTGAATACACAGACAGAAAAAAAATCACCTTTTTCCTCTTCTTTTCCCCTTACACCAAATCCCTGCTTCCCTTTTCCTTTGATGCCTTTCTAGGCCAGATTGAGAAGAGAAACACTGGGAGGCCATGCCCAGATTCCACAAAGTTTTAAAGGGAAGGAAAAGGCTTTTATCCCTGGGTGGGTGCATCCAGAGGTGTTCATGGGGCATGTGCTCAGGTGAGACTGTTGCTTGCTCTGGCCTATACTCTTGACTAGATGAGCTATTAGTCAATTTTCCTATTTGGGCCTGTCAGAGGGGCCCTTCCAAAATATAGAGAGGTACTTCATATGAGTATTTGAGATTCTCTGTATTGCAGCATGAATGCATGTTACAGCTGATCTACCCTAAGCTCACATCCTAAGGATTCAAAGGGACTCTCGGGCCTAAGGCCTAAATCAGAAATTCCGAGCCATCCTTTGACATAGCCACTTGGCAAAATGACCCTGACCCCTCATAGTCTACCAGTGAGGCCACAGGGGGCAACAAGTAGGGATAAGGGATGCGAGATAGGACACTTAGCTGGATCCAGAATAGACCAGAAGCCCATGTGAAATAATCATGCTGTCCTAGGTATCCTTTTTTTCTACCATTTACCTCACTTTAAATAATCTGGGGGTGGCTTCATAGCAACTCTGATTCTGCGTTCCTTTTATATCTGGGAAGAAAAGGATTAAGCAGCAGGTCTCCAATCCATTCCCCTTTACTATGAGGAATGTATAAGGGAATGTCCCTAGGAGAAAGAAAAGGCAGATAACTCAGTGTAATTGTCTTGTATACCTGGTAATACCAGACCTTCTGGCAAGCAAGCTACTGGTATTTGCTTGCAGGAGAGTCCTTATCTCCGGAATGTTTTTAGCAGGGTGTAGCTAGTTGCCTGGGATTGCCTCTCGTAAACTGATATGGAATGTACGCACTTATGGAGGATAGCTCCCTGGAAAATACCATATAAAGTCTCTGAGTAAAAATGGTTGTGTTGTGCAGGACTTGGAACTCTTCTGTAAGTATGTGAATTCTACACATTATTTAGTGACATCATATGAATCTAAGCATAGCTATGGCCTATGTCTGGAGAGGGGTCAGCAGAGGGGTTGCAGGGTGAGCTGAGGCTGGCTCACAGAACTTTTGTAGCTTTAGGGAGACTTGGGGAGCCCTGGGAAGCTTTTGAGCAAAGGAGTGACATGACCCAACTTGCATTTTAAAGGACTGCTCCTACTAGTGTTCATTTTAACTAGAATTGACCTGAAAAACCTTTAGGGAAGAAAAGTGGTTGTGCAGGGGCCTGACAGGACCACATAACCCTGCCTACCTTTGGGTTTATGTAAAACATACTCTGAGGATGGGGTTCAAAAAGGCTTCATGCAAGAGATATCAATTTATCCTGAGCATCATTTAAAAAAACTTTGTAACTTTGAAATCCAGTACCCTTACATAGGAAAATGCACAAGTCATGAATGTTTTGTCTAGCGAATTATAATAAAGGAAATACTCATATAATTACCCCTCAGGTCAAGGAACTGAACATTGTCACAACCACAGAGGTTCCCTTTCAATCACAACTCACCCTCTATTCCCCACAGGTAACCCCTCTCCAGACTTTCCTGGTGATCACCTCCTGGCTTACTTTATTCTTTCACCATCTATGTGTGGGTACCAGTAAACTATATTTTTATGTATTTTTTTTGATGTCTGGCTTCTTTCCCTCAACACTGTGTTTGTGTGACTCATCCAGGCTGTTGTTTGTTTACATTGTTATATATTCCATGTCTGAATACCTCTCAGGTTTTTTTTACCCATTCTTCTGTTGATGGGTATTTTGGTTGTTCCCTGTTATGAATACCCCTGTGAAGATCTGCTGGTGTTCATGTACAGCCATGTCTGTTGGGCATTTACAAAGGACTAGAACAACAGGTGTCTATATGTCCTTCTTTAGTAGATTATGTCAATCCATCTTTCATAATGACATTATCCATTTCTAGCTTTCCATGTGGGTATGGGAATTACTGTTGGTCCATCTTCTTGGCTATATTTGGTCATGTTGCCCTTTTTAATTTTAGCTATTCTTGTATAATGACATCTCAAAGTGATTTCAATGTGCATTTCCTTTATTACAAATGAGTTGAACACCTTTTCCTATGTTTATTGAACATTTGTACGTAAAGCCTTTTGTGAAGTCTTTGTGCAAGTCTCCTGCTCATTTTCTTATTAGATGGTCTGTCTTTTTCCTAGTGAATTGTAGGATTTTAAAAAATATATTAAAAATATAAACAGGATATAAATTGCAAACATATTGTCTCACTCTCTGGCTTACCTTTTCATTCCCTTATCGATCTCTTTTGAAAATCAGATGTTCTTTTTGTTTTGTTTTGTTTTAATTTTATTGAGAAATTGGGGGAAGGAAACAGCTTTGGGGAATCGGAGAAGGGGAACAGACAAGTTGCTGTCCTTTTGTTCTTCAGTCTAGTTGTGGAGGATGTTGCTCCACTGGCCCATGTTGGTGTTATCATTGTGCTCTTTCTGGGTGAGGCAGTTCGGTTGCCACCCACTGGACAACCTCTCACGGTGTCTCTTGGCAGCTCATGCCAGATCGGTTGCCACCCACTGGACAGCCTCTCACCGCGTCGCTTGGCTACTCATGCCAGCTGCTGGCTGCTCACGTTGGCTGCCAGCCACTCATGTAGCTTACTGCAGCCCAGCTCCAGTTGAGTTGTTGTTCACCATCTTAGCTGTAGAGGGCGCAGTATCACTGGCCCTCATGTGGGATCCGAAACTGGGTCCCTGCTGCTCAGAGCTGGCGTCCCAAACCAACTCTTAACCAATATGCCACTGGGCTGGCCCGAAGATCAGATGTTCTTAATTTTAATATGATCATATTTATCAATCTTTTCCTTTATGGTTTGTGCTTTATAGTTCTTAAAGAATCTTTCCCTACCTCCTATATTATCTTATGTTTTACCTTTTGTATTTAATCCACAACACTCCTGGATTGTGTATTTTATGAGGCAGGGACAGTTCCTTTTCTTTTCTCCCTCCTCCTCCCCCCTCCTTTCCTCCATTCCATCTCTCTCTCTCTCTCTCTCTCTCTCTCTCTCTCTCTCTCTCTCTCTCTCTCTCTCTCTGTCTTCCCCCTCTCTCTGTCTCTCTGTCTCTCCCTCCTTTCCTCCCTGATCTTTAGTGTCAGTTCTATCATAAATCAAATACATGGGATATCATTCTTCATTTTCCATTCTTAACTTGCTCACTGGGTTCTTCCTTGGAAAGAAAGAGCTTTACCTGGATTTTTTTTATATATATAAAAGTACACTAGAACATAAGCTTCTTGAGAGCAGAAATCAGTTTTATTCATTTCTGCTTCTCTAGTGCCCAGCATAGTGCTCAACCAACATTTATTTATTGAAGTGTTTGTAGCTCATATTTTCATGGTAAGACAGAGTTAAATGAGAAGTTTATCCCAATTAAAGAAAACTTGGAAAAAATTACTGTCAATGATCTGTCTACAAGTGTGCCTCATACAGTTTCTTTAGCTCAAACTCAAAAATCTGACAGTGGTTTTCAACTTTGGGTGAGGCTTGGGATCACATGGGAAATTTTAAAAATAGAGAAGCCTGGATCCTGCTCCAAGGATTCTATTTAATTGGCCTGGCATGTGGTCTGGGAATCAAGATTTTTCAAAATTCTCCAGATTGCAATGGACAGGCAAGGCTGAGAATCACCAGGAAAAGAAGTAGTGATGTCACAGTGTTACTATCATGGTAGCCAGATAAAATACAGGAACTCCAGTTAGGTCTGAATTTCAGTTAGCCAACAAATAATATTTTAGTGTAAGTCTGTCCCAAATATTGCATGGCACATACTTATGCTAAATAATTACATGCTTATCTGGAATTCAAATTTAACTGGTTGTCCTCTATTTTATTTGCTGAATCTGGCAACTCTATTTACTGTAAGTTATTCCTTACATGCTAACCTCATTAGAATCACTGTCTCCAAATGATATTTATCCTTCTCCATGGCTTCCTGGTCTTGTGGTGTTGCTGCCCTTGTGTTGATTTCTCTTCATCCCTCCAGCTGCCTGTGCAGCTATGTCTGTTCCATTAAACAACGTTCTCAGAACTTGAACACCTGGTACCATTACAAAATATCCACTCAACATAATAGGGTGTCAGGCTTAAGCAGGAAAATTTAGGAACAATTGAAACATCCTTTGGAGAGCCACATGAAAAAAGTAATGATTGAGAGCTTAATTTTACAATGTCAACAATTTATACAGGATGCAATTATAACCAAAATAGAGGAACATGAGCGCTTTTCTTTTCATTTTCTCCAACTAGACTAAATAAAATTAATTGGGTGTTTCATAGTCAGAAATGTCAAAAGTGACCAATTTGTGAAAACAGGTGACAGAATCCCTCCCTTTCTTCCCATGTCTGTAAGTGAACAGATGCTTCATTTTCCACCAACACTGCATAATTGGTCCTTTACCTCAGCTTGGCAGGTGTTGCTCTTTGAGTCCCTTGGAAGGTTCTAGAAGGGCAGGCCCTCTCAGCTGCCTGCTTATACTGTCCTTCTTCTGTGTTGAGGAGATTTAGAACCCTGCACATTAATAGCTTTGCTTTTAAGCTGTCACTCATACCACTGGGAAATCATTCCATTTGCAAGGTTTTGGGGGGGACTCCTGATTGTATTGCTAAGCTCTGAATGTCCATTTATTCTCAACTTTCAGAGATTGCTATCTTGGAGAGAGAAGAAGGAGCATTTAGGAATAAGTCATATAATTATGGGTCAAAGTTCATTATACTAATGATACTAATGGTACTTTTCCAGCACCTGGTCACTTTTTTTTTTTTTTTTTTTTTTTAGATTTTATTGGGGAATCGGGGAAGGGGAACAGAGAAGCTGCTGTCCTTTTGTTCCCCAGCCCAGTTGTGGAGGACTCTGCTTCACTAGCCCATGTTGGTATTATGATCATTGTGCTCTTCCTTACTGAGGTAGTCACTCGCCAACCATTGCACTGCCGCTCATGGCAGCTCAGGGTGGCTCACAGTGGCTCACAGCAGCTCACCCCAGCTGCCAGTCGCTCATGCCAGCTGCCAGCCACTAATGGTAGCTCACAGCAGCCCACTGCAGCCCCACTGCAGCCTACACCTTCACTGGCGACTCACAACAGCCCAGCTCCAGGTCAAACTGTTGTTCACCATCTTAGCTGTAGAGGGCACAGCGTCACTGGCCCTCATGTGGGATCCGAACCGGGGCCCTGCTACTCAGAGCTTGCACTTCTCCCAAGCCAACTCTTAACTAATGAGCCACTTGGCCACTCCACCTGGTCACTTTCTTATAGCATCACATTTGATCCTCATAACACCCCTGCAAGTTGGCAAGGCAGACATTATTTTCCTTCCTTTACAGATAAGGAAATAAACTCAGTAAGGGACTGCATAAAGTTATACATCTAACAAATGACAAGTGTCAACACTCGGGTCTTGACTCCTGATGTAGTGTAGTCATGTGCCACTTAGCAATGGGGTTATGTTCTAAGAACTGTGACATTAAGCCATTTTGTCATTGTGTGAACATCAGAGGGCACTTCCACAAACTTAGATGGTATAGCCTATGACTCACCTGGACTGTATGGTGTAACCTGTTGCTCCTGGGCCACAAGCCTGTACAGCACGGTACTGTACAAAGCAACACGAGATTAAATCACATGCAAGAGAAAATGATGCAACCATGTGACTGTGTAAATGCAAGATGTAGAGCCTGGCTGCCAGTGCAACACGGCATACTGTTTTACAGCAAGCTTCTTTTTTTAGAAGTAAAAAGGGTACACTATAAAATAACAATGAAAGGTGCATTCTAGTAAATACATAAACCAGTAACATAGTCATTTATTATCATTATCAAATGTCATGTACTGTACACAATTGTATGTGCTATTGTTTCATACTACTAGCCCTCAGTAAGTGTGCTTACACCCTTATCACCACAGACATGTGAGCAATACATTGCACTACGATGTTATAATCGCTGTGACATCACTAGGTAATAGGAATTTTTTAGCTCCTTTATAATCTTATGGGACCACCATTGTATATGAGGTCTGTCATTGTCCAAAAGGGCCTTAATGTGGTGTGTGATTGTACTGCTGTTCTCCAAGACAGCACTGCTTAAACTTGTATGATTGTAATACTAAGAGGTCTTGTGGAAAATATCCAGACACTTAAATGCTTCTCTGGTTAATTCTAACACAGTGAAGCTGGGGCAGGACCCAGGGGTCTGTAGTTTAAAGATTGGCCTTAGAGAATGATCAGAGACTGCCGTATTTGAAAATTGCCACTGGAATTCTTCATTAAAGTTCTAGGAATCTCAGTTGCTTTGGGGGCAGCACAAATCAATTTAAGTGAAAATATTTACTACATCTTTTGCAAAAGTTGTCGATAGTTTACTTTTTAAAATTGTGTTTGCAGTCCTAAGTACAACAAAAGTTGTAAAGCAGAAATATAAAAGTGGATTAATTATTGACTTCTTCACTATCACTTCTGGTGTCAGTGGGGACTGAATGAGGAAGAAGCTCTCAGTTTTAGAATGTGTTTGATTTAATCTATTTATGAAGGAACATTAACTAAATATCGATGATATACCAGGCCATGTGCTAAGCACTAGAAGTAAAAATTTGGATGAGGCATACTCCTTATCTTTGAGAGGTTCACACTCTATTGAACAGACAGATCTACAGATCATATAAATGTGACTTGTGATACAATCAAATAAGGATTACATGGTGTGGGAACACAGAAGGAGAAAAATTCAACTCTGCTGGGGCCAAGGTAGACTTCAGAAGGCGATGCAAGGCCCCATCTAAGGTTTTCTAGATATTAGTGAGTTTTCAGCCTTTCCTCTGTGTTTCATTGACAACCTCAGGCCCACTCCACTCTTTTCTGGCTGGGTCTACTCAAAAGACCAGTATCTGTTAGAACGAAAGCCAAATGGCTTGTTGTTCTCCTGCCTGCTAGGCTTCCCACATATGTTGCTTCCTAGGGAACATCTGAACATGAAGTCAACTTTACAAAAACCAGATCAGCTCTGAGCTTGAGGTTACCCCCACTTCCTAGACTGGGGCAAAAAGGCAATTTTAGGATGGAAACTGACAGATTGCACACAGCACTTCCTCATGGTTTAAAGAAGTCTGCAGTTCTGCTCAGAGGTTGTGCAAATGCCAGACGGACTGATGCCAGCACTCAGTGATCTGTGATCACCCATCTTTACAGCCCTTCATCTTTCTGCCTTACTGAGTTAATTCTATGGACAATAACCTCAAAAGGAGAGTTTGGATAGGGCACCAGGATGAACCTCACCTGTTCAGACTCACTTCAAACTACTTTTTAGAGCCCCTTTAAATTGTTTCCTAGTAGAATTTCCCCCTCTTATTTAATGCAAATTTAATTCCTTTTCTCTCTACTGCTACTCTTCCTCTCATTCTCCCCGCACCCCCACCACCCCTCAAATTGCCTAAACCATTTTTTACCCTTTCCTTTGAAGACAGCCACTCTAAATAAAACCAGAGAGGTAGCAGGTATTCCAGGAGAGAGGTGAGGTCACTGCCCTTTGAGAGTTGCTGGGCTCTCTTGAAATCACACGGACAACCTGTTTTATGCCTTGACATCCCTTTGCTGTTATCCTCACCTCAGGCAATATTTTTGTTTTTAGTGTTGTTCAGCTCTCTGGTACATGGAACTCGTTTGGAGGCTTGTATCTGTTGAACCATATCTGGGTAGCTGTTCTCCTGACATGAAGAGAGGAGCAGGAATGAGGAAGGAAGGGAGGATAAATTGAGTCCAGAGGGAGAAATGGATTTCTAAGATGACAGCACTGAGCATGCTTTCATCTCTAAGATCGGTGACCCCATTTTATTAATGGAGATAGATTTGCTTGGAAATGTAATGTCCTCTTTTGGAGGTGATGATCAATAATATTAAAACTTTTAAAATTTGGGCTCCTCTAGTGGAAAAATTATTAATTTGTGTGATTGGGTGCTGGAAGCAATCCAGAACTTAAGTTACCAGGGCTACTGAATTTTGATCTTGGATGCTTGAATAAAAATGAGAAAACCAAAGTAGAAAAAGAAATTAACAAAAATTGACTGCCTTTTATGTGCCAAAATGTTTACCTACTTATTTCATTTAATCATACAATAATGGCCCTGTGAGTTGGTATTATTTTTCTCATGTTACAGATACCAAAGCGAGGGTTCAGGGAGTTTAGGAAGTAGAGAACAGAGCCAGTGAAGGGTGGAGTCCGGATTCAAACCAAATCCATCTGAGTCCTAATGTACTGAGAAAAAAGGTTGGTGTCTTACTGACTTTGGGGAGGTATGCACTTTGTTCTAATATGAGCAATTTATACATACTATGATGACTGCCATTCAGTATTCCTGAACAGAAATGGCATCTGGAGAGAAGAAGGCTTTATATAGAAACCTTCTTCTATATAAGCAGTGAAGCACATGAAAAACTTGGATGTGCTAAGCAATTCTTAAAGTGTATATGCCTGCTCGCCTGCCTTCCTTCCTTCCTTCCTTCCTTCCTTCCTTCCTTCCTTCCTTCCTTCCTTCCTTCCTTTATCCTCCCTCCCTCCCTCCTTCCCTCCCACTTCCTCTCTTCTTTTCTCTTTCTTCTTTCCCTCCTTCCTTTTTTTTCTTTTTTTCCCTCCCTCCCTCTCTTCTTTCCACCCTTCCTTTGTAGATTTTACTTCGTTTAGGAATATGATGGACACTGACACAGTTCCTGCCTTTGAGCAGTTTCAGTCCACCTGAGGAGATGGCCACATAAGCAATTTGCTGTGATGTCCTATGTCAAGTTCTGTTACAGAGATTTACATACAGTCTGCAAATACAGCTGAGGAAGCAGGTAACTTTGCTGGTGGAAGATAGAAGATAAAGAGAGGAAGTGACCCTTCACCAGGCCTTGAATGTTGGGCAAACATTTATTCCCATTCTCAGATAGATGAATGTGCCTTTTGCATTTGGGGCACAGTAGGTTCAATAAGGCTGAACTTAAAGGGTGGTCTGAGGGCTGAGGCTGGGAGGGGAGACCTGGCATTTAACCTCTTTAAGAGTGGCTTGGGATATTTTTTGAGAGAAATAGAGCTTATCATGAATCCTGGAGTCTGGTTAGAGTTTTGAATAGCCACACTAGACTAAGACTCCCTGGGCACCAGTACTGTAAAATCTGTACTTGCATTCTCCTCTCATCCATATTTTTCGTAGGACAGCATAACAAGTCACTCACTTCACAAAGACTTCTGGATTCCTAAACAAATTTGGGAGTAATCTGTTTCTACTTGCAGTAAGTGCAAGAATGTCCTCCCATAAGTTGAAGTCTATTTCCTTAATAGAATTGCCCTTGAAGAAATACTTGAAGGCATTGGGAAAGAATTTCTTTTGTCCTTCAGAAATACATGAAGACCAAGCAGAACAAGCAAAGGCTATTTATTATTCAGAGCTTGCACTAGCGAGAGAGTCAGCCACCATGACTGTGTTTGGCCAAGACTGAAGGCAGGCAGAGGAGTGGAAAAGCTTTATTGTGGGGAAAAGGGACGTCTCAGGTGTGCTCTGATTGGAGGATGTTGGCATGAAGAATCTGTAGGTGGACTAACCAGACGCAGGGCATCCTATAAAATTAGTTAGGGGTCCATATTTTGACTTTCCTGGTGGGCCCTAAATTGGAAATGGGGACAAAAATTAGGAAGCTATGTTATTCATTAAACTTTGGCATTTGGGGATGATTGTTCCAAGGGTTATTGTTTGGCTTCCTAGATTATTATTCAAGGTAATAGTCTGACGTCTTATAAGTCTGACTTATAGATAGCAGGCTGGTTTCTCTGCTGGTTGCTATAGATAAAGTGTTGGTTTCCTGGGCTGGTTGCTGCAGGCTGTGGGTCAGAGTTCTATGGTTATATATGGTCGGCCATTGTCTGTATATACAGGCTCTCAATCCATATACATGAAATAAGGACTGGCTCCTGGATTTCTGGTTGGCACTAAGCATAGGGTCTGTTTGGTAAACACCCAAGCACATGGGGTACAAAAGGCATAGAAGGAGCTGCATATAGAGTGGGAATGTGCACAGTCAAAGCATGTCAGGTGTTCACAAGGGTGCTAGGATGTAGGAGCTTGAGTGCGGTTGTTTTCAGGTTGCATCCTTTGAGGGCTGCATCCACTGGAAGAAGCAGCACCTTTGTAAGGTTCAGGATATGTTTAGAACATCTTTGGAAATGTCCTATATGGATTTTTGGTGTCTACATTCCTTTTAATAGACAGTAATTTGGACTACATTCCAATAAAATATTTGGTCTCTGTCAAATGACAGCCAGAAGCTGTATCTCCCTTACAGTTGCTATTAGAAATAGAAACCATGAGAAGAAAAGAGATTTTGTTTTTGATGAGCCATTATAACATATAGAAAAGTGACATTACTTTCTCTACCCTCCCCCAAAATTCTGGAAGGCTTGACTAGAAAGGGGAATCTTTTTTTCCCCTTAACTAGTATCATGTGTCCTACTCAGGTCGTTGGGTAAAATAGTCAAAATATTTTTATAGCCGCTATAAAGGGTTTTACTATACACTTACTGTTTATGAGGAAGGCCAGCACCGTGGGAGTTTTCATGGCTATGACAGGTGCACAGCAGAACCGCCAGCATTTCTTACAGCGTTTTGCTAAAATGTGTTAATCCTAAGTCACAAAGCCAAGTATAAAATTTTAGTAGCTTCTGAAACTGTCGACCTTTTTTACATTCCTTGTCTGTAGCTCCCTGGAAGCCAATGGAATCTGACACAGCTAAACATGTTTGCTTCTGTGAACCATGTTCATGAGGCCATGTTCACTTGCTGACAAAGAGAAGATAGCAAGTATAAATATCACCTTTTAAATAATTAGTGGAGTGAAATAAAACAATATTACTAATTTTTTGGAAGCTTTTTCATCTAAATTGAAAGTTATTTCCCAAATGGTGTCTTTTTATGCAGAACAACTTAATTGAAAGATTGAAAAAAAAATTGAAGATAAGCATGTCTAGTTTTTTAAAAAGCCAGAAAGAGGGTATAATGAAATGGAACACAACATCAGCTTTTTTTTTTTTCCAGATTAGGAAGTAAGTTTAAATTATTAGCATTCTCTTTAATAGTGCATAGCAAATAACATAGTTTAATGACTTTAATGATATAAATTCTAAAAAATTAATAATGGGGTGAAAAATTATAAAGAGGTTCTCATTAAATAGGCACCCACAACCAATGTTGAATGATGATTACACTTTGGTAGAAGTTTTTTAAAAAGCAACTATGAAATATGGTTACAGAATTTTTTTTTTTCTTACTTAAAGTTAGTGTTGAAGTCCTGAATGATGAGGGTAAAAATGGTGCATTGAAATGGAAAATTCTACCCCTTACTCTGTGTTCAGGGGAAAAGTATTCCTGAAAGTTTACCTCTGATCTTTTTTTTTTTTCTTTGAGGGCAGTGTCACTTGGCCCTCATATGTGGGACCCGAACCAGGGCCGCTGGCTTCCCAAGCCAGCCCTTAACCACTGCGCCACTCGGCTGGCCCTGATCTTTTTTTATGACACCGAATATCAGAGATTGTAAGGGAGGAAAAGGTAAACAAGAAAGTTTAAATGGTCCAAAAGGCAAGCGACATTTAATTTTGCTCATTTTGCATTATCGAATCACTTTGTTTCTTAAAAGAGGACAACAACATTTCCATCCAATCTGAAATTAGAAAAGGGAAAATATTTTTTAAAAATTCCTCAAATTGGTATGCTACTGATTTGCAGTGCAGACTTAGAATTCATATTCTTCCTGTGACATCATTCTCTCTCTCTCTCTCTCTCTCTCTCTCTCTCTCTCTCTCTCTCTCTCTCTCTTTTAGTTAAGTGGGATAACCCACCTGTCTCCTTGCTGGTCTATTAGAAGATCCTTTAGAAGTGAAGTCCTTGTCAGTCACAAAATCTGTTGAACATCTATAACCGTGAACTGTGCATATTAGTGGGGAAGAATGTAACACAGCTCCCGCCTTCACATTGCTAACAGACTGAGTTGTAGAAGAAAGAGCAGGAGCAATCACAATTCAGTGTTAGAATTCTGTGATGGCAGGAATAGAAAATGCAGCAGGCATACAGGAATTTTACCCAAGCGTAGGACCTTGATCGTTCTCTTTAAAAATTTGATTTGCATTCTTGACTAATTTTAAAATTATACAAATTTAAAAAGTTAAATTAAAAATCTTTTAAATTATAAAAGTGGGATGATATCACATATATTGTTTTGTGATCTCATCTTATTCTTTGCCTTTTAGTTTGACTCTCAAATCCTTCTCTCTGAATCTTTTTCTCCTCTACCATTCCCAACCTATATTTATAACCTAGACTGTATCTTTATTTTTCTGCACAGTCGAATAATTATATACAAACATATATTTACACATATATAAATATAACATATACAAATGTAGGGGATTTTAATCATTGGGTTATACAGATATATATAGGGACATAGGATATAATATGATTTGAGCTGATCTTAGAATTTGAAATAGAAAATTTCTCCTTAGGCCACGCAGCATGGAATAACCTCTGGTATTGAAACTGGAGGCCAAACGAGTCCAGGGCTCCTGCTGCCTGTGCTGCTCAGCCAATATACCTACACAGGAGTTGGGCCATAGAATAAGTGTTTATTATCAGAGCACCAGTGGTCTGAGAAGGCAGCGGGTTAAGACCTCCAAAACTGTCTTAACATTCTCAGACTAGCCTAGGATATTTAAGGGAAAATCTGGGCATTCCTCCAGAGGCTATGTGATGGTTCTGGGGGTCTGCATGGAGCCTTCCCTCAGGTGATGTGGCTGTCCAATGTGGTCATCAACCCAGGAGCAGTGATGACAGTAACCTGGAAAGAATACTAGGCTGTAATGATTGTAATCGGCAAGCAGGGGAGTAGGGGTGGGGTGGGGTGGGAAATGGGAGGGCTGGGGGGTTCGCGGGACATTGTGACTAGTAAGTAAGCATAAATTCCAGGGTAATCATCTAAAGCAGGGAACTGGGACAAGGGACACCCTAAGCTCAGGAACTGGGACAGGGGACATTCCAAGCTCAAACTGCAGGGAAGGGGTTGATCAATTGTTAAGTTCTAGGACAGGGAGAGGAGAGACCAGGGACATTGCAAGGCTTCTTTTGTGGGGGTCCCAATGGGGCCCTGCTTCAGTACCGTTTCATTCATTCAAACAGAATAAATAAAATAATGCTCAAACTTTTAAAAATCATTGCTAAAACTGGTATTAAAAAGAATAGTTCTTTTTTTTTTTCAACTCTGGTCTACATGCTGTCGTATAGCTAGCTGGACTGATAAATTACTGTTCAAAATTTGAAATTATGGATGTATTTATATTCTCTAGAAATTACCTGAATAAGTGTTGTTGTTGTTTTTGTTCTTTTAAAGATTTTATTGGGGAATTGGGGGAGGGGAAGAGTGTTGGGGAATTGGGGGAGGGACCAGCCAAGTTCTTTTTCTTCAGTCTTTGTTGTGGAGGGCGCCAGTCGCCGTCTGGCTTCCCATTGGTAGCTCGTGGCCTCTAAGCTCAAGGTGCTGTGTTCAATCTTAGTTGTGGGTGGGTGTAGCCACCATCCCATGTGGGAGTTGAACCAGCAGCCTTGTTGTGAAGAGTGCACGCCCCATCCACTGAACCATCAGGGCGGTGGCAGCTCAGCTCAAGGTGCCAAGTTTAATCTTTAGCTATGGGTGGGTATAGCCCACCATCGAACAAGCTATCTTGTTGTTACACCAGCTGAGTTATCCTGCCACCTGTTGGCAGCTCAGCGACAGCTCAGCTAGGGCGCAGCATTCACTGGCTCATGTGGGAATTGAACCAGCTCCCCTATTGCTCAGAGCACACTCTCTAAGCCAACTCTTACCAACTGAGCCAATTGACCAGCCCCCAATAAGTGGTTTTGATACCTCTGAAGACAGGTGGAATAAACATGAAATTTAGCAGGGCTGTACCTTACCCCTTACACAGATGGCAATGTCTTGTTCAGGATTAATGATGCTCAGATCCAGTTGTGTTTTCTCAGTGGTTTATTGCTCTTCATACTGATTTCAATGGTAATGATATGGGCGAGAGTAGCTCCCCCTACCCCCACTGGATAACTTTTAAGTTGTCCTATAGAAATTTTAAGTCTCCTCTTCCCTAGTTTCTTAGCGCCTGGCTTTGATTACTCTTCTAACCAGTTTCTGAAACCTAGACTGAAGAGACTGAAACCTCCTCTTCCCTAGTTTCTTAGCGCCTGGCTTTGATTACTCTTCTAATCAGTTTCTGAAACCTATTCTATGATACAGCCCTAGACTGTATCACAGAATATCTCTTACCCACCCCGGCTTTGATAACTACTTAAAACCTGTTGACTTCCCAACATTCCCCAAGCAATTCCTGACCTAAGTCTTAGATCATCCCATCTCAGAGACTAAATAGGTTTTAACATTCCTCTGGCCAGTATACTTGTTGATTGTAAACATTAAAGGCTAATGTTCTTTCCAAACCCATAGCCACCCTATGTCAACAGCTTTGAGCTCTGCTGTTTAAGAAATTTATTAATTAAAATCTATTTTTCCTCATTTAGGGGCATTGGGGATACAGAGGATACCCCAACAAGATTGCCAGTCACAACCAAAGAAGCCAACATGGTCTTCCAGGTGGATCTTGAGACCCCTTCCTCTCATCTAAGATCAGCTAGGGCGAGAGTTCCGTGAATTCCCCAATAGGCAGGGACAACTCTACGCCCCTGTCCAGCAGGAATAGATACAGAAGAAAAGACCTCCTGTCCCTCAACAGCCCATAGAGATTTTATGGGAATCACGTCTCTCAAGGGGAAAACTATGCAGGCAGTTAGAGGCAGGCATTGGGTCTCTGCATTCCTGCACATCCTATAGAATGCACTGCCCAAAAGACCTCCCCTCTCCACCCAAAACTTCCCCTTTTCATTGTAATTATCTACCCCTACAGGGAAACAAATGGATACAAAATATCTGACTGGATTAGAGCAGTCACTCACACCTAAGCAGTAAAGGCCATAATGACCTTCATTTCACCTGGGCCTCATTATACCATCATTATAATATTATACATATGCCTGGAAATTCATTAATATCATTATAACAGACTGAATTCTGGGAAGGAACTAATAGCTGGGAAGGAACTAATAGCTAAAGAGATGAGCTAATAGTCTGTTGTCAATCACCGGTGTCAATCAATTGGTCCCATGTCCAGAGAGGAATAGCCCATTCTAGAGAAAAAAAGGATAGTCCTGCCTACTCAGGGCCTTTTGAACTTCCTTTGCTCAGCCCACTTCAAACTCTTTGGAGTTTACTTTCTTTTCTAATAATGGCCCCTGAGCCATTCTCTACTTTTTCTCCTGCTTCTGCTTCTTTGAAATGTATTTTTTTTTCCCTAATAAACTCCTTTTCTGCAACTTAACCTTTCTGGTCCATGTCTCCATTCTTTGGCTCCACAAGACCACGATCCCAACATACATACAATCACACATCAAAAAATCCTGTTTCAGTAACTCCCAAACTTACTAGAAGGTGAATAGTTTATTTGTTCACTCTTTTGAGACTGTCTACAACATTTTCAAATATTCAAACGGATCCACTCATATGCCGGCCCAGTAAAGTCTTAACCCCATTTCCTTCTGATCCCAGATGATGGGAATGTGGGAGACAGGAAAGCAAGCTTGAATGACAGTCCACACTGTCATTTCTGGACAGCCTCGGGTATTGTGCAGAGCTTTACTAGAGCTCAAATCTTCAAATACTGCTTACAAATTGGGCTTCTCATTTCTGGGTACCTGATGGTCAGTTACATAATAAACCACAGTTAGCTAATAAACCAAAGATCTTGAGAGGGTTCATAGCAAATTCATTTTATTCACAGGCTATTGGTAACTCTGACAGCAGTAAGAATTTTTGATAGAATGCTAATGTAATGGTAACCCTAAACCTTCTATTTTGAGATTTAAACTTCTCATGTAATTTAATTTGATAGTATGGTTGGCTTGGGACTTTTTGAAAGGTTTTTTTTTCTTTTCTTTGTTTCTCTCCTACCCAACCTTAATGACTCTGTTTATTACACATTTACTGTTCACATCCACGTTTCAATGGTCCTGTTTATTTTTGGTCAGCCCAGTGCATGCCTGGCCTGGTGACATGGGAGAGGTTTTTGCATCTGTATGGGACCTGCTCCTGATCTTGAAGCACATCAGCTTCTGGGAAGTGCTTTTTCCAGGAGTCGCTTGACCAACTTCTTTCCTTTGTTCTGCATCTCCTAGCATACCTATAAAATCTTTTGGTGACATTAAGAGAGGGAAGGAAGTCTTTTTGAAAAAAAGTCTACTGTCTTCCCTTGATGCTGGCATTTTGGAATAAACATACTTTTCTTTCCACCAACTTTGCCTCTCAGAGTTTTGGCTTTTGTGTGGCAAACAGCTGGACCTTTCGCATGGTAACACTAGTTGTTGGAGTATCTTGACCTTGCTGACAACTTCATCCAGTAACTTCTTTACAAATCAGAGAGAAACACAAGTTGTGCACGAGTGGGTAGGAGACTGAGAGAGACAAAGCAGGGAAAGATAGAAGTGGGGAAGAAAGGCAGGGAAAGGAGAAGGGAAAGGATGAGGCCCACCAAGAATATCAGCTTCCACTAAGGCAGAGAGAATCTCTCTGGATCCTGTGATTGTGAGGATAGTAACAGCCTTCAGTTTAGTTTTGAAAATGACATGAGTTAAGAGTGGAGACAGAGAGGACTTCCAGTGAGATGGAGGAATAGACCGATGCTATGCCAACTGCCTCCCAGGATCACACCAAAATTACAAATAATTTATACAACATTCAACCTCGGAAGTCCCCTGAACACTAGATGAACAGAACCTCCAAATGAAGGACTTAAAGAGGAGGCCAGGTGGAGAATAGTAATAGGGGCAGAGACAAGAGAGGACGAACCCTGTGTGGGACACCTCAGAGGTCGGGAGGCTTCTCCTATTGGGGGAGAGACCCTCTGGCCCCACACTGAGCTCACCAGCCCAGAGTTGCTTTGCTGGGAAGAGGAATTCTACAATAGCTGGCAGTAGAAATTAGTGAGGACTCCCTTTGCTCAACTCGGTGAGGCTGAGGGCAGCTAGAGAACCAGTGGATCTGGCACACAGACTTGCTCGCCTTGAGCACTCACCTGGTTCCTGGAGAAGGGAGTAGGTATGTGAGTAGGACCCAGGAGCCTGCAGGGATGGAATGAACTGAGCGCCTTTGGCATGGGAGCTGGAGGTTTTGGGACCATTGTTCTCCTGGTGTGGAGCTTGTACACCAGTAGTACACAGGAGGGCGCCATTTTTTCAGGGTTGGGCCCTCCCACAGAGGGTCAGGTCTGGGTCCGCATTGGTCTGGTGGAATTGGCGCAGGACTGCGTGAGTGCGCACATCCACATGAGGCCTTGGATCCCCATCCTCCGCACGGCTTGTGCTGCATGAAATGCCTATGGAGCTCGGGCTCCAAAATGCTGCTCATTGAGATGCAGAAGTGCGTGAGCCACCGTGGGTCCCCACTCCCTACTCTTAACACTGCACATGCAGAGTTGCCAGGCTGGCGATTGGCTGTGGGGCTGTTCAGCCTGATCTGTGAGTGGCTGATTGGGACAGGCTGAGACTGGGAGTTTCCCTGGGAGTGCTGGGCCATGAGCTGTACCTCTGCGTGATCTGACCAGGGCATTCCTGGCGCATTTGTGCGGGCTGGTTGCCAGTGCAGGAGTGCATGCTGCTCTGACTTCGTGGGGCCACTGACCACACCCTATGGGCCTTGGAGGCCTTCCCTGCCCACCTAGAGCTGTGTTGCCAAGGGCACCCTGAGTCCCTGATGCCTGGCCCCCACCTCCACAAGCCACAGAGAGTTTTTTGCAGTGGCAGACAGCCCGCAACATCCTGTGAGGAGTTTTGGTGGTGAGCATGATTCCAGAGCACACAGCAGCTAATTGTGGGACGCTCACTTCAAGCCTGAGAGGGAGGCCGCTGCATGACACATTGAGCCCTTCCCCCCAACATAGCTTGCGCTGAGTCATGAGAGACTCTTTGCTGATGAGCAAGAGGTCTGCAGATTAAAGAGGGCAGCGAGCCTTTTTATTTTATTTTTTTTAATTTCTTTTTTCCTTTTTTTTCGTCTTTTTTCTTCCCCATTTTTTCTTTATTATTTTTTCCTTTTCTTTCTCTTTCATCTGTTTGTCTCTTTTCCTTCTTTTCTTTTCATCTGTTTTGTTTCTATCGTTTCTCATACTTGTGTATCTAGTTATTGCTTTGGTCACTGTTTTTCTGTCTTCCTCTTCTGTTTCTGTGTTTGTGTCTCTTTTATATACTTTTGTTTCTCCTGTGCGATCATTGCTTATTGAGTTTCTGTGGGAGTGTATTAGTTTTTTGCTGTTTTTGGGTTGCCTTGCTTTGTTTTTGCTTTATGAAGTGGACGTGGACCTAGCATTGGTCCAGGAGCTGAGACTACACTGAATTTGAAGAAACTACTGTCTACAGCCTTTACACACTTGTAACACCACCTTGCTCACCTACACCTGCATTGCCAGGGGCAATCGAGGTGCCGAGTGACTAGCCCCACCCCCACACTGAGGAAAAGGTGTTTTACTACAGAAGGTGGTCTGCAGAGCCCTGGCGCCATGTTCGGGGTGTTCAGTGACCACAAACCTGCACCGCAGCCACTCGGGAGCAGCATTCAAGAACCTGTGATTGCGAGGGGAAGGCTGACTGTAGTATCCTTGGAATGCTATGTAAGGGAGTCACAGGCCAGGTATTCGTGTAAGACCTAAATCTTACATCTTAAAAACTATGATCACGTCGCATAACTCACATGAACTCCATCCTGCCAAGCTAGTGCCACATCGCAGAGGCACCCTCAACACTGGGTCAAATAGCCAGACACACGCCCCTAAAGAGCCCCTTTCAATAGGTGGGCCTTACCCACATTTGACAGGTGGCAACAGGCCTAGGGTGCCCTGGGCCTTTTCCTAAACTGCTACGGAACCAATATAGGGGAAAGCCAGCTTCAGTTCATACAGAGACCATCCCACATAACCCCAGGTCCAGCATGGGCAGCAGCCAACTGCGTACAGCCTTGAAGCACCTACCAAGTAGCTATGGACCAGGAACAGACAGGTCTGAGATGGCTCTGAGTAGGAGTGCCACCCAATAGACACCAGAACCAACATACCCAGAGGCCAGTGTTAGAGAAAACCAGAGTACTACCTGGTTGAACCTACAAGTGGCACCCTCAAAGGACGTTTTCCACAAGCACAAGAACCCACAGTGGCCAAGCCTCCTCTGAGGGGATAAACCTCCAGACAACATCTCATACACTGTGAATAGAGCTAATTCTCCCAACTAATCAGTCTGAGGGTCAATCCCACCCTCTGACAAGCCAAAGAGCAACTTTAAGAGCAACACCTCTGGGACATCCGGGACAGTAGAATACAGAGACTGTGATATCCGAATATAAAGGGCACATACCACAAGAGCACACAGCAACAACTGAGAAGCAGAGGTGATCTATCTAAAACGTCTAAGCAAGCACAGAGCAACAGCCAGAATGAAGAAACCAAGAAACATTTCCCAAATAAAAGATCAGAAGAAACCTCTAGAAATGAAACTAAATGAAACAGAGGTATCCAACCTTTCAGAGACAGAGTCTAGAACACTGATGATAAAAATGCTTAAGGAACTTAGTGAGGACATAAAGAAGGATAGAGAAATCATAAAAGAGAAAACAGTTAGAACTAAAGAAGACAATAACTGAAATGAAGAACACACTCTAAGGAATCACCTGTAGATTAGATGAAGCGGAGGATTGGATCAGCGATTTTGAAGACAAAATAGCAGAAATCACCCAGTTGGAACACCAAAAAGAAAGAAGAATAAAAAGCAATGAAAACAGTTTAAGAAACCTGTGGGACAACATGAAATGCAACAAAAATTGCATCATAGGAATACCAAAAGGAGAAGAGAAGAAGCAAGGGATCAAGAATGTATTTGAAGAAATAATGACTGAAAACTTCCCTACCCTGGTTAGGGAAATAGACATACAAGCCCAGGAAATGCAGAGTTACAAACAAGCTGAACCCAAGCAGATGGACACCAAGACATATCATAGTTAAAATGGCAAATGTTAAAGACAAAGACAGAATACTAAAAGCAGCAAGAGAAAGACAGCAGGTTATATCCAAAGGAATTTCCATAAGACCAACAGCTGACTTTTCTACAGAAACTCTGCAGGTCAGAAGGGATTGGTAGGAGATATTCAAAGTCACGCAGGGCTGCCCGAGTGGCGCGGGGGTTAAGGGCTGGCTTGGGATGCCAGTGGCCCTGGTTCGGGTCCCACATATGAGGGCCAGTGACACTGCCCTCAAAAACCCAAAAAGCCCAAAAACAAAACAAGCAAAGTGACGCAAAATAAAGGCCTACAATCAAGATTGCTCTACTCAGCAAGGCTATCACTTAAAATTGAAGTAGAGATAAAGAGCTACTCAGAAAAGAATAAGTTTAAGGAATTCATTACTGCCAAGCCAGCATTGCAATAATGTTAAAAGGGCTTTTGTAAACAGAAGAAAGGGGAAAACAAGCTAACCAAGGAAGACCAGAAATAAAAATAACAGAATGGCAATACATATGCACCTACCAATAATCACTTTAAATGTGAATGGGCTAAATGCTCCAATCAAAAGGTGTAGAGTGGCTGAGTGGATAAGAAAACAGGACCCATGCATATGCTGTTTACAAGACTCATTTCAGATCAAAAGACACACACAGACTGAAAGTAAAGGAATGAAATAAGTTATTTCTCACAAATGGAAATGTAATAAAAGCTGGAGTAGCAATACTTATTTCAGACAGAATAAACTTTAAAAAGAAGACTACAATAAGACAAGGAAGGGTACTACATAATAATACAGGGATCGATTCAACCAGAGGACATAACCCTAGTAAACATCTATGCACCCAACATACGAGCCCCTAAATACATACAACAGATTTTGACAGACATAAAGACAGAGGTCAACAATAATACTATCGTAATGGAGGACTTCAACACCTCATTGTCACCAATGGACAGATCTTCAGACAGAAAATCAACATGGAAACAGTGGCCTTAAATGACACTTTAGACCAGCTGGCTCTAATTCATATTTTTACAGCATTTCACCCCAAAGCAACTGAATACACATTCTTCTCAAGTGCACATGGAACATTTTCCAAGTTATACCACATGTTAGGCCACAAAACAAGTCTCAATAAATTTAAGAAGATTGAAATCATATTAAGCATCTTCTCTGACCACAATGCTATGAAACTAGAAAAAAATTATAAGAAGATATCCAGAAAGCACACAAATACATGGAGGCTGAATAACATGCTTTTAACTAGCAAGTGGGTCAAAAATGAGATCAAGGAAGAAATCAAAAGCTATCTTGGGACAAACAAAAATGAAAACACAACAACCCAAAATCTATAGGATGCAGCAAAAGTATTTCTAAGAGGGAAATTCATAGCAATGCAGGGCTATCTAAAGAAACAAGAACAATCTCAAATCAACAGACTATCATTCCACCTAAGGGAACTGGAAAAAGAACAGCAAAACAAGCCCAAAGGGAGTACAAGAAAGAAAATAATAAAGACCAGAGCAGAAATAAATGAAATAGAGAACAAAAAACAAAAAATACAAAAGATCAATGAAACCAAGAGTTGGTTTTTTGAAAAGATAAACAAAATTGTCATACCCTTAATACAACTCACCATGAAAAACAGAGAGAGGACCCAAATAAATAAAATCAGAAACGAAAGCGGAGTAGTGACAACATATACCACAGAAATACAGACAATTTTAAGAAATTACTACGAGCAACTATATGCCAATAAATTCGACAATCTGGAAGAAATGGATAAATTTCTAGAAGCATACAATCTTACCAAGTCTGAATCAAAAAGAAAGAGAAACTCTGAACAGACTGATTACTGCCAAAGAAATTGAATCAGTAATCAGCAAGCTTCCAACAAACAAAAGTCATGGACCAGATGGCTTCACAGGTGAATTTTACAAAACATTCAAAAAAGAATTAATACCTATTATCCTCAAACTATTCCAAAAAATACAGAAGGAGGGAAGGTTCCCAAACTCTTTCTAGGAAGCCACTATCACCCTGCTTCCAAAGTCAGACAAAGATATTAAAAAAAACGGAAAACTACAGGCTGATATCCCTAATGAACATAGATGCAAACATTCTCAACAAAATATTAGCAAACCAAATTCAGCATCACATTAAAAAGATCATACACCACAATCAAGTGGGATTCATTCCTGGTATGCAAGCTTGGTTCAATATCTGCAAATCAATTAATGTAATATATCACATTAACAAAATGAAAAATAAAAATCATATGATTGTATCAATAGATGCAGAAAAAGCATTTGACAAAATCCAGCAGCCATGTATGATAAAAACTCTTAGCAAAGTGGGATCATATCTCAACATAATAAAGGCCATATATGATAAGCCCACAGCAAAGGCTAAAATGGGGAAAGGCTAACAGATTTCCCCTTAAGATCAGGAAAAAGACAGGGCTGCCCACTTTCACCACTTCTATTCACACAGTTATTGAAGTTCTAGCCACAGCAATCAGACAAGAAAATGAAATAAAAGGCATCTAAATTGGAAGGAGGAAGTAAAATTATCATTATATGAGGATTACATGACACTATATAGAGAGAATCCCTAAGACTCCACCTAAAAACTGTTAGAACTAATAAATGAATTTAGAAAGGTAGCAGGATACAAAATTAATATTCAGAAATCAGTTGCATTTGTATACACTAATAATAAACTATCAGAAGAAGAAATCAAGAGATCAATCCCTTTATAATTGCTTCAAAAACAATAAAATATCTAGGAATAAATTTAACCAAAGAAGTAAAAGACCTCAGAAAATTATGAGACACTGAAGAGAGAAATCAAAGAAGATAAAAATAAATGGAAATACCTACCATGTGAACGGATAGGAAGACTTAATATAGTTAAAATGTCAATACTACCTAAGGCAATATACACATTCAATGCAATTCCTATCGAACTACCAGAACATTTTTCTCAGAAATAGAACATATGACTCTAAAATTCATATGGAACCATAAAAGACCCTGAATAGCCACAGCAATCTTGAGCAATAGGAACAAAGTGGGAGGTATCATGCTACCTGACATAAAATCATACTACAAGGCTACAGTAATAAAAACAGTATGGTACTGGCATAAAAACAGACACATAGATTAATGGAACAGAGAGCCCAGAAATAAATACATCCACATATGGTCGTTTAATCTATGACACTGGAAGCAAGAATTTACATTGGAATAAAGATAGTCTATGTAATAAATGGTGCTAGGAAAATTGGACTGACACATGGAAAAAATTAAAATGGACCACCTACTTACACCATATTCGGGAACAAATTAAAAATGGATTAAAGACTTAAATGTAAGAGCAAAATCATAAAACTCCTAGAAGAAAACATAGGGAGTAAATTTGCAGACATTACCCTCAGTGATATTTTTAGGGGATGTGATACATCCCCTTGGGCAAGGGAAATAAAAGAAAAAATAAACATATGGATTACATCAAACTTAAAAGTTGTTTCAGAGCAAAGAAAATCATCAAAAGAAAAAGGAAGCCCATTGAATGGGAGAAGATATTTGCCAATGATATATCTGATAAGGGGCTAATATCCAAAATTTATAAAACACTCATGCCACTCAACACCAAAAAAACAAACAACCCAAGTAAAAAGTGGACAGAGGATATGAAGAGGCATTTCTTTAAATAGGACATACAGATGGCCAACAGGCATATGAAAAAGTGTTCAACCTCACTAATCATTAGAGAAACGCAAATAAAAACCACAATGAGATACCATCTCACTCTGGTCAGAAAGGTGATCATCAATAAATCAATAAACAACAAGTGCTGGCGAGGTTGTGGAGAAAAGGGAACCCTGGTGCACTGTTGGTGGAACTGCAGATTGGTGCAGCCTTTATGGAAATCAATATGCAGGTGCTTCAAAAAACTGGAAATAGAACTACCTTATGACCCAGCAAGTCCACTCTTGGGTATCTATCCAGAGAAACCCAAGATGGTAATTTGAAAAAAATATATGCAACCCTATGTTTATTGCAGTGCTATTTTCAATAGCCAAGACTTGGAGACAACTGAAATGCCCATCGATAGATGACTGGATTAAGAAACTGTGATACATTTATACAATGGAGTATTACTCTGCTATAAAGAATGAAATCGTACCATTTGCAACGATATGGATGGACCTAGAGACTATTATGTTAAGTGAAATAAGTCAGTCGGAGAAAGATAAATACCATATGATCTCACTTATACGTGGAATTTAAAAAACTGAATGAATGAGCAAAGTAAACAGAAATAGTCTCAGAGATAGAGAGGAAAAACTGATGGTTGCTAGTTGGGAGTGGGGTGGGGATGAAGGAGAAAGGGAAGGGATTAGACAGCATAAATAGGTAACTACAATATTGCCACAGGGATATGAAACACAGCTCGGGGAATATAATTAATAATGTTGTAAATATTTTGTAAGGTCTCAGATGGTCACATGTCTTATTCCGGAGACCACTTCATGGATGGAGTAGAGGCTTGATCACTGCACTCACTGTACACCTGACGCTGATATTGTGTAATATTGTGTGTCAACTATAAATGAATATGTATATATAGTCAAGGGGTATGGAAAAAATAAAATTAAATTAAAAACCAAAAAAAGAGTGGAGACAGAAACTACCACAAATGAGACGGTGCAGAGGAAGCTATAAGATCTAAGGGATGGTCTGATAGATGAGGGTGAAACACAGTTATTAGAATGAAGAACTACTATTGGGTCATTTGGGGGAACATTCCTGAGAAGACAGAGGCCGATGCCTTTTTGGTGGGGATCACTTGCCCCTCAAAACACACATACACCCTCTTTCCCCAGTCATCTAGATTGTAATGCATCCAGGTAATTAGTGCTTTTTGAAATGGCCATTGATGTCTGTGAAGGGGGATATTTCTAATAGATACTCTGAGATGTTGGTTGTTTCCTTGAGAATTGCAAAAAAGCAGTCAGATAGAAGGTCTACAGTTGATAGTTCCTTCCACTTTAAGTTGGGTTTTCAAGATAAAATTAGAAGATAAAATCCTGGCATTCCTAAAATCAATTTTTAATAACTTTAAGACCATTTGTAGATTTCCCTTCTGCATATTTTCTTTCCATGAACCCATTTTTACTGTCCTTCGAAGCTTAGAAAGGAAACCTCTGAATGACCAAGTTGGCATTCTGGTGATCTTTTTCTAAGTATCGACTCAGGCTCCAACAATGTGCCTGTGATAGAGTAACTTGAAAGAGGTTTTATTTAAATACAAGAGTGATGATGAGTTTTCCTAACAAGTGAAGTCTGTTGGGTTTTAGAGGTGTTAAGATATCACTATCTTTTCCCAGGTAGGTTCTGAACCAAGTGAGATACAGGAGTCTGATAAGGATCCGTTTTATTGCCAGTAAAGATAGATTGGAGGATGTAGGATAGTGTTAAAGCAAGAAGCAGTCTTCTTATTTCTCCTCTTTGAATTGGATGGGCTTACCTAGCCAGTCCCAGGCTGAACAGCTGGGGACCTATAGGCATCCTGGCAAGTGAAGGCTGCTTTCTACCTGGTGAAGAACATGTGCGCTGTAGGCAGGTGAGACTGAAAAAGCGAGCCTAGAAAGGGCTAAGTTAAAATTCTCAAGCTCATGACTCAGATCAGTCACTCCCTGGTGGGGAGCTAGTGAAAGTTCATTAACCTTTCTAGATAATTCCAGAAGGCTGAAAGTCCCAGTGGCTCAGCAGGAACACTTGTAAAGGAATAACACCTAACCAGATCCTGTGACTCTGGCGGAGAGCTGGAAATGTCTGTTAACTCTGACCTTGCTTCTATGGCCTTTGACTGAAATGATCCATCTGCCTAAATATCAGGGTTGATGATTGTTGTGTAGATACAAATTCAGAGAGATTTTCAGTTCTTTAATAACGACATATGAAGAAATTCTAAAGTTCAGAGTAAAAGATTCTGCAAGTGAATCAAACAGGTATAACATAAATAGTAATTTTAAGGTATTTTTTGCAGCAGTTGTCAGAGCTCTTTAGTGAGGGTTGAAAGATTTAGAAAATTAAAAAACCCCACAAAAACCCAGTATTTTATCTGGCAATTCCACCTCTATCCCATCAGCATTTCCACCCAAATATATCACACTTATTTTTTAAAAAGACAGTTTTATTGAGATATGATTTCCATTTCCTACAATGTACCCATTTAAAATGTACAATTTCATGGCTTTTATTATGTTTAGGGAGTTGTGCATCTGTTGTCACAATCAATTTTAGAACATATTCGTTAGTCCAAGAAGGTACTCAGCACTCCTAAATTTTCCACCCCTGGCCTTAGGTAACCACTAATCTATTTTCTGTCACTGTATATTTGCCAATTCTGGACATTTCATATAAGAACAATGATGCAATATTTATCCTTTTGTGTCTGACTTCTTTCTCTTTGCATAGTATTTTCAAGGCTCATCTATGTTGTAGCATGTGTCAGAATTTCCTTCCTTTTTAAGGCCAAATAATATTCCACTGTATGTACATGCCACATTTTGTTTATTTATCCATCAGTGGACACTTGGTTTGTTTCTGCCTCATAGCTATTGTAAATAATGCTTCTATGAACATGGCTATAAAATTATTTGTTCGAGTCCCTTCTTTCAATTCACTTGGGTAAACACCCAGAACTGGTATATATTGCTGGGTTACATGGTAACTCCATATTTAACCACTTGAGGAACTGTCATGCATATTTTTATCTATAATTTTAATTGTGCATTGTTGTGCTTTCAAGCAATATATTTTTATCTACAATTTTAATTGTGAAAAAAACAATAAGCGGAACATTCATTCAAGTCTTTTCATCCTTCCTGCTTTTCAAATTGGGTAACACACAATGCTGAGAAAAGTTTCATTATTATCTGCCCTTCTACCCCTAATAAAAAGGAGGAAAAAATGTTGAAATTATCTTTATGGAGAATATAATGCGAAACAGGAAGGGAAATTTCTTGCACAATTACATTAAAAATTAATAACGTATTTTCGAGGAATACTGGAAGTCCTCCAAGTAAGTCCAGGAATACTTATGAATTTTCAAGGCCTTGCTTGCTCCTTGATACCAAAACACAGCAAAAGTATTTTTTATAGTTTTGAAACAATCCCCTAAGAATCCTTCATGTAAATCTCGACATTAAGCCAGTCTTTCCCTGACTTGCCCCTTGAATCATTTATTTAAGCGGCAATAATAAAAGGTGTCAGCAATTCAGTTGTAAGCTCTGGAAAATTTCTGTGCGCATTGACCTTTAAGCATTTGCATCTTGACAGGTGAGCCGCTCTCAACGTTTCCTGTGAGATATGGTGTGGCCGAGGGGTCAGGCATGCTAATGATAAAATTACCATTTGCCCAGTGCCTCACGTTATAAATGTAGGTAACCTTTCACCTGAAACTCACTTTCTTTTGCCCAGCTAGAGATTCTGACCCGAATGAACATGCTCATGGTGACAGAAGACTTAGGTGGGAAAAGACTGAATTTAGTGTATTTTTTTAAATTTTGGGTTTTTTTGGGGGGATGCCTTTCCTCTCTCACTGAATCTGGGTAAAACATTATCTGGTCTTAGAGGGTAGACCTGGGGAGGGAGAGACGCTTCCTTTGTCATCTTGTATTCTTGACATTTTTGAAGCATGGCTGGTGCTCGTGTTCTTTCTCTAGAGCTGCAGGTATTAATGAGGTTTTATTGGTAGCCTGCTTTCCTCTGTAACAGCAGTCCCCTTCCTGCTGATTCCAATAGAATGGCATTTCAGTGCTACTGGATACTAGATACGGTTAAGTAATTATGGACTTGGTGACAATTTATAGAGAGGCATTCTCAAGTTTGTGCAGAAGAAAAATAAAACACTGGTACTAGAAGGGGTTGGAAGAGGCAGATGGCAGTTTGGCCAAGTTATAGCAAGTTAATGAAAAATGATGTTAATGACTACTTCCCAGGCTAGCAGTTTGATACTATATTAACTGTATTTTTACATGTTTATTGGTTAGTCTTTAAGGTGTCATGGGATGATCTAATTCTCTATAAATAACACATAGCTAAATATCTTGAGACTCTGGGCTGGGCTAAAATTAAAATTGGAATGCTTTCATAATTAGGTAGTAAGATTCATCATTGAATGTTTACTTTCTGGTGACCTTTGGTCACATTTCATTTGTGACACATTTCCAGAGCAAGAAAACCAGGTCACTGCACCATAATAAGAGAGAGCAAGTGCTTCTTTGGCTCTGTGAAGTAGCCAGTGGGGTGTGTGGGGCTCTTGTGCATTCTAATCCTAGTTTCCACCTCAGGAAAGATGGATGGTTATAAAAAAAAAAAAAAAGGCAGGGGCCGGCTGAGTGGCACAGTTGGTAAAGAGCTTGCCCAAGAGAGCAAGCTGAGCTCTGAGCAACAGCAGTTCGATGCCCAGCCCGAGCTGAGCTGCCACTGAGCTGCCAACAGGTGGCAGGATGGCTCAGCTAAAAAATAAATAAATAAATAAAAGGCAGAAACTCAGTGGTCCTTGGCCTTTGCAAAGGTGTCTATCACTTAGATCCTCTCTCTAATGTTACACATATGAGTTTAATTACATTTGCCTGATAGTTATAAGAAAACTTGGTAAATAATGGTAATTAATGGAACCCAAGAAATACTGCCTGGATGCCTAATGTGTTCATTGAACTCAAAATGTGGTACCTTGTAATTGTCATATGGAGTAAAACTTCAGCCACAAAATTCCACAATGGATATATTCTGGTAATGAAAGATAAAAATTTTGACCATTTGTAACATATTCAAATGAAAGCTGGTGCTAATGAAATTATTCGCATGTAATTAGATATATTAAATAATGTCCCAGGTTGGTTCCATGACATGGTTGGACTGCTAATTTTTATTCTTTCCAGGCACAGAGAGAATTCTCTCTGAAGATGTGTGCCACAAATTGCCTCAGAAACTTGCTGATTTAGGAGTCACTGCTGTGTGAAAGGCAGAGAGTCATGGCATCCTCTTTAAGAAAATTGAGTCTTCCCGTTCTTCCTCTCTAAACTGGTGACCCAGGACTGAGCACAAATGAAAAGCCTTTTCTTTCTGCTTTTGAGCTCAAATCCAATATGTCCACAAGGTCCTGATAGGGAACTCATTCAGGCTGAGTGAATTGGCAAAGCCATTTTTTGTTTTACCAAATCATGGTCTCCTTGTCTTGCTTTATTTTTCGAGTCAGCCCCAACTCAGGAGACCAGAATCACAACATGAATCTTATTTCCATTAGACAAAGTGCTCAGCCTTGCATTAAGTCATCCATTTCTTTTCATCCTTCCCTGTCTTTGGAATGACACAGAGTGAGACAGGGGTTCTGTGTCTGATATTACTCAAAGTTGGATCTTCTAGGTATGCTCCTTGATGAAGTGTGGTATGATTGAGCAGGGGGAGGGGGAGAAGGCAGGGGGGATCCAAGAGTACATGGCATTTGTGGTGAATTCCCCTTTTCCCTTTATACCCTTAAACCTTGCCTCCAAATTATTTCCTTCATTTTATTTAGAAAGGAGCCCTACACTTGAAAAGAATTGAAGTCATGGCTTTATCCTTGATGACAATTCCATGTAATATTGTGGGGAAGAGAGAATTCCAAAGATCCTCTTCTCTCATCTCGTCCTCATCTACTGCCTTGTTAGCTCTGCTCCCTCCTTGCCTGTTAGACACAGATGTGTTTGTTTACAGCAAGGCCACATCTTTCCCCCACTGAAGAGGCAAAGGAGTCAAACTCTATGGCCTCAGTAGAAAGAGGGTTTTTCTCAATCTAGGTGAGTGGGAACAAGGTGGGTTTCTAAGCATTTGGAGATGATCCTGTCTATTCCAGAGAATCCTATATGGTGTGTGTGACATCAGCAGTGTTAACTTGCGTCCTTCAGGGATGTGTGTAAATGTGTGTAAGTGTAATTATTCTGCCAGGCCACCAGGGAGAATATGGTATACTCCTAGTCATAGGACTTTCACACTGAAAAGGATAAACAAATCTAAACAAAATTTCTGATTCTCATCAAACAGCGATGCCTGACCCTTCCATTTCAAAGGGTAATGCATTTTGTAGATTGAGTAGGAAACTAAATAGGCAACCCTCTTTGGGGATGTAGATATCTCGGCTTCAGAAAATGTTTATTGATTCTTTAGGATTTTCAGAACAATATTAATCATGCAAAAAGACAAAGCTATGAGACTCAGAATCGTGGTGGTAGGAGACAGGGGAGCAGATTTTCTATTTACAGTAAGACTTATGTCAACACATTTCTGAAAATTAATCAATAGTCAAATAGCTCAAGTGACAGATTGATCATTGTGGTAGAGACCAAAGTCTATAAGATACTATTCAATTAAAACAGAAACAACACATAAGACATTTTATTTGACAATACTCACAGTTCTTTCAGATCCCATAACATTTAATTTATCTTTTTCCATCAGCCTCTGGGTATAGGAAGATAAAAGTTACAGTAAAATGAAAGTTAGCCACTATATTAGAAATTTAAACTTAAAGTATTATACTTACCAGTATTTCAACTCCAATTTTACAACAAAAAGTAAGGTTATAAATTTCATATCAGTTTAAATAGACTATATAATGTGCTATGTTTGTATGGCCTTTTATGAGATAACGAAGAAACTTCTAATTATAACTTGGCTTTCTTTAGCTGTTTTTGCTTTTGAATTTTTTTTTAAAAATAAAGTTTTAGCTTTATGATTTTCCTCTTGCAAAACAGGCTACTTTCCTACTTGATTATCTATACAATATTTCTTTTTTGAGTTCTTTGTATGTTGGATGTTGCTGTGGAAGCTCATGAGCCTTTAATAGAAGGGCTTGCCTTTTACTGACTGCATGACCTGGGCAGACTTCCTGGTCTCTTGAAATCTCCATTTAAGTGTAAAAGGAAACCACAGAAGATTCTCTCTGTTAGGATGATTGTGGGGAGAAAATGAGTTATATACTTGTCATATAGTTGGTGTTCATATTACTATGCAATGTTGCTATGTTCATTATCATTATCACCTCTATATAGAGCTTTCTGTTATTTAACATTTCTCATCTGTAAATCTTTATCACAGAAAAATGATGAAAATCCCTAAAATAAATGACATTCAAAATTATGATCACAAAGCATTGGAAACTTCAAAATTATCTTGTATTATCAAAGAAAAGTTACATTTTGGGCAGTATAGCTTGAGGGATATATATATATATATATATATATATATATATATATATATATATATAAATAGTATATTCTAATCCTTAAAAATTGTTTATATATGTTATATATAATGACCCATGGTCCACTGAAATATTTAATCAAATACCTGACTAGGCTGAATAATTATATGTTTCCTATATTCTGTGTGTCATCAGGAAAAGCAACAATGGAGAGAAGTTATGAATCAGTTATGAGTAGTGAGTAAAATCTACAAAGAGTAATAGTAAATAATATTTAATAAATATTGGTAATAATTATATAATAGGGTCTAACTAGCTATTCCTAAATTTTTTTTTTTGTCCATAGTATTATTTGACCTTTGAGAGAGGGTTGGCTTTATGAAGTGCGGTATAATTAATTTGACAAAACTATTTACTTATGAACAGATTTTTTGAGGGTTAAGTGGACAATGTTTATACTAGTGAGGTTAGGCCATTATGAGTCTAAACTTCAGTAGCTTAACAACAAAAGTTTATATCTTGCTCATGCTACGTATACACTATGATTCGGCAGGAACAGGTCCAAGTCTGAAGGCAGGAGACCAATGTCCCAGATCAAAGACAGTCAGGAAGAGAGAGAATTCCCTCTTACTCAGCTTTTTTATTCTACTCAGGCTTTCATCTAACTGGATGAGATCCATTGATGTTAGGGAGGGTGATCTGCTTTACTCAGTCTACAGACTCAGATGGTAATCTCATCCAGAAACAATCTTATAGACACATCCAGAATAATATTAGACTAAGTATCTGGGCACATGAAATTAACCATCATACCAGGTGATGCTTATGCTGTTGGCCTGGAAATGATACCTTGAGTATCACTGGTTCTCTATTGTCTTCCCGAGTTTCCCAGTGGGATTGAGCCTTAGCTCTCCCAGTGGTAACCTGGTCCACAGCATGCTGTTTATTGACTTCCTTTTTGTTTAGCTCTTTCGTCTCCTCTCCTCTCCCCCGTTATTTCCTAGGATCACCTTCCAAATAAATTACTCTTAAAGTCAACTGCTGGGGAAACTACCTATAACACAATTGTGCCTGGGGCCAGCCTTTTCTATGACCATTACGTTTGAAAATGTGTATGAACCTATTCAGTGTCTTTGTGGATATAAAAATGGTCAGTCCTGTATTTTCAATCTTAAATTTTAGACTACAAGGGATGGTCACTATGAAGACTGTTGAAACTCTGGACAAAATTTTCATGTAAGGCAGTGTTGGCCTTTGGTCCTCTCTACTGTGACTCTTCCTTTTCTACCTGCTCTTTCTAGTTTCTCCTTATATCACAGGACTCTCACACTGCTCCTTGCTCCCTCTGTTTCATAGGAAAGAAGTTTTATGATGCTACTTCACAAGAAAATATTATCGACTGATGTTTTCTCTCTCAATTAAATTAAAAACATTTATTCAAAACCTACCATGTGCTAGGCACATTAGCTAGGCATAGGGAATCTTAAGATAAATAATATTCACCCATGCCTTGGAGGTGCGGCAAGTTTCATTCACAAACCTGTTTACACATTGGAATCACTTTGGGAATTCAAAAAGTGTAGCTTCTCAGACCACATCCTGGGAGAGAAAATAAATCTAATATAGGGTTGAAAAACAATCATTTATGAAAGTGTTTTAAGTTGTTGTGAGGTGCCACCAGTCTATTGGCTGTATAGACCCCAAAGAGTGCTTTACCCAAAGAAATTCATCTCTAATGAGGAAAACTCAGGCACAGTGATAGATCAGTGGAGGAGACAATTTGGGGCTCAAAATAACCTTCCTAGTACCCTAAAAATCACAATATGTAAGGTCAATATTATTATTCTCTATACCAGAATTCTCTTTAATGTGCTTGATGCTGGTAGTAAGGGATTATGATACTGAACAAAAGCTAGAGCTGAACTGCAGCTAAGACTTCAATTATTTTGTGGTGTTAGTTGAGCCAGCTCTGACTCATTTTAATTACTAATTCAGGGGACATTATAAGGCTACTGCCCTTAGAGCATCTCCATTTTTCCAAGGCTAGGGAAAGCACAATGTGAAAAATGCAGAAGTAAAACACGAAGTGGTTATCTTAGGGTGTGTTCTGATTCCAATAAACCTTTGGAGTTCCAGGATCAGGCCCACAGCATGTGCTCTAACTCCTCGAAGACTGGTATGGTTGGCTCTTTCTGAATAGAACTTTCTGGGAGTCCATGTTTTGGGCTTTATCCTTGGGTAGCAAAGGTATTTGACTTAAGGGAAACTAAGCCAGGGCAACAGGAGGACTGGGCCACTTAGGAGTGAATTTGTCACCCCCATGGTGACAAACTCTCTTTTAAGTTCATCTTCAGAATTCACAACAGAAGTGCCCAAGTGAGTGAATGATACAAAGCTCCAACTAGTAGCTGAGAGAAATCTTAAAGTAGAAGAGAATCCTCAGGACTCCACACTGTAGCCTTTAAGTAACCCAGCTGCTTAAAATATCATTCCGTTTATTATAATTTGATGTGTGAAATTCTGGCAGGCATTTACAATTCAGATCCCATTCCTAAGGGAGTCCCATTTAGGGCCTGTTTGCATGATTGATTCTGAGCCTTTCTTCACTTATGGACGCTTGAGATCGTTAGGTAAAATGCACATATATGCTCAGAGACAAATGTTTATCATCATTACTTCAATGAATCATTTCCCAGCCCTGACATGTTCTAATGTCCCCAGCGCTTCAGCAGCAGCCCCTTCTGTCTCTTTTCTGTCCACCGTGCTCCCCTGCCCTCTCCATTCCATCTCAAAATTTCAAAGTATTGCCCCCATCAATCATTGGACTTTAGCTGACAGGAGGGAATTGGGGGGAGGAGGGGTTGGATAGGCAGCAGAATTATTATCCAAATACCTTGTTCAAAAAACAAAAGATAATGGCCTTTTTGTGCTGAGAGGGAAAGCAGAGAGAAGGGAGGATGGGAGCTCTGAGACATCAGACTCAAGCCCTCTTCAAGATGTTGATGGTGTGTACTGACAGCTCTCACAGTGCTGCTGGGCCCCCTGCTAAGAAGCAAAAGGCCTCTGTTCTCCTGGCTGGACCTCCCCACACTTCAGGACCTGCCTACCTCTGTAGCTACAGCTGAAAGGGCACACATGGCTTCTGTTCCAAGCAGGAGCCTCCATCCCAGTGCTAGTTGAGTTGATTCTGTCCTGGTTCAGCTGCCTTTTTCTCAATGCTGGATCAAGGGATGGTGTGATTCTCATCACTAGTTATGAGCTCTATTTTTAGCTCTTGCAATTGATTTCTAGTATGACCCTTGATCTCTCTGGGTTTTTTTCCTCTCCTTCTAGTTTCTCCTCATCTGACCAGAACACAGTTTGTTTGTTTGTTTAGTTGTTGCTGCTGTTTGGTTTGACATGACCCTATTATAAAAAAAATGTAAAATAGACAAAAAATGTATTACCATGAATGTAACAAAATTCTTGTTAGTCCTTTACTATATTTCTTCCCATTTTTCCTTACACTTTAAAAATAAAGCTGCAATCACAATGAATATTTGGTTTTGTAGCGTGCTTTTGTGCATTTTCCTGGGTTGTTAAATTATCTTCATAACTATGACTTTTAATGGCTTTATATAGTATCAAGACATATTTCTTTGTCAATTCTATTTATTTCACCTAGAAAAGACACTGGAATTGAGGTACAGTTTTTCCACTGAAAAATTCCCCCTGGACTTCCTCGTATTAGTTGCCTTTTGAAATATCAGGTGTTGTTCTTTCTTTTAGAATAGGAATCTAGCTCAGTGTCTTGGAGATAAAGCACCCAAATAAAATCAAACCAAAAAACTGGATGATTCTCTTTTAAAGTTCGTGTGGCCACGTACTCAAGTAAAACATTCGATTCTGCCAAATTTGGATTAATGTATTCCAACAAGCATTCCTTGAGTTTTGTTCCAGGATTACCAGTAAATTCTTGTTCTGGATATAACACTACTCAATGCCAACAGGAAGTCCTGCTGGGACATGGAATCTATGTAGACCTGCCTAATGCAAGAATGACAGATGTCCGATCATGCTGGGGGGAGAGAGCTTGCAAACACCTGCATTTTCTGTTCTCCCATGACCTAGGGAGACAAGTCACAGGGTTACATAATTACTCCTTTTCATAGAGGAAACAGGTGACACAAATTATCTGCCTCATGAGAGCTTCTTTTGTTGTTGGTTCCCCTGTGGAAGGCCAACCACCTAAAAAGGCATTATGTTCTCTGAGGTGCCATTGTACTGAAGTCATAAGAGAAATATTCATTCATACAGGGAAAGGAAGAAGGCAAAACCTTAATTTTAATTATTAAACATCCAGACAACAATTTTAGAAGAATTATTTTTGAACAGTGTATATTCTTTTTTCCTTGGTAACTCACTGCTTCCAAGTGAATTCATCATGTTCCTACAACACATATTATCCTTCTTCTTTTCCCCCTTTCCACACTGAGCCCAACTGCACTTCCCTTCCTACTATATTTTTATCCAGACCAGATAATTGGGAGTCACCTTAGCTTTGTCTTTTAGTTCTCAAACCCAATATTCACACTGTCTTATTAATTCTACTGCAGATGGCTTTTATATCTACCTAGTTTTCCACTCCCCTATTCACACTGTACTACTTCAGTCATGTTCCCATCTCTGGTTGACCAGATTTCCGGGTTACCACGATAGTGCACCTAATCAATCCAGTGTAGATCTGTCCCTCTCTTTGCAACTCACCATGCCTGATCTCACAACCATTCAGTTTATTCTGTTTGCTTGTATCAGAATCAACTTTCACTTATGTCCATCTGACCATGTCACTCATCTGCTCATGAACCACATTGTTTCTGTGGTAAAGCCCAAGGTTCTTGGCATGGCATACACAATGCTTCATCATCTGCTGTCTGCTTCTCTTCTCAGCTTGATTCTTACTCCTGATTCTACTGAATCAAACATCAATTGGTGGACTCCAGGCAGATTTATTTGTAAAAAAGCTCTCCAGGCAATTCTGATGCATCTCATGCAGTTGTTTGGAAACTGCTATCCCAGGAGTTCAGTAAGATGCCACGCGTGCCTCCATTTTTCTGTAATCAAGGAAAGGATGCATCATAATGTATTTTAGTTACTGAGCTCCCTTGGTTGGCTCCAAGATAGGATCTTATTATGGTTAATTCTGTGTAAGAAGGTTTTGTTAAGATTTAAACTGCAGGACATTAATCTTGCTCGTACTTAAAACATTGTATATTGTAATCCTGTCTGTCCATTAAACCAGTTACATAATTCCCCTGTCTTATCTCTGAAATGGCATACCTCCTTATGCCAACTCTTAATTTAAGAGGAAGAGAGGGGGTCATGGAAATAATTGGGTGAGAAATAAGAACAAAAGAAGGTTGCCCCAGAGTGTAATACAGCAAAATAGCAATAATTGGAAACATGGGTACCCAAAACTTCAGGAAATGATTATTATGTACACTTTTATATAATATCACTTGGCCATATCGAACATGAAACTTTTAAACATGAGTTTTAATAATATAGCAAATATTATTTAATAATATGGAAAATGCAATCATATGGAAAATGTTAAGGAAAATGTCAGTAAGCAAAATTGCTTTTGTAATATAATCTCCGTTGTGTGAAATATACATAGAAAAAGATATTTTAGAATATTAAATTACTATTGGATCTCTCATGTGCTGAGATTATTGATTTTTTTGAATTCTATCTTTATTTCTCTCCCTGATATTTTTCAAATTTCTTGAGTTCAACAGATATTATTTTGGGAATCAGAAAAATATGAACTTTTGTGATTGTCCTTGTTACGACTGAACAGAAGCATGAAGGTGAGAGAGAAGCTGGCAAAGGTGGGAGAAATGAGAGAGAGAGAGAGAGAGAGAGAGAGAGAGAGAGAGAGAGAGAGAGAGAGAGAGAGGAAAAAGGAAAGGAGATAGAATGCAAGGGAGAAAAAAGTATGGCAATAAGCCAGGGTATGTTTTGTTTTAAAACCCCAGGAAGCACATTTTATTTTAAGACTCCATCTTCCAATTGAGACTTCTGATTTTCTAAACAGCCTCATACTCTGATCAGAAGACACTGTAAAAAGACAGCGTTTTTACAGTTCACTGGTATTCTTTACCATGACACATGGTATTTTTACCACCAGTGTTCAAACCAGCCATGAGCTCCTGGACATTACTCTGAAGTCATTTTCAAATTGGTAAATGAGCCACAGGATGGCAAAGCTCCAGTGTTTTAGGTAGTATTTCCTTATGTCCTTTCTGCTGCTTTCTGCTGTCCAGTCCTCTCAAGCCATTCAAGGAGGATATGAAGCTCCTGCCCTGAGCATCAGTCTGTTCCTTTGTCCCCAAGGTGAGTCCAGGATCTGGTCGTTGCTGCAACAGTCCTGACTCAGGGAGAGAGAGGCTCAAGTCATCCATAAGAGGGGCAGATGGATAAGGCCATGAATATGCAGAAAGCAGGATGAAGGGAATGACTGCTTAATGCATAATGACTGAATTACAATTTTAAAATGGAATGAGTTAGATAGTTATCAGTGTAATTATTCATAAATGTGCCTAATTATTCATAATTATTCAGAAGCATATTACTTCCCTGATTGCCATAAGTGATCTCTGAGGCCAATTACAATTTGATTCTGGTCACAGGACTCAGTGAGTGTTATCCCTTCTGTCTCAGTAAATCCCTGGCTTGGTCTCTGGCCTGACAGCACTGGGAACCCTTTGTGTCGTCTGGCCCTTTAACTACACACAACAAACCCATTGCCTCAAACCCAGCTGATTTCAAAGCCCCCATTGTCTTTTTCCCCCTTCCTGGTCCCAAGCTCCTCGTATTTGGGTTCAGTCTGTTCCTTCGAGGGCAGTTACTGCTGTTTAATTAGGGCTTTCTTGTTGTCATTGCTGTATTTGATATCTTAATAGCATTAGAGGGTACAAGTAGGAAACAGGGCAAGAAGGGAAGGACCCTTGTGCAGATATAGGCTATCTGGAGAAGCCCGCCATTCCAAGACTTGGCCTTAAGGGGATGAGTCAGAGGTTTCAGATTTCTTGTAAATGGAGAAGCCCTCCCAGGTGGGGGAATGCAGCCATTTTTAACTTGCTACAATAATCTACAGCTCACTGCCTCCCTGTACAATTTGTACTTCTGGGATCATTTCAAAATAGTGCATCCTAGGAGGATATTTCAAGTTTTTCCAGAATGATTTCACTTTGACCTCAATGTGGCAAACCACCGGTGTGGGCTCAGGCTTTATAGCCTGCTCTTTGTGTGAAGGTTCCCATGAAGGCACAGCCTTCAGAGATGGAGGACCGGCTCAATTTCTACTTTTTTTTTTCCTCCCTGGAAAACATTACAGCAATTACCATATTGTGGGGCGGCATTATCAAGTACAAATTAGCATATAGATTAGTTCTGGGGGGCAGGGAGAAGGAGAGGTGGGTTAAGATCTTTAAAATCATGTGTAGTTATGCGACACAAAGAGTGGTATGCAGAAATCTTTAAGGTCCTGGTTTACCTAACCTTGTGTACACCTTAGGGGAGCTGATGGGTGTCAGCTGAAAATTTCTAAGGGAACAAAGACAACTCAGTTCTGATTGTAGCTGAAATATGACTGGGAATTGGACAGCATAAGAAGTTGCAGATTTATTTCATGGATTTTAAGATTTTTACCAGCCTTTTGTTCCTAGATTGAGAATTCCTGATTTGGTTTGTAAGAACACCCTATGATTAATTGGAATCACCAAGTTCAGGTTTTGCATTTGGTCAAAGGCATGAAATTTTTACTGATAGGGAGAAAGAAAGAGAAAACAAAAGAGTATAATCTATAATTGAGTGTACCAAAAGATAGAATTCAAAAAGGAGCTAGATTAAATTACTATCTTATAACATAATAGTATTGAAATAGATTTATTGAAAAATAAAGATTTGTAGGACCCACTTTTTCTTTCCAGTTTCTCTAACACAAGCAACTGATTGGTTTACAGTCAGTCACTCTGTCAAGTATTTATTGAGCACCTAGTAGGTGTACAACACTGAGTAGTAGTAGCCATCAAAGCTCCAGAAAATGATGCTTTGGAGAAATGGGACAGCTTAAACCCACGACTCCTATAGAAGAGAATCCAGAGGAGAGGGAGAACTTTGAGGACTAAGTGAACATTAATAGGATTTGGGAACTTACTTGGCCATAAAGAAAAAGTGGGGTGTGCATAAGTATTTGTGAGGACATTCCAAGCCAGGGTGATTGACCTCAGGACTCAGGGGATGAGGCGCTGTGTGTGAGGAGGCTGGCCTGATAGAACAGGGAGTCTATATTAGGGTGTGGGAGGTGAAAATGGGGTAATGACACCCAAATAACAACCTCTTTCAATCTTGTAATCAATGTAAATGGATCTAATAATTGCCTTGAATATTTATTGTGAAGTAAAGAAATCAATTCTTTTTTATATATGCAATTCCTGACACATTTGCTTTATAAATTAATTAGCTAATTTAGTTCAATTTAATTAAAACCCACTAAGTTCAGTTCAGCATGCAACTTTCTCTGTAACAAGCATTATCACTAAGAAACAAAATAAAATGTATTTTATTAAAATAAACACAATTCCTCTTGAAAATAATATTGCTCAATCCTTTCTGGGATCGCCCTCTCAGCTATCATGGTTGGGAGTAGGCTTATAATGGAATGCAGGAGAAACTGCTACAGCAAAACAGAAAAACAAAGGGTGTGTGTGCAGGTGAAATGGTAAGAGAGATGAGCTAAAAGGAGCTGCACAGAGATTTATTTCCTCCCAGTGATATGAAAGGATAAAACCCAGTAGAATATGGCTCCAGAGCCTGACAGGCAACATAGCTGCAAAGCAGAATGGGTCCACACAGCCTATTTGATTGTCGGAGCCAATACTACACATTTTTCTACATTAGGTACACCTTAAAACATAATCTGGTCCCATGAATGTTTTATCCATGGATTTATCAAGGTACGGATTGCCCAACAAGTCAGGGATGGGGTAAGGGCATAGAGAGCTATCTGGCCATGTTAATTTAGCATAACATTCTGGTTCCCATGCCTGCACTTTTCACTGTCTGTGGATGGTCCCGTCAGCTCTGCACTTCATGGGCTCTGAAGAGTCATCTGAGTATATTCTAAGTATCTCTCCCACCTAGATACTTCAAATTCTGTGAGAGACTGGGTAAGAAAAGTATAAAGTCCTTGCTGCCAACACATAGTAGGCACATATGGGGGGAAAGTGTCAACACATAGTAGGTGCTCAATAAATATGTGTGAAGAAATATTTGTTGAATCTTCCTTTTTGTTCAGTTTGAATCACCAGGTCCTAGAGCTTTTATTGACTACTGTGTTTTATTATCTATTTTCCAACATTTAATGCAGGTATTAGAGTTTTTTTATTTTGTCCACGAAATGAAAGAGTTCATTCTCCCAGTTAGATTTCAAGCTGTGATAGACAGGGACCTTTTGTGTCTTCCATGGTATCCAGTGTAACGCTTTGCTCAATGTACATATTAGTTAGTAACAGTGGAGGGCAACTGTGATCTGGTAGAATGGGAATCAGAAAATCAGGTTTGTAAAAAAATAAAAATAAATAAATAAATAAAAGGAAGATCAGGTTTGTTTGCCTGTGTTCTGACAGGTGGTGTGAGAGTGAGTGAGCCATAATCTTTTTGAGCCTCAGTTTGATCATATGTAAAATATGGAAATTAATTCATGTCTTACATATAGAATAGGATCAAGTAAATTGGATTTGTGAGGATAGTGAATTACTATTTTTGTTCAGTTTAAAGTGCTCCAGCAACTACTTCTTAAATTTATCTGTGATGGTACTATTCATAAATAATCATTTCTGAATGTGAAGCATTCCTATCCTAAGAACTGATCTTTTTAAAGATTTTATTGGGGAATTGGGGGAGGGGAACGGCGTTGGGGAATCGGGGAAGGGGAACAGACAAGTTGCTGTCTTTTTGTTCTTCAGTCTAGTTGCGGAGGATGTTGCTTCACTGGCCCATGTTGGTATCGTCATTCTGTTCTTCCCGGGTGAGGCAGATCGATCGCCGGCCTCTGGATGGTCACTCACAGCAGCTACTGGCAGCTCACGCTGGCTGCCGGCCACTCACTGTAGCTTATGGCAGCCCACTGCAGCAGGGGCTGCAGCCTACACCATCGCCGGGGCTCGCAGTCAGCTCCAGGTGGAGCTGTTGTTAGCTGTAGAGGGCAGTGTCACTGGCCCTCATATGTGGGATCCGAACCTGGGCCGCTGTCATCCCAAAACCAGCTCTTAACCACTGCGCCACTCGGCCGGCCTAAGAACTGATTCTTGAAAGCCTTAATCAAATAGAAGTGAGCTAATATTGTTTTTTGACTTGGTTGCAATTGGGATCAGGCTAGTCCCCCTTCAGATATTATGTGATAGGTGAGACTGTTGGTTCAAGAACAGATAGCCTTGAGCATAAAAAGCATCTTCATCCAAATAAAAGTATATGCTGAGGACAGAAAAAAAGAAAGACTATGCATTCTGAGATTAGAGAAACGAAACTAACAAACTGTGCAAATGCCAGCAAACTCAGGTCTACAGGGTCTGAGATTTCTTGGAAGAAAGTTAAAAAGAACTCTGGGTAAGGAGTTTCTTGGGGTTGTTGGTAGCATAAATTATGATGGAGAGAGTGTCATTGAAAATGTACAGTGAGCCCCTAGATGAATTTTCCAGTGTTTACCAGGGTAATCTAGTTCTAGACTTTTTTAATATGTTTTAATTTCCCTCATGCTGCATGTTTTAATACCAGGTCCCCAATCCATCATTGAGCCACTAGACCCACCATTGGCCAACCTCCAGGACATTATTTTTTTCCTACTTACTTCATTGTATTCTATTGGGCATTGAGCATATTATGATTTTTATTACAATTTAATTTCTCTACTTAGCATGGATGTTTGAGGTTCTCCAAACAATATGGTGATCCCGACAGGACATTTTCTCACTTTCAGCCTGAGCCGTGCTCCTGAGAGTAGTAGACTAGTAACACTTGCTGTATTTAAAAATATGGAGAACTTGATTAACTGATATGGATTAGGGCTAGATAATAAGTATTTTTCAAATACTCCCTAAGTGATTATAACTGTAGCTAAAGCTTAGAAACAGTTTGTTAAATAGAAATTCTCGAGCCATATTATTGATATGCACTGTTTAAAGAAATACTGCAGTGACCATTTTGTGACACAAATAATCAGTGTTCCCACCATCCTAATTTTCCATTTGGAAGTTGGACTAAGTATAGAACATTGTATGTGAACTTTTGTGTGTGTGTGTGTGTGTGTGTGTGTGTGTGTGTGTGACTACTATATGAATGACACAACTCCACAGACTTCATTACATAAGAGAGCTCTCTTAGTGCACCAAGGTATCCTACTCCTGCATTTACAGTAAGTTTCCATGTACACTGATTAATTGACACATAATCTTACAGAAGTTATCATATAATATTTATTCATATTTACATTTAACATATACAATGAAAAACATCTACAAATTCCATGGTTTTTCAGGAAACTTTATTTTCCCACTATACCTTTGGTGGCATTATTTTTCTTTTTTAAACAAGCATGAACATATAAAATATACACAGACATATCCAAAAATAAAGGGAATGGTTTACTTGTTCTCATTTAATCATCCAACTTCAACAATTATCAACACTTTGTTCATCTGGTGTCTTGTCTTATCTCCAATCTTTACCTTCCAATCCCCAGGCTCTGATTGAGACAAACTTAACCTTATAATTCTTGCACTTCCTTAAAAACTCTTAATACTTGTTTCATATTACATTGCCAACAACCCTCACTCATCCCTGATTGAAGAGGCAGGCTATAATTCCGTCTCTGGTTTGCAAGGTTTCCTGCTAAAACCTAAACCCTTAAGCTATGTTCTTGCAGACTGGGACATTAGCAGGATCTCTCGATTGAATTACAGAATTGCATTCCACCAAGGATTCCGTTTTGTAGAGTACTTAACATTGAACTACATGAAGAGGCACAAGAGTAATGGGTCTTTTCAGTAATGCCATCTTTTTCTCCTTCCGTAAATCAAAGGCAGTATTATAAGACCTTTAGTTTCATGGCACGAAGGGAGCTAAACGTATACAGAGGCTGGAAATAATCCCCAAATTAAAGCATTTCTGTCATCTCCTGAAGGTTTATTCTTTAACTTTAGTTGTTAATAAGACTCAGTGAAGAATCTGATACTTGTTTCTGTGATTTGAAACTTTTTTCAGGAGTAAAGATAGAACAGTTTCCAGTGCCCCATAAGCTGAAACAGAATAAATTACTTAACTGGTTCTGCCTTCCGCCAGTGACCCATTTTGAGGCTCTCTGATGCAGTTCCCATTCGGTGTTGTGCTTTGTCCTCCAGCCTTGAGGAGTGGAGTTTATAGGTCACTGTGGGCTCTGAGACAGCCTGTTCACTCTTTTGGGCTGACCCTGGTAGTGAAATAAAGAGACTGTTGTTGAGAATCTCCCGTCGTCAGGAAGGTCCATGGGCAACGCACTGAAGACCGACTTGTCACTGCTGGGAGCAGTGGATTCTGTGACCTTCATAGTTGTGTCACAGTGGAAAGGCCTAGGAGTTTCAACCCTCTGGTGCCTCCTGTTACTTCAAGGAGAATGGGCATTTTCTGAAAATTTTCTCAAAATGAGAATTAATTTCATTTTACTTTTATTAAAAATCCAAACACTTACAATGTTGTCTTGAAAGCTTGGGGACAAAGAGAGGAACCAGAGAAAGAAAGGAGGAAAAACAGAAAGCTGTAGAAATTTGGGGACCCAAATCCTGTCTTTTGTGTGTGGCGGGGGGGTGGGGGTGGAGTAAGGGGGTTAGGGGGGCAGGGTAATGGATAGATTGTGGTGGTGTTTAAATGAATCTATACATGTATTAAAATTCACAAACCTATACACCAAAAGAAAATTTTGAAAAATAAAATAAATTGGTAACTAGGGAAAGAGTAAAACACTCAGTCCTGCAAAAGGTTGAAAATAAAGAAACCAGTGAACAAACATGGAAAATTCTGAAAAGGAAAGCAGAAGAGCACCTTGAGATTATCAATTTTTTGAAAGGTTTAAAAACTTTTTTAAAGTTTTAAAAAATTATTATACAAATGATAATGTAATGACAGATTTTCCTTCCCTTTACTGGACAAAGGCTACCTGGCTCAAAGTTTCATGGAGAGAACAGGGTCCTTACCTGTCCCAGTGAGGGGAGGGCCACCAGCCTCTGCCCCAGAGCTGCCTTTACATGCTACTGAAGTGTGAGAATCACTGGTTGGAGATATCTGGTTCCCCTGGAGATTGCTACTGAGGCCTCAAGTAAATCCTTCCTCTCGGGGTGACTACCAGCACACACACCTCCCCTGCTCCCTGCAGTTCAGAGTGAGGGCTTGTTGCCCAGGATTTTGTCCAGCAAAATGAAACCTGTATATCATAGTTGCCCAAAGAAGCTTATCTTAATTCCATTTTTATTTTTTTAGGTTCTTGTTTTTTGTTAGTTTTTGTTTTTTTTAGCTGAGCCACCCTGCCACCTGTTGGCAGCTCAACAGCAGCTCAGCTCAGGCTGGGCATCGAACTACTGTTGCTCAGAGCTCTCAGCTCACACTCTTGAGCAAGCTCTTAACCATCTGAGTTAATTCCATTTGTAATATTACAGGCAGTACTTGAGGATTACTTACCCTTGTTATCCTAACACAGCTACCTTTTCTCTTAAATGTCATCTCCGTAGCCAGGTTGAGGGGCAGGCTGATGGAGTGTGTAGAATCTGTGAAAAATAAGGTATCTGACTGGAAGTTACAGAAAGTGCTGGTTAGCAAAAGATAGGTGCCTGGGGGCAGAAAGAGTTCCCTGTTGTCTCCCATTGCTTGCTGGGGACAGAACTGGTCCATGCAGAGCTGCTGTGTTCATACACATTGTTGTGGGAAGCTGCCATGAATGCTGTGTCCTGAGCATGTTTGCTGACTGCTAATGTCCAGATGAGACTTCTCTGTGGGCCCGGATGCTGGTGCAGAGAAGCCCTAGAGCTTGCTGTCTCTGGGTGAGCTGCTGGTGCAAGAGCTGTGAGACCAGCTGGTGTTTTCCTGTGCATGACATGACTGGGTCCATATCTCTTTCACTGTGTGCTGGCAAAAAAAAACAGTGAAAAAATGAGTTATACCAACTGAGATTGCTTCCACCATATATTTTTCTTTTAAATTAATATTACATGACCAGTTAACCAGCAGTCTGTTATCCTTCTAACAAAGTAAAAGGTATTATAACCAATAAAATATATTTATAGCCTTCATTTTAAAGTCTTAATTAAGGACCCATCCCTCATGAAACTCTTTTTAAAAATACCATCAGAAGTACACAATAAAGAGGGAAAGGAGCCCTTGTATGCTAAAAAGTAACATATCCTCTCATGATTATTCCATTAAATGTGTTTCTTGGACAAATTTTTAAATTCATGCAGTAATTAGCTTATTATGGAAGAGATAGAATTATCAGTCTGTAAGTAAAATGTGGATCTGTTATTTGCTCAGTGTAGATTTTGTATATAGTGTGTGCATGCTATAGAATCATTCTCAAATTTGAGGAATTCAGAGATTTTTACTTTTGTAAACTCAATGTAAAGATATCATGGGGCTTTAAGTTAGAGTAATTAGGATCACATTCTCAGCGAAAGAGCTTAGTGCTTATAGGATCATCTTCAATGAGCATAACACATAGTTCTAAAGCCATGACTATCATTCTTACTGGGCACTTAAGCTGTGGGTTTCAGGAAGTGGAATCTGTGAAGCTTCTATACTACTGAGGATTCTGTGCAAAACAGCTAGAGAACGAGCACAGTGAATTCATTCTGAGGTGGCTCACATCAAGTAGACCAGAGTGAATAAACAAATTCTAAACCAAAGGATTTCTCCTTCCTTTGTGTGTTTAGAGCTCTTGGTTCTACTCATCAGAGAAGATGGGAGGCAATCTGTATACTGTTATCTTCATTAGGTTTGCTCATAGATAATAAAATAATATCTTTATAAGTGAAATAAAGGCTTAGAAATATCCCACTTGATTTTTAATTTGGCAAAAAGAAGGTATAAAGAGTTTAAATGATTTGTTCAAGGCAGCACAGCTAGCTCGTGGCAAAACTGGGACTAGAATTCACCTCATTCTGTCCTGTGATCATTTTAGAACTGAAGGAAGCAAAATTGCCATTTGTGCACCCCATTTGATCAGTGGACATTTAAAATTCTGTATAAAGTGCTATTTAATTTACACTTGCTAGTTCTTAGTCAACTGGGGTAAATTCAAAATGTGTTTGATATACCCCATTAAACAAAAAGGGCACCTTTTCAGCATATTGGCATTAAAGACATATTTACTTTTAGGCAAGAAGGACTATTTTCTAAGACATTATGACAATCTCTATCCCTGAATCTGAATCAATATAAATGGAGAATCTGTTAAAATATTTGAAAAATATAGGTTGTTTTCATGAATGATTTAGGCAATAAAATCATTTAGTAAATGTTAGAAAAAACCCTACTGAAACCTTTACAATGTTTAGAATTTAACTAGATTGTATATGATATTTCTCTTATTCTGTCATATTTCATTTTGGAATTACATAATTATAAATTTATAGTAATACACTCTGCAAATATAAAAATGCAAGTGTGGAATATTAAAGACCAGTAATCCTTATTCGAGTATCCTGAAAGGTAAAATTATTTTTCCGGTTGCTTTTCTTTCTATGTAAAGAGTAATCAGTGGGCTTATTTTTACTGGTATTTCTGCTCAATGGTGTGTTTCTATCTTGTTGACTTTAAGCTTAATGAAAAAGCAAAGCAAAATAGCTTCCACTGATAGTAATAAAAATCTTAAAGCTGAAAAGGAACCACTTGCAGATTCATATTTTTATTATGCAAAATTGGTTTTGAGAGTATTCAGCATAAAAAACAACAACGACAAATCATAAACTAAACCCAACATCTTCCAATGGTATTTTCTTTTTCTGCAGGATGGAAAGAAGGCGGTAGTGTGCCACCTCGTGGTTGAAAATGGTTTCGCATGGTAAACTCCTGGAATCCTATTTTACAGGATTTAAAGCAACGTTTCCTGAACTACCAATTCTTTCCTCCTCCGACAGATTTATTTTTCTTAGTCTAAAGAGTCCTCATCAGGTACTATAATTATGTTTGAGGATCATAAACAATTTTAAAATTACTTTAAATAAGTAATCACCTGTAATGTGCAGCTTGAATCATGTATATCCGTGAACATTTGCCATTTGAGTTATATCGATAAATGGTATTTAATTATTCAGATACCACTACGAGCTGTACATTAAAAACGATTCCATCCCCAGCTATGGAATTATGAGGGACTGTATATTAGGATACTAGAGGTTATTTTATCTCTGTGGACAACCAGTTCACTTTTCAAATAAACAATGATTTCTATGTTTGACTTTTAATCAAATGCTCAGCCTTTTCCGTATACATTTTATCTATTCGGCAGAATACAATCAATGATGATCACAAACTATTACTCTTTATATTTAACCTTACCTTTCTCAAGTCTGGGTAAGTTTTTATATGCTAGACTATGGTTATGGCCATCATAGGTGTATGGCCGATTTGTTATAGAACTCTATCTAGCCCAAGGAAACTACTGTTGTATTGTCCTTGAGCTCTGTATAGGATTTTAAGATTTTCATTTTACTTTGAGTTGTGCCTTGTATATCTGAAATCCTGGCTGAAGTTTCATTGAGTGGGGGTTTGGGAGTATCCTAATCAGTATCAATGAAGTAAAATTCCAGAAATAGTAATTTCCTTATTGTCGCAGACTTGGACGTCTCTTTTGGTCTTTTGTCTTTTCGCAAAGACTCCCTTAAAATCAGAGCCAAAAGATTTTTAGACAGTGCAGCTAAACCAACCCCATAATGTAGTGTTCTGAGGTTCACCTTACGAAATTGGACTTGAAATCACATGTCCTACTTCCAGTCAAATATTAATTTTGTTCTGTTGGAAACTTTTAGACTTTTTTTGAAGGTCGAATTGTATTTTTTTTTTCTTTAACTTTGCACAGGGCTTTGGCTAACAACAATAACACTCTTATTTAACCTGTCCTACCCTTTAGGATCCTTGAGGTTACAGAGGATTTTCAATAGGTTATAATCACAGTCGTTACAGCACACATTTACATTCCATTTCAGTAGAAGCAAAGAAACTGTTAGATAAAGAGTGAAATGCATTAATCTGATTGTTTAAAAGTATTAATTGTGAATAATGATCTCTTTTGTGCAGAAATGTGAAATAGAAAATATGATTCATTTCTGGTTTTGAAACTTTGATGTTGTTTATTCAGAGATCACTTTATCATCTTCGGTCAAAGAGGCAGACAATATCTTGTTAATCTATCTCCATTTGTAACATAATGACATTAGTGAAATGTCCTATCAAGGGCATAATGTCATATTCTATTATAATAAGTCCGTCCTTCCACTTCTTTTTGTGCAAAGCCAGATGATTAAATATTGCTAGTGAGTGGCACCCACAGTTTTTGGTGCAAACTTTGAAGCAAATATCACAACTCAATCAAGGCTATGGAAGTCACTGTCCAAAGTCATTATTCATCAGAGAAACCATCTTCATTAGGTTATAGTCAAGTAAGTCTTGCATCTTTGGTTGACTTTCCAGGAAATAGTGGGAGGCTGCGTGGTGTAGAAGAAAGGATATTTAGCTTGGAGTCTCACTCTGTCAGTAAAAATGCTTGTAGACTTTGGTCTCAAAGAGATATATTTATGACTAGACTTCCTATATATTAAACTAGTTCCGCAACTAACTACCTGTAAGACATCAAGCAAATCATTTGACATCTGGGTCTCATATGGAGCATAAAGTAGTTTAGGGTATAAAGTAGTTAGACAGTAATTACAATGACCAGGTTCTGGGTTCACACTCAGCTCAAACTTCTGTGGTCCACACTTCCAGCTCAAGCAGGAAGTGAGTCCTCTTGACCAAAGGGCTCTCACGTACCTCTCAGATTACCAATGCTCCTAATCAAGCTGGTGGGGTCAGAGGGAACAAGCCTACCCAAGTCACATAGATACAGGATGAGGGCTCAGACAGGAGGAGGCAGAAGGTAGCAGCCCTACGCGGTCATCTTTCTTAGTAAATAAAGCAAGCAGCCAACCTTTTAAGGGACTCAAACTCCTCTTCAGAAGTCAAGTTCTGATCCCAAGGACAGCGCCTAAATGCAAAGTCTAAGAACAATTCTGTGCTTGGCAATAAGTAGCAAGAAGGTCACATTTAGAGGAAAATTGTAATAGAAGAGGATCAGCTTCATTTTGAAGTATTTCTCATCAAAATACAGGGTTGTTGGAAAGTCATGACATATTTTTTTATGTTTTTTATTGCAAAAATGCATCGACTTTTCTGACAACCCAATAGATTGAGTTATCACTTGTGCAGAGTGAGGAGGAAACTGATTGTTAGTAGAACTGCCTTGTGTACCTTTTATAGACTATAGTACGGTTGGCTCTCGAATGATGTAGGGGTCAGGGGTACCTACCACTCATGCAGTAAAACAGTCCACATAAAATTTTTGATTCCACTAAAACTTAACTACAGTAGTCCCTTGGTATTTTTGGGGGATTGGTTACAGAACCCTGGTGGATACCAAAATCTGCAGATGCTCATGTCCCTTATATAAAATGGTATAGAACAATGCATGTAGCTGGCCCTCTGCTTCCATGATTCCCAACTGTGAATTGAAAATACTGTTTCTCTATCCATGGTTGGTCGAATCTGTGGATGCCAAATCCAGAGATACAGGGGGCTGACTGTGTATTTATTGAAAAAAAATGTTAATATAGGTGGACTCACGCCTTTCAAACCTGTGTTGTTCAAGAGTCAACTGTACTTAAAGATGTGTTACAAACCATATACAATTTTCATTGATATTTGTAATAGGTTGGGTCATGTTCCCCCAAATTCATATGTTGAAATCCTTACCCGCAATACTTCAGAATGAGACCTTATTTGGAGATAGGGTCATTACAGATATAATTATAGGGGTTAGGGATGCTGACCCCAGCATGGTTGAAAATCCATGTATAACTTTGACTCCCCCAAAACATAATTACTAATAGCTTACTGTTGATTGAAAGCCTTACCAATAATACAGTCGGTTAACACATATTTTGTATGTTATATGTATTATATACTGCATTATTACAATAAAGTAAGCTAGAGAAAAAAATGGTATTAAGAAAATCTAAGGAAGAAAAAGTACATTTACTGTCCTTATTGAAAAAAAATCCACATACAAGTGGACCTGTGCAGTTCAAACCCATGTTGTTCATGGGTTAACTGTAGTTCAGTTACAACGAGGTCATTAGGGTGGGTGCTGATTCACTGTGACCGCTGTCCTTATATAAAGGGAAACTTTGAACATAAACATGTATTGAGGGAAAACACCCTGTGAACATGAAGCAGAGATTGGGAGGATCTGTCCTATAAGCTGACAATACAAAGATTGCCCAAAGCCACCAGAATCTAAGAGAGGGACCAGGAACAGATTCTTCCTTTCAGCTCTCAGAAGGAACCAGTCCTGCTGACACATTGAGGTCAGACTTCCAGCCTCCAGAACGGTGAGAAAACAAATTTTTGTTTCAGCCCCCAGTCTGTGGTGCTGTTATGGCAGTCCTAACACATCTCTACAAATGTCACACAGGTTTGGCAGTTCTCATTACTTCTTTTTATCATCTTCATAATGGCTGGAGTTAGGATTGTCTAATAATAGACAAGATGCTTAAAGATAAACACAAATCTCAGATAAAAATAAATATTCAGGTAATAAAACAAAGTTAAAATAAAATGTCCTGTTTGGGACATGCTGGTACTAGAAAGTTACTCATTCTTCTTTGAAATTCAGATTTGCCTGGTGATCCCGTATGTATCTTCATTTGCTGCATCTGATTAGCCTTTCTGGAGTGTATTTGTCACAGCCATGTTCATTTACCTGAATTGAGCAGATTCTCTCTGGTGGTTACTCGAGGGGACAAAAGCAGACAAGTGCAAATGCTTTCAGGCTTCTGTCTCTATGAGGTTTTGTTTTGATTATATTTACATATGGTAAGCTATAATAGTTCTCCAACTAACTCGCTGTAAGACATTGTGTAAATCATTTGACATATCTGGGCCTCAATCTTCTGATTTGTTAAATGAGGGAGCAGAACTATATGCTTTCAAAGGTCCCTTTCAGTTCTAAATGTCTACCATTTGAGAAAATGCTTTTTAAAGGAACATTAAAAAAAGCCTAGTTTATCAAAGCATTAGAAAGTACTTAGCTATTTTTATGGGTTGGATCAAAAATATAAGCTGTCACTTCTTGGGAAGCTTTATTACCTCTACTTCTTAGCAAGGGCTGAAGTTTAATACCATTATGGTACCCTTTAATGAGGATTCCCTAATTTAGGCAGGCTTTCATGATAATGATCACTTAAAAAGATCACTGATTTGAGAAATGGTTCAAGTCTTAATCGGTGCTGAGAATGAAGGCTGAGTGATTACTTTTTTACTGGGTTGGTGGTGTTGATGTTTGCTCTGCTAATTGCACTTAATTTACTGTGAATTTTTATTTTTTTAAGAGACTCCTGTTGCTCTGAGCGTTAGTGCTACTGGGTGAGGCATTGAACTTTGAGCTTTTATTCATTGGTGATCACATAAGCCTTAATAATGAAGGCATCCTGAACGTATTTTTAGGTAATTTGTTAGAGGGTGCACTGGAGTTAGCCTAGGAGTTTTGCATCTTCCCTCCACATTGTTTCTTAGGCATGTAAATAATTTTACCCATCAGTTTATAAAATCCCTGAAGTTGTAGTGTTGTTAATGGTTCTTTAAAAAGAGACCAGATTGTTATTTCTCAAAGTTGGTTCCAGAGTTTCCTTTTTGAGAGCCAATGGGTATTTCATACTGGGAATCAGTGGGAATTTGGGATAGAGGGAATGTGAGAGTTAAGCATAAAAGGAAGGAAGGGCCCGCTGAGTGACGCGTTGGTTAAGAGTTGGCTTGGGACACCAGCTTTGAGCAGCAGGGCCCTGGTTTGGATCCCACATGAGGGCAGCCAGTGACGCTGCCCGCCCCCACCCCCCAAAGCTAAGATGGTTAACAACAGTTTGACCTGGAGCTGGGTTGCCATGGGTTGCCCGCAACGGTGTAGGCTGCAGCCCCTACTACAGTGGGCTGCCATAGGCTACAGTGAGTGGCTGGCAGCCAGCGTGAGCAGCCAGCAGCCAGCGTGAGCTGCTGTGTTAGTCACTGTGAGCAGTTGTCCAGTGGCCCACGAGCAACTGCCTCACCCAGAAAGAGCGCAATGATAACACCAACATGGGCCAGTGAAGCAACATCTTCCACAACTAGACTGAAGAACAAAAGGACAGCAACTTGTCTGTTCCCCTTCCCCGATTCCCCGACGCTGTTCCCCTCCCCCAATTCCCCAATAAAACCTAAAAAAAAAAAAAAAAAAAAACAGAATAAAGGGAAGGGAAGAAAATAATCCTGAGGAAAAATCTATGAGGAATGCTTTGCTCTTATATGGCAGAGCACTGGGTTCACTCCAGGACCTTGTACGTGGACTCAAGGAAGACGCTCGTCTTTGAGTTTCTTTTGTGAGGACTCTAGGGAGGCTGTTGGCATGACTGTGATCAAGTTCTTCTTACAGTAACAACATCTTGAAGAATCACACCTCAAATCACCCACCAACCCAATAAACTCTAGTCCTTATCATAAAAATATCTAGAAGGTTCTCTTTACTCTCAGTGAGTCAACTTGTCTTATGTATGATTTTATAAGATTCTTAATTACCCCAAAATGGAGAGTGTGGACACACCCTGTTAGTTACCTACCAGATATCAATTTCCCTCTTCCTCCTTGATAACGGAATCATGATTTTGCTTGGGCTGCAATGTGTCCAGTTCCTGAGGATGGATCATGATTGGTCCAGGCAATTATAATGATCTTGCCCTTGAATTTCCAAGCTTCCTTTCCAGCTAGCAGTGACCATTTCTGGCCAATGAGACAAGAGGAAGTCTATGGTAGGGGCTCCTGGAAAAAGCAATCCGTGGCAGATACCACCCCTTCCATTTTACCATTCTCTCTGTCTTCCTGCCTTTAACTGGAATATAATATCTGAAGCTACATGAGGAGAGAAGTCAGTGGGATGATAGGGAAGAAAGATTGAAGGAGCCCATGTCTTTTGCTTCACTGGCCCACAAATTCTCCTGAACTTCTAACCTCTGGACATTTTGTTGTATCTAGTCTTAACTCAGCTCTTGACTTTGGGCTGCATCCTAAGAAGAACTATTTATTCTTCCCTAGTGAATTCCATATTGAAGCAGAAAGGAAATGACTCACATCCAGAAAGAAAGTGATGTTAATGGGGAAAGATACCACCTGGAAACAAACCAGCATTATCTGGGGTTCTATGTTTCCTTGATGTAAAGTGCTTCTTGATGAGTGGATCAGATCTGAGCCCTGTATGTTTTGTATTCTATTTATTTTCTACCCACCACATAGGGATACATAAAGTATTACATATAATAATTCTCTCAAATATAATTATAAATAATTATATGTGTACGTTGTATTCACATTAACAACAACTTGCTTAGTTTTGTAAAACTCCAGTCACCTTCAGTCCGCCAAGGAAAACTAAGCCACAGATCAATGGCTGGTCTCATAATTTAGGTTGTACTTTTTCTCCAGAGACTGCGAGGACTGAGAAACAAGACAATTAATTTAACTGGACCTAGGAAAGTCATGCTGATCTGAGAACCATGTGTCTGTCTGTTTTTTTCACTAAGATTTATTGCCCTGTATGTCAGCCAGTCCAGGCTGGGCATTCCTGAGTAATTAGGAGTCACTTCATTGGAAGACAGGTACTGACCTCACCTTGCAAAACTCTCTATAAAGTGTCTGAGCCAGAATTCACCCTTCCCCAGCATACCTTTGCAGCAATATCCCGGCAGATACTTTATGACATGTTGCTATGACATAAAACTTGCATGAACTGCATTACACTGCCCCAAGCCCCAGGCTGCTAGGAAAAATGGGAAGTGTTTGAAGTTTAAGCTAAATAATATGCTTTTAATGAGATCGTGTGCATTGCAGATCAAAAACATCACCGAAAGGTAAAAAGTTCAAAAAGCCCTGTACATGCACCGTGAATTTGACCAAAGCAGCTTTCATGATCTTCCTGATAGAATTTTCAAAAGTGTTTTTAAGTTTCTGATCCTAAATGTTACACTTCAGCAGGTTTCCCCCTTACCTTTCATCACACAGACATGAGAGTGATTTGGTGGTGGTAGGGTGGATTTATTAGCAGGGGAATAATAATGCTTTGCAATCTGTGATGCTGAACTGATCGGAGTCTGGAAGCATTTGGGAATGAATGTTATCTGGGTGGTCTGACAATCTAATAGGACATTATCTCTTCAAAAGGTGGGGGAAAAGCACAGAAGCAATACCCAGCTTAGGAGAATTTAAGCTTTGCTCAAACCACATCCACTTCATGAGACTCTCCAGAAATCATCTCAATTAGAATTAAGGGAGAAAAGGAGAAAGAAATTAACATTTGCTGAGTGCCAATTTAAAAAGTACATGGTAGGCAGGGCCGAGTGGCGCAGTGCTTAAGCGCTGGCTTGGGAAGCCAGTGGCCTTGGTTCAGTCCCACATATGAGGGCCAGTGACACTGCCCTCAAAAAAAAAAAAGTACATGGTAGGGACTTCAGATGTATTATTTCATTGACTCCTCAAAAGTATCTTTGTGAGGTAGCTGTTGTTAATAATCTGTTCTTCCACTGAACTTTATTTTTAACCACAAACACAGTGTTTATTGTAATTGTCCTTGTTGAAATTTATTTTGTAAATGTTAGTCTTCACCTTTAGATTGTGTGCAGTTATAGAGCAGAGGCTACGTCACTTCCTACTACAATTTATGACTTACTATGTGCCACTAGTACCAAGGTCCCTTATATGCATCATCTCCTTTAATCTTATAAAAACTCTGGGAGTTTGATTTTGTCTTGCTCGTATTCTAGATGACGAAATTGTCCGAGACACTGCATGACCTGCTTAAAATCACCCAGCCAGTAGGTGGCAAAGCTGAAATTTGAACTCAGGTGTGTAAATGTAAACTCCACATTTCTCTACTGTGCTCTGCTGTCCACAATCTTTGTGTTGCCCTTAGAATCTAGTGCTTCAGTATTTGCTTGACTGAATGTTTCCTGCATTGTGAGTGGTCTGTTTTCCAACAGGCAACCTGTCTTCTAGGCTCTGATCACCCAATTGCAAAATCCCCTCCCCACATTTTGCCAGCACTCTCTTGGCACTCTCCTAACTCCTCATCATGCAAAGTGCAGTTCAGCCAGCAGCAGCACTGCCTGGGCCTTCCCTAGGCTTTCTGAATCTGGGTGGGACCCAGGAATGTGGTTTTAATCAAGCTTTGGAGGTGATTCTTATACATGCTGAGACTCAAAATGCTGTGTCTTAAGTGGTCTCTGCTTCTGCCAGTGATTTTTTTGAAACACACTTAACATCATATCCCATGAACTATAACTGTGTGCACCCCCTTAGCGAGGCACTGAATCCCCTACGTGCTCTATTCAGTACAGCATTTTATCAGATGGCTTTGCTGAAATGACTTACTCTCATTGACCATGAGTGCTTTGAGGGCTTGGCTTTATTCATCTTTCCAGCCCTCATGCCTAGCGCTCTGAAGACTGTTTATTAAACAAGTTAAGTGAACTGCTAAGTCACAAGTAATTTTCTTGTGGCAAGAGGCAAAACCTATTGATCAATCTGACAAGTTTAGAATGTGTATCCAATTCCTTTTTCAAAATTTTTTGATCAGAGGTTTTTTTCCCCAAATAAAAAAAATAATAGCTAGGAGTTGGGGGGTAAGGAGATAATTACATGAATAAAGCCAGTTATTAAAAAATAATCAGGAAAGATAACCATCACTCCAGTTGAAGAGTCTCCAGGTTGCTCTGTGCTGTTGCCCAAGTGGGGACCACTGTGCAGGGAGCCAATTCTTCATTTGTTGGCAAAGCGTTTTGTTTGTTTGTTTGTTTTTGTTTTTTTCTGCAACTAAAACAAGATGAAAAGTTATGTTCCCTCTTAACCCACTTCTGAAAGTTTGGTGGTGAACTCCACATTTAAAGTTTTGTCATTGAAGGGTGCATTATTGTTCCTTTTCTCTGTCTTACAGAATCCACAGTTGGGAGTTTCTTTCCAAGTAGGCAGGCAGGAGGTTGACGACATGAGGCAATTTTAAGCCTGCTGAAGATTACATTTTACGATGAACACACCAAAGCTTATAGAGTTTCGGTAATTTATATAGAGTTCTATTGGTGGTAAGAGGTGGCATTGGGATTGAACTCAGGTCCGCCTGACCTTCCAAAAGAGGAGTCCCCGAAGGCCTGACCCCGAAGGTCAAAGGAAGAGCTTTAAAAAATACTGATTTCAAAGTTCCACCATAGCCCTGATAAATCAGAACCTTGGGGTAAATCCAGGGGAATTTGTAATTTTAAAACATGTTTGGCTATTGTGTGTGTGTGTGTCTTTAAATACTAATTCTAATGTTTGCTAAAATTTGAGAAATATCAATGTGATTGATCACTGTGAAAATGTACATATTCCAGAGAGGGACAGATTTCTAAGCTATTATTGCCAGTTGTAGGTTAGGCTAAGTGGAGACTTTAAGCTCATGTTCTGCCTCTGAGAGGTGGGGAGAGACAGCCACAGAAAGTTCTGGAGACGTGAAAGGGGTCTGTGGAGTCAGGAAGGGAGGCAGATCAACCGAGAACAACCTCTGTGACTTCTCCCTTTTGCCTCAGGCCAGCCCTGCCTATGTTAGCTCTTGCCTTTCTTCTAAGAAGTAAATGTCAAAAGTAGTTTTCTTTGAAGGCAGACATAGGTATTTAACACCTCAAACAGCAAGAATCCCACCAGACAGTTTTATGATGTGATAATTTACCCTGTACACTTTGCCCAGGTAGAATTTAACTAGCAAAATTTGGGTTTCAGAAAGGAATTCTGCTGACACAATTTTTCTTGTGTTTTTGAAGCCAAATCTGGTTGACTTTTAATTTTTAATTGGAAAATTAAGTTCCTTTGGGCTCATTATGTCACTAAAAGAATGAGCCTGTTACTGGTCAATAAACCAGTGTGCCCAGGAATACCTGTGGTTTAAAAACCTTATCTGAAGGTCTCTAATCTTACTTGTGCACAGTATAAAATGAGCCTGTCAATTCTCCCTGCATTTAAAAATATTTAAGTAAAATATTCCTTACCCTTCATTTACAAATATTCAAGTAATGTTCACTGTGCACAAATCATGTGTTGGCATTATATTAAGTCTTGGGGATATAGTGATGGATAAGACAGAGTCTTTTTGCTCAAGGAGCTCGTAGTCCTTTGAGAAGCTCGTAGTCATATGTGTAGTATATTTACATATTCTCTATCAGAGACTTTTCTGCCCAAGCTGTTCCTGGATATTAGTTACATAGTTGCCCATATAGACCTACCCATTAGAATATAAGGCACATATGTCAAGTCAAGAAATTAACTATCTTTTTGGGCATGTCAAATAGAGGGATTCAATAGAAGGTAGTATTTACGCAGGCCATAGCAGAGCTAAGGAAACAAGACAGGACAGCCAGGCACTCAGAGATCAGCAATGTGAACAATAGCTGGAGGAACTCAGGCAAATGTTCTCAGACCCAAGATGCTGGCTCCTGTGGGCAGTTCTAGAACCACAGCGGGGACCTCCTGGTATGAACTGGAGTCCTGGACAAATGCAGCTGCTGCTAGAGGTGCCTGTCAGAACAGAGCAAGAAGGAGAGAATCCCGGGTTTCCCTCTTGGGTAACATGTTGAAAAGTTCACTTTAGCTCCATTTAGTGGAAGGGGCTAGGGACAAGTACAGCAAGAGAAGGTGTAGGGAGATTCTGAAGAAGGCTACTGGAGTTATCCAAACAGTACATGTGGCTTTTGGTAAAGGTTGGAGGAAGTGCCCCTTTTTAGGAATAATTCAAGGAAAAGTCATGTATTACAACATAACTATTACTACTTGCCTAATCGGTTTAGAATTTTCTTTTCCGATATTTGCTCTTTATTGCTGATGGGCTTTTTGGCTGTGGGTGGCGCTCCAGAAACCACGGGTTCCTTTCAGTCTCATCAGTGGTCTGCTCACAGGCCCCATCCTTGTTGTGGGTGCCCTCAGATTGCTCCTGGGTCTCGGCAGGCCCCTCTCTCCCTGCCATGCCTGCAGCAGATGTGTATGTTTATGATGTCTTTCAGTTGTCAATTCAACTTTTCAGGGATGTCATGAGCTCTCTTTCGGGGCTGCACACCTGCCTGTCTCTGTGGTGCTTGGTGTTTGGTTGAAGGATGCTGACCATGTTGTTTCTGTAGGCCATTTGGACTGGTGATAACCAACTGCCTGCTGGAGCAGATGGTGGTGGTTCCACTGAGAGCTGTAGAGAGTGATTGGTCTCCACGCTGGGCGTAGCATTCAGAAGTGCACTGTGGTCTCCTGTCAGTGCCACCCATTGAGCAAACCTAAGGAGAAGCCAAGAGGACAGGGGAGCCTGGAAACCACCATTTCTTTGATACAAGAAGAGGAGGAGAAAGGAGAATGGATTTGAGAACAAGTAGTCCAATGAGGGCAAACTCAGCTGTTCTCTGAAGGAATTATCGTCAGTTGTATCAGAGTAAGAAAGTTGTGGAGAAGTTCAGGATCACGTCCTGTGTGTGTGTGTGTGTGTGTGTGTGTGTGCGCGCGCGCGCGCACATACCATGAAGATAACTCATGGGCAGCAGTCGAGATAAGCAGGTCAAAGCAGGGGAGAAGCACAGTTCCATGGAGACCCCTTTCAGAACCAAGATTCTTGGATTCTCTACTAAGCCCTAATTTCACCTCAAAAGAAATTCTTTTAACTTTGTTGTCTAGCAGCAGAGCTCAATATCTGCCTCCTGTTATCAGAGAATATCAGCCTCAGTGAATCTAGACAAGTAACCATATATTTACGCTGATTGGACTCGTAGATTCTCAGAGAAGGAAAGCTTAGCTCAAAGTAATCAATTGAAAAAACGGTTCTACTGGGATCCTCCCTGGGCTCCTCTCCCCTACTGTAAAAATCCCTGCATAGAGAATTGATGTCAGTTTTACCAGGGCCATGGCAAGATGGGTAAAATGACCTCAGCTGAGTACAGTGCTTCTCAAGAACCAGATTTTTTTTTCTGCTAATCCATTTAGGACTCTTATTTTTGTAAAATATAATATATTTTTTAAACTTTAATAGAAAAAGACATGCAAAGCACCACTTCAAATATTTTTTTTTATTAGATTCAAAAGGCATGATATTACTCCACCCAATTGTGCTGGAAGTTTCTAAACTCACTCTTTGTCCTGTACCTGTTGTAGACCCATCAGTTTCTGGTCAGCTTCTGGTCCACTGTCCTCAGAATATACAGATGAGATTGTCCTCATGATCACAAGAAGCTGCTCTGGAGACAGCTCATGTTTCCCACTCCTGCCCTCTGACCTGTGAATTTCTAGAAATCTTGACCAAGCTTAACGAAAGCAGGATCTGTGAATTAGTAAGAACATGGTGCAAAGTAGCTCTGAGCAATAGCTGAGAAGACTGAGCCATTCTGTTTTTAGGGCATGTATATGCATCTGACTCAGTAGAATGAGGTGTATACCTTTTCCAACTACTTCATTTTATGTTCTTTCAATGCTGACAACTTGGAAAAGGCAGCAGACATATCTACAAATGACAGTTATCTTCAGGGAAAGGAAAATGGCAAATATTAGACAAAAAAAGTATGAAGTAAATTTTTCACCCTGAAGGGCCAAAGAAATCATTAGAGCTATCTGACAGCCTCCGTCTCCAGGCACATGACCTGCCTCCTGGCTATCTCATTGCTATTTATATGAGCCAGGATGTCTGTCTGGCAGCTGGGGTTGAAACCAGGTAGGATCCTTAGGAAACTAGATACGGCCCAGAGTAAAAGAAATCAGCAAACCCTTCTGTCTTTTTAATTTCTGCATTCCAGATTATTCACCTACAGTTTATGATTACTTACCCTTCTCCCAATACACACATTTTTATTGTTTTCTTCCTCTCTCCTCCAAAACATTACATTAGAAAGTAAATCTTTAGTAGTTAATTACCACGTCTCTTCCGTAAGATATTAGTATGCTTACAGAGCAGGTATCGAAATAAAGTAAAATAAAATAGCTGCTCTTTGCCTAGGTTAAGACATTCAAATAAATTATGAAATAGGAAGTTGAAAATCCTAATCTTGACACGTATCTAAATCTATCAAATTTCTGGTTAAAATGTTGTCATTATTGAGATGTTATTAAGGTAATATAACAAAAATTAAATACGTATCAATGGAATATACAGTCTAGTGCAGACACACAGGATGGAGTGTTCCTTTCCGGTTGAGCAATAGGTTTTCTTTAATGCCCTTTATTAAACTTTAAAGAAAGTGTTGACTTGGCAGTAGAGAAAGGGGTAGGGAATGAGCTTTCTTGTAGCTGACCTTTAGGAGCCGGTGTGCTGCCTGCAGCACTCTCATTAAGCATGGCAGGATGTAGTAATGTTTGTGGAAAAAAAAAATGTTAAAAAATCAGAAACCAAAAACCCCTCTGTCCAAATCAGTCCCAAATTCATCTCCCAAGATTACCCTGTGTTTTTGACATGTCGGCATGTGCACACGAGTTTTGAGTGAAGGCTTGATCATTGTTCTACCAGCAGCTAAAATCCTAAGCCATATGTCAGTGTGTTTATCAAAGAGAAGCTTGACTATGTTTTCTTCATATTGTTTCAGCAATCGATTCTAATCACCAGAATTTAAAAGTCTGTTCCCACAATTTTTTGACAAGTTGAAGTTTCTCTGTTTCAGCCTTTAGCATGATTAAAAAAAAAATTCAAAACCTCTGTACCTACTGAAATTCTTACTACTGCCAAACATTTGCTTTCTCTCTGAAGATCACATCATCTTTTTGACTAGGTTGTGCATTTAAGACCTGAAAACTGTGACCCCCGTTGCCTAGCAACCGAGAAACTCAAGCCTCAGCCCTGGTGGGTGAGATGAAAAAAGGTCAATTAATGTGGCAGGTCTGTCCTTATCAATATGCTACCGTGGCAGCTACTTTTATTTCTTTATAGTAATATATCATAATAAGTTTTGTAGGTCTTTATAGTATCGTTCTCCCTTTTGAATAAAAGCATAACTAAGACTTGAGGGGATGTCTGATATAACAGAAAATGTAACCATAAAAAAAAAAAATCCAGAATAGAAATCATCTGAGTGCTGAGTACCCTGCCGGGCTGCCTGAGGCAGTTACACATTTCCATTGAGTTATTTTATGATCAGGCCAGTATGTTATTGAAATATTATCTCTTTAGCCTTTCTCATTCTGATAAGAAATGACAGGCTCTCAGAACAGTAATACATTCAGAGTACAAAATATGGAGCTGCGAACAAAATTCAGCTGGGGTAAAGAACACTGGCTTTGGAGAATTTCCATTAAAACCCATCATCCTTGGGTCGTATTTTCAAATCAGGCACAGTCACATTCTAATGTCCACTTTAATTTTAATGAGCATTTGGAGCCTCTGTCAATGATTAAATTTAGAACAATTATTGAACAATATTAAAGAAAAAATCTGTCTTGTTTTTAGTAACCTCATTAAAGATATAATTTCTTTAGTAAATAATGAAATGCTGTAACATTTAAGATGCACAGGTAATAGTTACAATCAGACTTTGAAGGGGCATTCATGAAAAGAGGGTTAGGAGACATAACTAAGAGTAGAAAACTTTAAGTTAAATATTCAGAAGGTGGTCTGATTTGGAAATATTTTGGAAATGATATGTAATAGATATAGCTGTGTTCCCTTATCTATAAAGCCCTCCCAAAAGGAAAGGTGATCTTATTACTGTTTACTTATTGATTTTTATTGTTGTTTACCATGTAAGCCATTTCATATACACAAAATTGATATGTACTTATTTATAGATACGAAGCATGACAGTTAAGTTTGTGAACTTACTACCAAGTGCTTACATTGGCAGCAGTGTACAAACAGCTCAGTAAGGTTTCATAACCTTGGTATATCAGTGTCTCACAGCTGTGTTTGTGTCGATGCATGGCAATGTCTTGCTGAGTGGCGTTCATTATTGTTAATGTGTGTTTTTATGTTCCATCACAAAATGTCTGAGCTTGAATTAGAGAAAGGAACAAACATTACATTTCTTGTTAAACTTCGCAAGAGTGAAGTGAAGTCAGAGACATTTTAGTCCAAGTTTATGGGGATAATGCCATGAAGAAAATGGCAGTGTACAAATGGATTAAACATTTTTTGAGAGGAGAGAATATGTCACTGATGAAGAGAGGTCAGGGAGGCCAGTAATGAGCAGAACTGATGAAAACATTGCAAAAATATAACGAATTGTGCATCAAAATTGTCAGCTGACTGTGAGAAGCATAGTAGACCAAGTAAACATCGATAGAGAAACAGTTAGAAAAATCTTAACTGACAATCTTGGCATGAGAAAGATGTGTGCAAAAATGGTTCCCAAGGAGCTCTTGCATCACGACAATGCACCAGCTCACACGGCACTGTCTGTGAGGGAGTTTTTAGCCAGTAAACAAATAACTGTATTGAAACACCTTCCCTACTCACCTGATCTGGCCCCCAATGACTTCTTTCTTTACCCAAAGATAAAGGAAATATTGAAAGGAAGACATTTTGATGATATTCAGGACATCAAGAGTAGTACAACAGCTCTCATGGCCATTCCAGAAAAAGTGTTCCAAAATTGCTTTAAACTATATATTAGGTGCTGGCCTCAGCACATAGCTTCCCAGGGGAGTACTTCGAAGGTGACTGTAGTGATATTCAGCAATGAGATATGTAGCACTTTTTCTAGGATGTGTTTTGAACTTCATTGTCAGACCTCATAGGTAAGGTACACATGTGGTCCCTTGGTCTAGTTGGCAGGAGGTCTTGGTTTCATTTTTCACTCTGCATGGATTAGCATGTGACCTTGGGCAAGTTGGCAACTCTTAGGGTCTCAGCATTGACTCCCCACCTATAAAACAAAGTTGAACTACATAATATCTACTTTCCTTTCTTGTGATTGTTTCATCCTCTATCAGCTACATTTTTTCTCTGTTCTCTATTCTGCCACCTAGATACGCATAATCACATTTTTTAGGCAAAGTATTACATATATATGTGATTTCTCATAATAACCACTTTGTATATTTTAACACTTTTTGACCTTCTGAGAAATGACATTCAAGAGGTCGTCAATTTAGGTGTTGCCAATTATTAGCATCATTTTGGGGTTGAATAAATTGACTTTCCCAAATCTGAAGTTGGCATTTTCCTATCTTTAGCCCAGGCTCCATGAACTTATGGGATTCATGACTGCCTTGCTTTTCTCTTCTTTTCTTTTTCCTTTTTTTAAAAGAGCAGTAATGTAGAAGCAGATGTTGTCTCTTCCTCACAAATGCTACGCAGTGAATCATCTTAGCCTCTCTGTAAAATTTTAACTTAATGGAGTCCTGGCATTTCTGATGAGACGAGGAACTTAATTTTATAGAACAACCTATTGAACAAGCTGTTCTTGGACATTCCCATCTCAACTAAATGTTAAAAGTATTAAAATTCACATTAGCACAAGAGGAAATTTTGCATGGGTAATCCTTTAATACAGTGTTTTATGGCTCTATTAGCTGCACAGCAGCTGGTGACATGATAAATTTAATCCATTAAAAAATTCAGTAAGAGGTTTAAAAGTCAGCTTTTTAAAACATTATCTTGCTGCAAGGAAAGAGAACTTCTCGGGCCAGAACCAGGGTGGCTTCACACTGTGGTAGGTATGGGAAACACACCTGCATGACAAACTTTCACAGCCTCAGAGATTTGCACCTAAGAGGGGTGAGAGTGATGAGTGAGAGCTTGGGACAGGGAGTAAGAAGGGGCTGAAGTTTTTCAACATCTCTGAATTATGTCTTTTACTTTTTCTTTGCTTTTCAGATGGATATTAAACGGTGGCGTTGTTTTTAAATGGACAAAGCATTTTTGTGTCAATGCACATATGTATGTAAAATGAGAAATTTCCTGAGCCTTTACTGAGATAATTATTTATCCTATGAGGACATAAGTAAGAAGATTTTTGATCTTTGATATAAATAAGCTTCTGCAGAGTTACTTGGGTGTCAAAGCTTTGGCCCAAGGGATGAAATGCTCCTCATTTGTCTATCTGTGGAACACTGGATAGGACGTTGGGTGCAGAGCAGCTAAGGTGTTTCTTGGATCCCTTAGTAAATGAGGGGCCTCTCTAGGACTGGACTGATGGTGCTGTCATGTCTTAACCATGAGCCTTAACAGTCTTCATTTTTCTTTACAAATTGTGACTTGTTTTCCCAAAAGGAAAAAAAAACAATATATCTACATTGTCCACCCCCACCAGTCAATTTTGTGAGTTGCTAGGTAGCATTAATTGTCTCAAAGCCCCAAGAGTTTCTTTTTGATAAATATGTATTTCTGAGCAGAGATGGTAACAGGTCACCTTGGATCAAATTTCCTAGCATCTGTAAATGAGTTTACTATATTCAACCCTCATGAATTGAAAAATTCTTAACTTAGGTAGCTTAACTTAGGAGTGGTTTTGCCTAAACAACTCATTTATATACTCATTCCCATGTTCATGTGAATTCCCACATGTTATCTCCTCTCTTAGCAGAACCTGATGTAGGAAGGGGATTTGCTGTTTCTTGTAGTACAGCTATTATGCATCATAAGAGCAAAATCAAAATCTACTTCATCTACTTTGCAGGAGACTTCTAATGATCCCTACAGTTTGAACAAACCACCAGGTTGAAATGGAAATATCTATTGTATTCTCGAGTATAAAAATTGGTTTATTTTTCTTCCAACATGAAAGACTTTATCTTTCTTGAAGTGCATGCTTATTTGGGTATGAAAGACCCTTCCTTTGGTTCTGTGGAAAAACACATGAACATTCTAAAATTATTATTTTCCATAATCCCCTCCCCCACAATGCTGCCAAGCATTTATCTTTTAATGAAAATTTCGATGCATTTGGAAAACAATTGAACTTGAGAGCTGATCACTGTTAGTTTCCATGAAATCTCTTTGGAAGATATCTAATCCTGTGTTTGAGGCTGACTGATCTAGATTCACTGCCTGCCTTCCACCTCCCTCCCCCCAGCCCCCATGCTTTTACAAAGGTGCCTGCTTTCATGAATGTGCAGTAATGTGTTTCAGTTTCCAATCTACATGGTTCCTGGTGACTGAGCTTATTGTGAGAAGGGTTATGCAGTCTGAGTGCTCGACTAATGATACTGACATTTTTTTTAAAAAATAAAACACAAACTCCACTAAAGTGATTTTCTTACTGAAAAAAAAAAATGCATAACCAAAATCCAGTCAATAGTGTCATCCCAACCATACACATTTCCATGTTTATACTATTTTCAAAGCAAAAGAGATTCTGGTTGACATTTCAGATTTTATAGTCAAGGATAAAACAAAAGCAGAATAATCAGAGATTCTCAGCGAGTATAGGTATTTTGATAGAATTTGGCATTTTATTAACCATTCCCAGAGAATTAAAAAATGAGAGCAATCTGTGGTTCTTGATGGCTTGATCCATGCGAATGATTCTTTGTTTTGTTTTGTTTTGTTTTGTTTTGAGGGCAGTGTCACTGGCCCTCACATGTGGGACCGAACTGGGACCGATGGCTTCCCAAGCCAGCGCTTAACCACTGTGCCACTCGGCCGGTCCCATGCAAATGATTCTTAAGTCGCCACTGCAGGACAATGGAGGTTGGTCCAAACTGGGTAACTTGTGGAATTAACCGAGCCTAGTTTCTAAGAAAAAGCCCACAGCCTCTACCATGTTTTCTCTACTTTGCACTGAAATACTCTGCAGTTAGATACTCTCCCCCACTGGCTTATGAATGAGCCATAGATGGCCTCTGTGCATTGACTCATAGGTTTTATTTCTTTATTGTTACTGCAAAAGTCCACCCATGCCAAACACAAACTTTTACACACCAGATATTTAAAAATTAGCCCAAACAAGCACATTTTTAGCCATTTAGAGACTGCCTGCTTTACATATCCAGTGAAATCTCATCCAATAGCTGTTACCTATTGACAGGATAGAGCCCTGCAGTTACAAGACATCAAGCTGCTGTGTCTTTCTGAGCTCTCTGTCCCAGAGACTCCCCGCTGTGCTGCTTGAGAGCCATCCCCTAGACACAAGAGCCTCCTTGACTCCTGGGAATTTCCTGTCCTCTTTCCCTTCTGAATGAGACCCCCATGCTGTGAGGGACTTGCCCCAAATACAACCCTCCAAGCAGGTACCACCAGATAAAGCCTGCATATTACTGCCCTGGTTGTGTCTTTTCCCTCTGTCAGCCCTAACTTCCTCAAACCCCTCCCTCCTCCTTTTCCTCTTTCTCTTTCTCCACCTTCTCTTTCTTCACAATAAACAGGCTGACCTTGATTGCTGTGGGCTGAAAGGGGGAGGAAGAAGGGTATGGAGGTTTTAAAAAGGCTGCTAGAGTTTACACAACCTTGACTATGCTGATGAACAAATGACGGCTGGTCTTCTTCTGGTCTGGCTGCCATAGGGAACACCCATCTGAGCAACGCAAGGTCTAGTTGTCTGGAAACTTCCGTCTCCCAGTGGACAGCATAGTTACATGTGAGAAGCGAACAGATTAGTTGCTGCTCTTCCCGACTTGGGTTCCCGCAATTCACAGGCTGGTTTCTTTCCCTGCTCCCTTTCTGCTAACATTCACTTATTTATTCTTTCATTGAAGATTTTGAATGACTCCCACCTATGTGAATGGCACTGTTTTGGGCACTGGTGCAGGCACTGGGATACAGCAGAGAATGAAGCAAAAGTATGAATTATTGTAGATTATGATGCAGAGGAAAGTCCTACCAATGGGGAGGAGAGCTTAGAGAAAAGTCTACCTTTTGAAGTCTGTGGGGAGCAGTAGAAGAGAGAATCAGAAGGACAGTGTATGGGTTGGAGGCCAGGACCCTTCTTTTCACCGCTCTCTGGTCTGAGATTAGGGGTCTGGTGGAACCATCCTATTCTCCTGGGAGAAATTTGAGAAAAAGTTGGGCCAAGTGACCGGCTCCTTTAGGTGTGGTGTGTGTGTGTGAGGTGTGTGTGTGGTGTGGTGTGTGTGTGTGTGTGTGTGTGTGTGGTGTGGTGTGTGTGGTGTGATGTGTGTGTGTGAAGTGTATGTGGTGTGGTGTGTGTATGGTGTGTGTGTGAGATGTGTGTGGTGTGTGTGTGTATGTGGCGTGGTGTGTGGTGTGTTTGTGGTGTGGTGTGTATGTATGGTATGTGTGTGAGGTGTGTGTGTGTGAAGTGTATGTGGTGTGTGTGTGGCGTGTGTGTGTGGTGTGGTGTGTGGAGTGTGGTGTGTGTGTGGGGTGTGGAGTGTGTATGGGGTGTAGTGTGTGTGTGTGAGGTGTGTGTGGTGTGTGTGTGTGTGTGTGGCGTGGTGTGTGGTGTGTTTGTGGTGTGGTGTGTATGTATGATATGTGTGCGAGGTGTGTGTGTGTGAAGTGTATGTGGTGTGTGTGTGTGGCATGTGTGTGTAGTGTGTGTGGGGTGTGGAGTGTGTATGGGGTGTGGTGTGTGTGTGTGTGAGGTGTGTGTGGTATGGTGTGTGTGTGTGGTGTGTGTATGTGATGTGTGTGTGGTGTGGTGTGTGTGTGTGTGTGTGTGAAGTATGTGTGGTGTGTTGTGTGTGGAGTGTGTGTGGAGTGTGGTGTGTGTGTGGTGTGGTGTGTGTGGTGTGGTGTGTGTGTAAGGTGTGTGTGGTATGTGCATGTGGTATGGTGATGTGGTGTGGTGGTGATGTGTGTGTGTGTGGTGTGATGTGTGTTTGTGCGATGTGGTGTGTGGTGTGGTGTGTGTGTGTGTGGGTGTGTGGTGGGGTGTGTGTAGGGGTTATAATTCCCTAATGACACCCATGTTATGACAACAACCAAATGATTCCCCAGAAATCCCAGAAAGTGCTCATGGTAAAATCAGGGTTCCGTGGACAAATTTGTAAAACACTGAGCAGTACACAATCCATTAAGGCAAGGCTTCTCAAAGCTTTTTTGTACAAAACTCGACGGGGGATCCTGTTAAAATATAGATGCTGACTCACTGGGCCTGCAAGGGGATGTGGGACCTGTGATCCTGTATTTCTAACCAGTGCTCAGGTGATGTTATGTTGCTGGCTCATAAATCCAATTTTGATTAACAAAGCTTATGAGATTCTTTCTGCCCCTTAGTCTCTTAAAAGTGCTGAGAAATTCTCCACTAAGTTGCCAAGTTCTATTGTCTAACATGGTTATTTACAAAACTATCTAGCTACGGAACAGCTATGAGAGCTTTTGGAATGTCGCTGAGGAAACATTACACTATTAGCCCCATGGTATTTCACTGCATTGTCAGTCAAGAATTCTATTTATTTTGTGTGAGCATGTGTGCATTGGAGTGTGTAAGTGTGGTGTGTAAGTCTGTATGGCAGACTGTAATTTGCACAAGTGTCTATGGCATCCTATGTGGGAACCTCTCAGAGCCTTGTCGACTCCTCATCCCAAGGCGGAGTCTATGTCCCCTCAAACCTGTGTCTGGTGACAGTCTCCATGAGTAGAGCTCAGGAGTGTGACTGTGAGGTCATAAAAGGTGACACAGTTTCCACCTCCTCTCAGGGTGCTTGCTCTGAGCCTTGAGTCACCAAATGAGGAGCCTGGTTACCCTTGGGCCAACCTGCGCAGAGACCATATGGAGAGATGAGAGGAAGAGGAGCAGGGAGGGAGAGAGGAAGGAGGGATGCTGACAGAACACCAGGGACTCCAGCACCTAAATGTTTGAATCTCCCCAGCACAGGGACCAAACTTGATTCAAAAGCTTTCAAGGTGACCTCAGTCAAACCTCAGCTTCCGCCACAGATGGACTGCAACTGTATGAAAGGCCTCAAAGAGAACTGCTCAGTTCAGCCAGTTAGGCCCCAGAATTTATAAGCCAGATAAATTATTGTTTATTATTTTAAGCTACTGTTTTGGAGTGGCTTTCATGTAGCAATAGATGTCTGGAAGAGTCCGAATAATATAAATTAATCAGATCGGGGACTTGCTTTTTTATATTCACTTAGGCCAAAGGAAGACTTGGTCCAATCTTTGTTTGAGCTGAGATGAAAAATGAGTTACTCTTAGAATTTTCCTATGGATGAAGCTCTCATTGTCTGTAGTTAGTATCCAAAGCTTAGACACCCTCTCTCCTAGCACCCTCCCAAGGATAAGGTTGTATTCCATTATGCCAGATGACACATCTGATACACAACCAGACATCCATTAAAATGAATGTCAATTTTTTTCATGCTTATTTGTTATTAACGACAGAATGTGAAGGTGCAATTCAAATAGTTTATTATTGTTATACGTTTTAGCAGTATATTACAGTTTACGCCTTGGCTTGGAAGTTGATTACAAGTTTTATGAGACTGAATGCCTGTTATTGACAATCTTGATGTTTTCTTTATCCCTGTAACATGTCACAGACAATTGATTTATATATAGTCAACTTTTTTTTATATTACATTATTTCAATAAAAAAAGTAAAGAAGAAAGTGTGTAGTAGGGAGTAGAAAGAGGATAATGAAGGTTATATCAGTCATATGGAAGGATTTTAAAATATATTAATAGTATGTGTGTTCTCTGTAATATCCATTCTAAGAACATTTTATATTCTTTGCAAGAGACAAAACAAGTCATCATAGACTTTTTATAAACACAGGTGGTGCTTATTAACTGAGAAATAAAAATTTTACATTCCTGATGATTAGCCTAGATAAGCTTTCACATGCCCCTGCACTTTTGGAAAATGGTTCTTATTTTCTTTCCTAGTTTTCCTCTCAATTTCGATTACTTTCATTCTATATGAACAGCTTGGATTAGTGGTGCAGTGATACCTAATATATCTCTTGACAGATTTTTTGGGGAAGGTATTAGCAATCTATTTTATAATGATCATCACAATAAAATATGGCACCATACACATTTTAACAGACATGGCTGTGAAACCTCAATGAAATAAACAAAGACCTTATATGTGTATAGAGAACTAGGGTTTACATCTATAAGTAATAGGTTTAAAGGGAAAACCCAATTTGCCTCTTTTATCTGTCATTGCCATACATTGCTTATGCGGTTTTTTTCTTAGAGTTGCCTGAATTGACTAGTTATTTCATGATTGTTTCCATACATATCAAGGGCAGACTCAAAAAAGACACAAAAAAATTAAAAGGATTCTCTGAAACAATAGGAACAAAGTGCACACATAAAAAAGGAGACGGCAGGAAAAGTTTTGAAAGGAAGGAATGGATCCTACAAAACTTGAAAAAGAAAGATCTATAGTGTAAGGATTTGTGAATTCAGACCTCTGGAGGGCAAGAGAGGCGAGAAGTTGTAGGGGCATTTAGAGCAATTAGAAGAAATGTGGTTTGGAGAGCTGTGTGACATTAGAAAACCTTGGAGAAGATGCTGAGCAGAGACATGTGAATTTAATGGCTGTTGTAAAGATGGTTTATGGGATGATCTTTGGATGCAGGAGCCCCCTTTCTATGAACAAGATTCACTTCTCAAAATTCTTGGTATCAATTAAATTTATTGCTCAGAGTGCTGTAGAAATGTTATATTTGAGCACAGATTGGTGAGTATGAAGCGAACAGGTAAAAATATTTTGTTAGTTAATATATCAATGCGTATGTAGAATCTTTCATCTATCTATTTATCTATCTATCTATCTATCATCTATCTGTAATTCAACATTATAAATGACTTGATGACATAGAAGAAGGTAATCTAAAATCATTAATTATTAATTATTAATTAGGAGAAGAGATAGTAGCTAGAGAAAAATGAATCATATAGAAAAGTAAATGAATGCATCACAGCAGAGTGCAAACAAATGAGAGGCAGAAGACTTGATTATTGGTTCTGGCTACTGGAACACATCTGTCCAGGTGGGGAGCTTCATAGGCAGATGGGAAGAAACAAACATTCACCTGATGCAAAGAATTCAGCAACTGACACCAAAAACAGATTTCTGGAAAGGATTACTTCCTGTACCATCATTGTATATAATGGAATGGATTCTCCCCAAATGAAGGATTAAAAACAGCAAAAGTTGGAGCAGACCTCAGACACCCTTCACCTCTGAATTCCTTGAGCACTCCTGTCTGCTCATCTGCCCAATTGACCAGGAAGTTACTTAGACCCATCAGCCATCTGTGAGCCTTCCTTGGCTGATATTAAGTGAGCCAAGAATTGAGGGAGTATAGAGGGAGGAACAATAAATGTCTGCTAGGGAAGCCCTGAGCCTCTGTTTTTAGTGTGTTATCAACTATATTTGAGATTTAAATATTTACCAGGAGGAAAGTTAAAGAAACTTAATTTGGGTTTTGAGATTTAGGCCCAAGGCAATGCAGAAGTATCTAAATAAGCAATTTTACCTCTCAGCAAAGGAATTTCATGGCTGAAGTGGTGGCCCAAGAAAATAAATTTACGAAAGCGTAATGATGGATGAGATTCTTTTATTCACCTTATAGTATATTGATAATATAGTATAAGTCAGCATATTAGTCTTTTTTACAATCTACTTTACATGTTTATTATTTATTTTTAAAAATACAATATAGCTAACCTACAATATTATATTAATTTCATGTATTCAACATTTATGTACCTAAGTCCAGCAACCATTTGTCACTATAGGGTTATTACAATATTATTGACTATATTCCCTGTGCTGCACATCACACCCCCCTGATTTATTTATTTTAGAGCTGGAAGTTTGCACCTTTTATTCCCCTTTATCTTTTTTCCCCATCCCTCCTCCTCTGGCAACCATTATTAGTTCATGCTCTGTATGACTGTTTCTATTTTGTTTTGTTTGTTCATTTTTGTTTTTTTTTTAGATTCCACATATGAGTGAAATTATTCAGTATTTGTCTTTCTCTTTCTGGCTTATTTCACTTAGCATAATACCCTCTAGGTCAATTCATGTGGTTGCAAATAGGAATATTTTATTCTTTCTTACTGCTGAGTAACATTTCATTGCACATATGGGTATTATGACATCTTCCTTATCCAGTCATCTATCTGTGGATGCCTAGATTGCTTCCATATCTTGGCTATTGTAAATAATGCTGCAACAAATATGACGGTGCATATATCTTTTAAAATCAGTGTTTTTGTTTTCTTTGGAAAAAATATCCACAAGTGGAATTGCTGGGCCATATGGTACTTCTATTTTTAATTTTTTTGAGGAAACACCCTACTGTTTTCCATAGTGGCTGTATCACTTTACAATCCCACCAACAGTTTCTGAAGGAACACTTTTCTCCACATAATTGCCAACTCTTGTTTGTTCACTTTTTGATAATAGCATTTCTGATATCTCATTGAGGTTTTGATTTGCATCTCCCTGATGATTAGTGATGTTGAGTATATTTCCTTTTCTTTATTTTCCTTTTTATTTATTTATTAGTTTCAGGTGTACAACACACTGCAATAGTTATACTCTTTACCCCCCAAAATGACAACTCCCCTCCCCCAGTTCACCACCCCACTCCCTGCCATATTATACATATCTATTACAATTCCTTTGACTCCCTTCCACAGTATACTCCACATCCCTTGCCTATCTATAAATTCAGTTACAGTTGGCATACAATATTATACAACATCAGCTTCAGGTGTACAGTGCAGTGATCAAGCCTCTACTCCATCCATGAAGTGGTCTCCCTAACAAGACACGTGACTATCTGACACGCCACAAAATTTTTACAACATTATTATGTTCCCCGAACTGTGTTTCATTTCCCTGTGGCAATATTGTAGTTGTCTATTTATGCTGTCTAATCCCTTCCCCTTCCTCCTTATCCCCATCCCCCTCTCAACTAGCAACCCTCAGTTTTTCCTCTATATCTATGAGTCAGTTTACTTTGATTGTTCATTCAGTTTTTCAGATTCCACATATAAGTGAGATCATATGGTGCTTGTCTTTCTCTAACTGACTTATTTCACTTAACATAATTGTCTGTTCACAACATTATCAATTACATTCCCAGAACTGCCCCCATATCCCTGCAGCAACATTGTAGTCACCCACCTATGCTGTCCAAAACCTTCCCCCTCTCCCTCATCCCCACTCACTCCCAGCCAGTAACCATCAGTTTTTCCTTTATTATATCTGCTTGATATGACTTCAATCTTCTTAAATTTACTGAGACTTGTTTTGTGGCCTAACATGGTCTATCTTGGAAAATGTCCCATGTGTACTTGAGAAGAATGTATATTCTGTTTTTTCAGGGTGAAATGCTCTAAAAATATCAACGAAGTCCAGCTGGTCTAAAGTGTCATTTAAGGCCCCTCTTTCTGTGTTGATTTTCTGTCTAAAGGGTCTGTCCATTTGCATCTCCCTGATGATTAGTGATGTTGAGTATATTTCCTTTCTGTGTTGATTTTCTGTCTAAAGGGTCTGTCCATTGGTGACAATGGGGTGTTGAAGTCCCCTACTATGATAGTGTTACTATTGATCTCTGTCTTTATGTCTGTTAAAATCTGTTATATGTAATTAGGAGCTCCTATGTTGGGTGCATAGATGTTTATTAGGGTTATAGTGCCCTTCTTGTTCTTTTATTGTAGTCATTTTAAAGTCTATTTTGTCCAAAATAAGTATTGGTAGTCCAACTTTTTTTTCTCATTTCCATTTGCATGAAATATCTTATTCCATCTGTAAACAGCATGTACATGTGTCCTATTTTCTTATCCACTCAGCCACTCTCTGTCTTTTGATTGGAGCATTTAGCCCATTCACATTTAAAATGATTATTGATAGGTGCATTGTTTTGCCATTTTGTTATTTGTATTCCTGGTCTTCCTGGTTTAGCTTGTTTACCCCTTTCTTTTGTTTAAAAAAGCCCTTTTAACATTTCTTGCAATGCTGGCTTGGTGGTAATGAATTCCTTAAGCTTATTCTTTTCTGAGAAGCTCTTTATTTCTCCTTCAATTTTAAGTGATATCCGTGCTGGGTAGAGCAATCTTGGTTGTAGGCCTTTATTTTGTGTCACTTTGAGTATCTCCTGCCACTCCCTTCTGGCCTGCACAGTTTCTGTAGACAAGTCAGCTGTTAGTCTAACAGGAGTTCCTTTGTATGTAACCTGCTGTCTTTCTCTTGCAGCCTCTAGGATTCTGTCTCTGTCTTTATCCTTTGCCATTTTAACTATGATGTGTCTTGGTGTGGACCTGTTTGGGTTCAGCTTGTTTGGAACTCTCTGCACTTCCTGGTCATGTATGTTGATTTCCTTCACCAGGGTAGGGAAGTTTTCAGTCATTATTTTTTCAAATACATTTTCGACCCCTTGCTTCTTCTCTTCTCCTTCTGGTATTCCCAAGAGTCGAAGGTGGTTGCGCTTCACCTTCTCCCATAGGGCTCTTAAACTATTTTCATTGTTTTTTATTCTTTGGTCTTTTTGTTGTGCCAACTGGGTGATTTCTGCTATTTTGTCTTCCAAATCGCTGATCCACTCCTCTGCTTCTTCTACTCTACTGGTGATTTCTTTGAGTGTGTTCTTCATTTCAGTTATTGTATTCTTTAGTTCTAAATGGTTGTTTTTATGATTTCTCTATCCTTCCTTTTGTCCTCACGAAGTTTGTTAAACATTCTTATCATCAGTGTTCTAAACTGTGTCTCTGAAAGATTGGATCACTCTGTTTCATTTGGTTCCATTTCTAGAGGTTTCTTCTGATCTTTTACTTGTGACATGTTTCTTTGTTTCCCCATTCTGCCTGTCACTCTGGGATTGCTTTGATGTATTAGATAGATCACCAGGAGAACCCTGGCTGGATCACGCAGGCACACACCTCACGGCCCAACACTCCCAGGAAAACTCCCAGTCTCAGCCTGTCCCTATCAGCCGCTAGCAGATCAGGCCGAGCAACCCGACAACCAATCATCAGCCTGGCAGCTCTGCAAGTGCAGTGCGGAGAGCAGGGACCCGTGGTGGCTTGTGCACTCCTGCGTCTCAATGAGCAGCCTTTTGGAGCCAGAGCACTCCCACCAGGCGTTTCCCTGGCAACGCAGCACGGTGGGGATCCGACGCAGCTTGCACACTCCTGGGTCTCAGTGAGCAGCCTGTTGGAGTCGGAGGGCAGCCGCCCAGCGTTTCCATGGCAACGCAGTATAAGCCAGTCAGAGGGTGGGGATCCAAGGCCGCATGCATGCGCTCAGTTCTGCGCCAATTCCACCAGACCAATGAGGTCCCAGACCTGATCTTCTGTGGGAGGGCCCAACGCTCACAAAATGGCACCCTCCTTACGCCACTTGCATGCAGGCTCCTCTCCAGGGGAACAACAGTCCAAAAACCTCCAGCCTTTGCACCAAAGGTGCTCAGTTCAGTCCATCCCCGCAGGCTCCCGGGTCCGGCTCACGCAGCCACTCCCTCCACCAGGAACCAGGTAAGTGCTCACCGGCGAGCAAGCCCGGGCGCCGGCCCCACTGATTCTCCAGCCACTCTTAGCCTCACTGAGCTGAGCAAAGAGAGTCCTCACTAATTTACTGCTGGCTATATTAGAACTCCTCTTCCCGGCAAAGGAGCTCTGGGCTGGTGAGCTTGGTGTGCAGCCGGAGGGTCTCTCCTCCAACCGGAGAAGCCTCCCCACAGCTGGGACCTCCCTCACGGGGTTCACCCTCTCTCGTCTCCCCGCCCATCCTACCAGACCCATCACGGCTTCCTCTTTAAGTTCTTCGTTTAGTGGTTCTGTTCCTCCAGTGTTCCGGGGACCTCCAGGGTTGAATGCTGTATAATTTGTTTGTAAATTTGGTGTGATCCTGGGAGGTAGTTAGCATAGTGTCTGTTTATTCCGCCATTTTACCAGATGTCGAGTATATTTTCATATATCTGTTGACCATCTCTGTGTCTTCTTTGGATAAATGTCTAATGAGGTCCTCTATCCATTTTTTAATCAGATTGTTTGTTTATTTGATGTTGAATTGTATGAATTTATATATATTGTATATTAACCACATGAAATATATCATTTGAAAATATCTTCTCCAATTCAGTAGGTTGTCTTTGCATTTCTTTATTGTTTTCTCCATTGTACAAAAGCTTTTTAGTCTGATGTAGTCCCATTTGTTTATTTTTGCTTTTGTTGCAATTGCCTGGGGAGACATATCCAAAAAATTTTTGCTGAGACTGATGTCAAACAGTGTACTGCATATATTTTCTTCTAAAACCTTTATGGTTTCAGATCTTACAGTTAAGTCTTTAATTCATTTTGAATTTATTTTTACATATGCATATGGTATTAGAAAATGGTCCAGTTTCCCAACACCATTTATTGAAGAGATATTAGTTTTCCCATTGTATAGTCTTGTCTCCTTTGTCATAGATTAATTGACCGTATAAGTGTGGGTTTGTTTTTCGGCTCTCTATTCTGTTCCATTGATGGATCATATGTTTTTGTGCTAGCACTATACTCTTTTGATTACAATAGCTTTGTAGTATAGTCTAAAATCAGGGAGTGTGGTACCCTAATTTTGCTGTTATTTCTCAAAATTTCTTTGGCTATTCAGGGTCTTTTGTGGCTCCATGCAAATTTTAAGATTATTTTATCTAGTTCTATGAGAAATGCTATTGGTATTTTGATAGGAATTGTATTGAATCTGTCGATTGCTTTGTAGTATGGGCATTTTAATGATGCTGTTTCTTCCTATCCATGAATAGGTATATCCTTCTACTTATTTATGTCATCTTCAATTTCTTTTATTAAGAGTACAAGACCTGAAAACCTCCTTGGCTAAACTTATTCCTAAGTATTTTATTTTTCTGATACAATTATACATGAAATTGTTTTTTAAAATTTTTCTTTCTGATGGTTTGTTATTAGTGTACAGTACAATATGTTTATGTATATTAATTTTATATCCTGCAACTTGACTGAATTCATTTATTAGTTCTAATAGGTTTTTGGTGGAGTCTTTCTGGTTCCCTCTGTATAGTATCATGTCATCTGCAAAAAAGTGAGAGTTTTACTTCATCTTTTCCAATTTGGATGGATTTTAGTTCTGTTTCTTGTATGATTGCTGTGGCCAAGACTTCCAGTACTATGTTGAAAAAAGTGGTGACGGTGGGCACCCTTGTCTTGTTCCTGATCTCACAGGAAAAGCTTCCAGCTTTTCATCATTGAGAATGATGTTAGTTGTGGGTTTATCATATATGGCCTTTATTATGTTGAGGTATGTTCCCTCTTTACCTACTTTATTGAGAGTTTTGTTCATAAATGGATGTTGAACAGCATCTGTTACTGCTTTAGGATTGAAGAAGAATTCACTTACTATTTTGAAGAAAGGAACAGCAGCAGTAGTTGATAATATTTGCTATCTCCTTAAGTAGAGGAGGTGGAGGGATAAATTTAGTATAAAGTGCATCAAAATTTTAACACTTATGATTTATTTTATTATAGTTTCTTTTTTGAGAACAAAGGTTGGAATGCTTGTCTATTTGAGATGAGAGTGAATAGGGACCGAGGGATTATAAAGAGAATAAACAAAGAGTGAAATGTGGTGAGGAAGAAGAAGAAAAAAAGGTATAAATGTTATACAGACAAATGAGTTTCTCATAGTGTCTTCTACAACTCCTGATAGTCCCTGGTGGTTTATAAGGTGTTCATAGTAAAGTTGCAGTTTCAAGAAAAAAGTGATTAAATCATCTTATTCATGTACATTACCCAAGTTTGAAAGACTATAATAATCAGGTAAACCCCATTATACTCTAAATAATTGCTACATTATTTAAGGCAGCATATGCTCTACAAGGGTTGTGTTGGTTTGTCATCTTGGTTAACATTCATGAAAAAGATATACTTTTCCTTGTTTAATATATTTATATTTTACTTGGATCTTTGTCTTAAGTTTGTAAAATTCCTCACTTTCATTATAACTGTAGAGTTGCATGATATACCAGCTTTATAAAAACCACACACATAAAAATGATCAAAAGTGATTAATTGGGTAATGGTAGAGTAGCTGCTATCAAATAAAAAATACAAACAAAACAAAACCCAACCACCACCACCAACAACAAAAAAACCCAACTACTTGAAGGCACTTGGGAGCAAATAAAAGTAGGCAGATAGTGGAGGAATATTAAAAGATAGACCAACAGAATGAAACTGAGCAAGTCTCACATTTTTAAGGCTTTAGCTTGGGGGCAAGTCCTAGTTGGTACCATGTGGGGTTGCTAAAACATGGATAGAAACTCATCATTTTACTGGTTTAACGAATTATAGGATAGACTTCCAGGTCCATGGCACCTGGACATTGAAGTGGAAAATCTCTGAAAGGATAGATCCAGAGAAGAGGGGGATCCCCAAAATCAGAGTTAAAAACTTTGTTTAAACCTATGGATAACACCTGAACAACATTATCTGAAGGGTCGAGTTCAAGCATCCCAATTAAAACTAAAAAACCAGCCTGTTGTTTCAGAGTTTGGCATTTGAGTTTAGCTAGGTTAACTATCTGTTTTAAAAATACATTTTAGAGAAATGAATAGAATCTATAGTTTCTATAATATAGCTTTTTTTTCTTTTAGAGGACAGTGTCACTGGCCCTCATATGTGGGATCCAAACCGGGGCCGCTGGCATCCCAAGCCAGCTCTTAACCACTGCACACTTGGCCAGCCCAAAATAATTACATTATTTTTTAAAATTTTTTAGCTGAGCCATCCTGTCACTTGTTGGCAGCTTAGTGGCAGCTCAGCTTGCGTTGGGCATCGAGCTCCTGTTGCTCAGAGCTCAGTTCACACTCTTGAGGGAGCTCTTAACCAACTGATAATATAACTGATAATATAAGTGGCCCTTATAATATAGCATTTCTAATGTTTACGATACAATCTAAAACTACCAGATACATGCAGAAAAATGAGAATGTGCTTCATACTCAAGCAAGAAAAAAATCAATGGGGAGTGATCTCAAAATTGTCCAGATGTTGACATTAGCAGACAAGGATTTCAAAGCAACTATTATAATTATACTCAACTGTAAAAGAAAACGTGATAAAAAGAAACGTATGGCCGGCCGAGTGGCACATTGGTTAAGAACTGGTTTGGGGCCCCAGTTCGGATCCCATATATGAGGGCCACTGACACCGCCCTCTACAGCTAACAACAGCTCTACATGGAGCTGGGCTGTGCGAGCTCTGGTGATGGAGTAGGCTGTAGCCCCTGCTGCAGTGAGCTGCCATAGGCTACAGTGAATGGCCAGCAGCCAGCGTGAGTGGCTGGCAGCCAGCGTGAGCTGCCAATAGCTGTGGTGAGTGACCATCCAGAGGCCGGTGACCGATCTGCCTCATCCGGGAAGAGTGCACAATGACGATACCAACATGGGCCAGTGAAGCAACATCCTCCACAACTAGACTGAAGAACAAAAAGACAGCAACCTGTCTGTTTCCCTTCCCCGATTCCCCAACGCTGTTCCCCTCCCCCAATTCCCCAATAAAATCTTTTTTTTTAAAAAGAAATGTAAATATAGGAAATCTCAGCAGAGAATTACAAACTATATTTAAAAAGAAAGAACCAAATATTAAGTCTATGACTGAAAAATACAATGTCTAAATTTTAAAAACTTATTCTGTGTGCTTAACAGTATCCTGGATAGAACAGAATAAGCACATTATGACGTTGAAGATTAATAACAGAAATTATCCAATTTGTAGGACAAAGAGATAACAATTTAAATGGAAATGAATAGAACCATATGAAATGGTGGAAAATATTAAAATACCTAATAAATGTGTAATTTGAGTCCCAGAAAGAAAGGAGAGGGAGGACTGGCAGTAAGAGTGATACAGTCAACACAATAAAAATGAAAATACCTAAACCAACCAGAGAAACAACACTTTACATACAACGAATAACATTCTGAATAAGCACTGATTTTTTTTTTTTATCAGAAACTCTAGAGACCAGAAGAAATGGAATAACTTTTTAAAAGTGCTGATACAAAAGCAAAAACTGTCAACTCTAAATTTTATATTCAGTGAAAATATCTTTTTAAATGAAGGCAAATTTTTTTTTTCAAATGCGAAACAAGGGAATTTGTCAACAGCAGACCTGCACTACAAATATTAATGACGTTTATTTTAACTGAAAGGAAATAATACCAGATGGCAATCATTTTCAGGAAGGAATGGAAGTAGTAGAGATGGTAAATATCTAGATAAATATAAAATAATTTTTCCTCTCTTGTTTCTTTTAAACTAAGTTGGCTTAAAGCAATTATTATAAAATTTTATTGTGGGAGTGTTTATTATATGTAGATGTAATGTATATGCCAACTGTAGCATAGATATTGGAAAAGGGTACAATAATGTATAATAAAAAGACTGAAAAATTAAGGATGTATGTTATAACACCTATATCACCATTAATGCCAAGTAGTAAGTCTAAAAAAAAATCCAATAGATAAATCAAAATGGAATTTTAAATAATAAAATGGTAGGCTTAATTCCAATCATATCAATAAGTACACTAAATATTAATGTACTAAACATTTAATTAATAGGCAGAGATGATCAGATTGGATATTAAGGAAGACTTAACTATGTGCAGTCTACATGAAATATGCTGTAAATATAAAAATGTAGATGAAACAAAAGTAAATGGATAGAAAAATATACACCATGAAAACAGTAACCATTAGAAGGGTGGAGTGGAATTAACATCAGATAAAAGAGAATTCAAGACAAAGAACATTATCAGTGATAAAGACATTTATAGACATTTATAATAGAGGCTATTTGTTAGAAAGTGATAACAGCCATAAATATATGTAAGCCTAACAACAGTTTCAAAACATATTAATTAAAAATTAATAGAATTAAAAGGGGAGTCAACTTTACAATTATAGCTTGAGATGTTAACATGTGTTTCTTAGAAATTGATAGAATAACTTGGTAAAATATACATTACAGAAAAACATTATCAATCATCTTGAACTAATTGATATTACAGAATACTAGATCCAATGAATGCAGAATACATACTATTCTGAAGAGTACATTGTCCATTCACCTATGTAAATATAACATAAAGGCCAGCATATGCCATGCAGTACAAATCTCAATAAGTTTAAAAAGATTGAAGTCAGACAGAGTGCATTCTATGATCACAGAATGAAATTACATTAAAATACATTTTAATCACATTAAAAATAAAGAACAATGGGATATCTATGAAAATTCTGAATATTTGGAAATTACTAAACTCACTTCTAAATAATCCCAGGGTCAAAGAGGAAATCACAAGAGAAATTAGAAAATATTTTGAACTGAATAATAACAAAAGGAAAACATACCAAAATTTGTGTGATGCAACTAAATTAGGCTTAGAGGGAAATTTACAACTTTAAGTGCTTTTATTAAAATTTCTATGAAAATCAAAGGAATCAAAAACCAAAATAACTTTTAAAAGAATAACAAACTTGGAAGACTTATACTTTCTAAATTTAGGACTTATACCATAAAGCTACAATAATCAAGACAACATGATCTTTACAAAAGGATAGACAAATAGATCAATGGAACAGAATAGAGTCTAGAAATATACCCATGCATCTGGATGTAGTTTATAGAGGAGTTCTCTATAGTATTCTTTCCATTTTTCTTTAACTCTAATATTATGTCAAAATAAAAAATTTAAAGATTGGAATATAAAAATGTTAAATCATTTGAACAATAGCAAAGTGGAATAGATACTTATTGAATGGTAGAAGAAATCTATAAAACACCTATGCTAAAGCAAACAAACAAACAAACATGTGTTTATTTTTCTGAAATGTAAAGCTTCCTAAAGATTAATCTGTAATACTTTCTTCCATTTAAAGAATAGCTTACATATTGCAACTGAGAATGCATATTTTAATGTGTAATGAGTGTTTATGTTAACATTTAAAAGCATATGAATACACATTTAAAAAATTAAGACTCAACAAGCCACTTGGGGAAAGGATTACTAAAGAAAAATGAAAGCAAATCTAAAATTACACATTGTAGCAGATGCCACATATGATCATCTCTAGCCCCTCATCCCTTATCTAGGTTCACTTGTAGTTCATGTGAACAGTATCCATGAATAGAGATAGTTTCTTACTTTGAACTACTATGACTTTATATTTTCTGCCTGAAGGATTTCTCCAGTGTGTTTAGCTCACGGACATGGCAGCCTGGAATTACTGAGGATTTAATACTTCTAGGAGTTTTCATGGATACATACCCAGCTTTTTCTTTGCTCAATGGGACATTTCTATGATATGTTGTAAACATTTTCTCAGAAATGGAGCTCTACTTGCCCATAGCATTAAACCACTTTAACTCACCTTTGAGTGTTTTTTTTTCCTGCCCAATATTACTATCCTTACTTCCTCACATATGCTTTTTATAATCACATCTCAGATAACTTTCTATACCCAAGTACTTATTGCGGATCTGCTTTCAGGGAAACACTAATTACAACACACATTATGTTAAATAATATAAAGAAGACCAGTATGTCTCAAAAAATAATATAAAGAAGACGAGGATGTCTCAAAACTTATAGGATGTGACTAATGCACTCTGAATAAAATTTCCCCTTCCCTTCTCCCTCCCTCCCTCCCTTTCGTCCTTCCTTCCCTCCTTCCTTTTTTTTTCTTACAACCATTAAAAGAATTTAAAACCATTTTTTGTTTGTTTGTTTGTTTGTTTTGTTTTGTTTTGTTTTTGAGGGCAGTGTCATGACCCTCATATGTGGGTCTGAACCGGCGCCGCTGGCTTCCCAGGCCAGTGCTTAACCACCGCACCACTCAGCTGGCCCTAAAACCATTCTTAGACTATATGCTATACAAAAATCAGGCCACAGGTCATAGTTTGCTAACTCTTGCTTTATAATTTTGTTCACTTTTTCACAGTTAAAGATAATTCACCTCAAGTCTGTGTTCCAGGAAAAAAATACAAAAAATTTGGATTTGAATTGGAAATTTCACATACCACTTCCATTTACATCACATCATCACATTGGCCAAACATAGACACCTGCCTACTCACCAGTGCAAGGGAGGTTGGGAAGTCTGGGTAGCTATGTGATCAAGGAAATACTTGGATGGGTAAAGTATAAATTTGACTTACTGGTTAAAATAGGAACTTAAAAAAAAAAATCAATACTTTCCTGAATATCAGTAATTGCCAATTAGAAAATATAATGGAAGAGCTTCTAGTCAAGATGGTGGAGTAGGTAAACTCTGTGCTCACTTTCTCCCATGACCATATCAAAATTACAACTAACTACAGAACAACCATCATTGAGAATCACCTGAAGTCCAGATAAACAGAAGTCCTACAACAGAGGACATACAGAAGAAGACATATCAAAAATGGTAGGGGGGCAGAGATGCAGCATGGACTGGTCTCACAACTGCATATGATGGTTAAAAATTGGGAGGGAATTCTCAGCTGTGGGGGTCTCCCCTGAGGAGTGAGGGGTCCCAGCCCCACACTAGGCTCCCCAACCTAGGGTCCAGTGCTGGGAAGAGAAGTCTTCATAACTTCTGGCTGGGAAAACCAGTGGCGATTGTGGCTGAGTGAGGCTGGGTGGTGCTAGAGCCCAAGACTTTCCTATAAAAGGACCCATTCATGGACTTACTCACTGATGGACTAACTCACTCTGAGCTCCAGCACTGGGGCAGCAGGTCAAAAGGTACCAGGGACATATGAGGAGACACTGAATTGCTTGGCTTCACATCAAGAGCTCAAGGGGCAGCTTTCTCCCAGATAGAAGTGCTGGAAGAAGCCATTGTTCCTTTGTTAAACCCTCCCCCAACCTAGCCTGCACACACAGGCATGCACCATACTGAGTCTCTATCAACCTGGCTAACACACTTCACCCAGCCCTAGTGATTCCCTGAGGCCCTCCCAACCTCTGCCATCTAACTTGTGGGCCCATCCAAGCCACTTCCAGTGGCTTTTCAATACAAAAGACCTCTCTTAGCTTGTACTGCAAACTTTCCTAAAATTGTGCAATGGTTCACAAACCCCAAACAAGCAGCATCTGGCCTTAGCATTCCCCATACCTCTTGCTAAGTGGCCCCAGGACTGACGTTAGTGGCAGCCAGCCTCAGTTCACAGCTTAGCTTCTTGCAGGCACCTCTAAGCCCAGTACAAGTGCAAACATCTTCAGATTACTTTATAGCTCATAGCAAGTTCCCTGGGCAGGGCACAGACAGCAGCTGACTTTAGCCTCCAACAGAGCCCCTCCCAAGAGGCCCCAGAAACAGCACACCCATTGGCCAGCTTCATTCCACATCAGAGCACCACTCAACCACCTCCACAAATGACACACCTAAAGGGCAGACTGGGCATGCCAAAGAGCCCTGCTAAAGTGAATCCTGCTCTGTAGTGTCAGGCCCTGCACAATAGCCCCTCTACTATAGTCATGGACAATTTTCACAGTCAATCAGCCTGAGGGTCAATATCTCCCACTGATGTACCAACAGCAATCAAGGCTCAACTCAACAGTAGAGCACACACAATTTACACAAGAGACACACCTTAGCACTCCATTCAGGGGAACAGGGAGACTGTGCCACTGGGACCCATAGGCACCTGCTGCATTAAGGCCACTCTACCAAGACTGGGAGGTATAATAGCTCTACTTAATACATAGAAAAAAACCTCAGGAAAGCAGCCAAAATGAGGGGGCAGAAAAACACGTCCCCCCAAAAACGACAGAACAAAGTTCCAGAAAAAGAACTAAAAAAAATGGAGACAGACAATCTACCAGACACAGAGTGCAAAATACTGGTTATAAAGATGATCAGTGATTTCAGGAGGAACCTCAACAAAAAGATAAGAAAAAGAAAAACAGAGATAAAAAACATAAAAAAAAAAAACAGTAAAAAAATCAAGAACACAATAACTGAAATAGAGAATATATTAAAGGGAATCAATAGTAGATTAGATGAAGCAGAGGACTGAATTAAAGATTAAGAAGATAAGTGGCAGAAAACACCCAATCAGAACAGCAAAAAGAAAAGAAATCCAAAAACATGAGGATAGTTTAAGGGGCCTCTGGGACAACATCAAGTGTACCAACATTTGCATCATATGGGTTTCAGAAAGAGAAAAGAGCACAAGGAATTGAAAATCTATTTGAGGAAATAATGACAGAAAGCTTCCCCAACCTGATGAAGAAAATAGACATACAAGCCCAGGAAGCACACAGGGAGTCCCAAACAAGATGAACCCAAACAGGCCCACACTGCGACACATTATAATTAAAATGTCAAAGGTTAGACAAAAGAAGAATGTTAAAAGCAGCAAGAGAAAAGTAGTTAGCTACCTACCAGGGAGTTCCTATAAGACTGTCAGCTGATTTCTCAACAGAAACTTTGCAGATCAGAAGGGATTGGCACAAAATATTCAAAGTGATGTGTGTGTGTGTGTTTTTTTTTGTAAATTAAAATCTATTGGGATGACAATTGTTAGTAAAATTACAGGTTTCGAGTGTACACTTCTGTAATACATCATCTATATATCACGTTGTGATTAATAGCAAAGACCTATAACCAAGATTAGTCTTCCCAGCAAAGCTATCATTTAATATTGAAGGACAGATAAAGAGCTTTCCAGACAAGAAAAAGCTAAAGAAGTTTGTCACCACTAAACCAGTATTACAAGGAATGTTAATAGCACTTCTTTAAGAAGAAAAAGAAAAAAAAAGATAAAAAATCTGAATAATAAAATAGCAATAACTATCTATATACCTATCAACAATTACTTTAAGTGTAAATGGATTAAATGTTCCAATCAAAAGACATAACATGGCTGAATGGATAAGAAAATAAGACCCTTACATATGCTGCATACAAGGGACTCACTTCAGATTGAAAGACACACAGAGACTGAAAGTAAATGGATGGAAAAAGATATTTCTTGAAAATGGAAACAAACAAACAAACAAACAAAAAAAGCAGAGGTAAAGATACTTGTAGCAGACAAAATAGACTTTAAATCAAAAGCTATAAGAAGAAACAAAGAAGGACATAGTAATCCCACTTCTGGGTAATTACCCAAAGAAACCCAAAACACTACTTCTCAGGGACATGTACATCCATATGTTCATTGCAGCATTATTTACAATAGCCATGATGTGGAGGCAGCCTAAGTGTCCATCGAAAGATGAATGGGTAAAGAAGAGGTGGTACATATATACAATAGAGTATTACTCAGCCATAAAAAGGAATAAAATCTTGCCATTTCCAACAACATGGTTGGAGTTACTATTATACTAAGTGAAATAAGTCAGACAGAGAAAGACAAATACCATATGATTTCACTTATATGTGGAATCTGAAAACCAAAATAAACAAACAAAAGAGAAACAAACTCATAGATATACAGAAAACATTTTGATGGTTATGAGATGGGAAGGGTGCTGGGGGGATGGGTGGAAAAGGGGCAGGGATTAAGATGTGGAAATTGATAGTTATAAAAATAGTCATGGGAATATAAAATATAGCATAGAGAATATAGTCAATAATATTGAAATAACTATGGATGGTGTTAGATGGGTACTAGATTTATTGGTGTGGTCACTTCGTAAGTTATACAAATGTCTAATCACTATGTTGTACACCTGACACTAATATAATATTGTATGTAAATTGTAATTGAAAATTTTTTTAAAACTTAAAAAATGAAAGTGGGAAAAAAAGAAAATATAATGGAAAATACATCTTTTACAATAATAAAGAGTCTTTAATAACTACCTAGGAAATTTTGAAACAGAAATGTTCATGATCTACATAGAGAATTTAAAAATGTATATTGAAGAACGTAAAACTTGACAAATTAAAGGAAAAAGAAACAAACTTTTTAGATGGAAAGGATGAGTATTTAAAATGTGCATGTCAATTTTCTCAAATTAATTGATTGGTTTAATGCAATACCAATTGCATTAATTAAAATTCTAACAAATGCACTCTGTGTGTTTGACAAGATGATTCTGAAATGTAGGCTGATTCAGATAGGCTGATTCAGAAAAATATATGGGAGAAAATTTCCAGAAATATTTGAGAATAAATGAAATGAGAGAAACTTGATTGATCTATGAGATATTTAACTATAGTTACCATCAGTGAAGGGGGTTCAGAAGAGATAATGTAGTTAGAACAGTGTCAACCCGGTACCTCTTCTAAGCGTTTTTATGTCACAGGATTTTGGAAACAAAAGTCCTAATTCAACTACTGGTTGGTGACCTTAGGCAAGTGATTTAATCAATCTGAGCATCAATTTTTTCCATAAAAGTAAGCCAATAATACATACATTACAGGGGTTTATTAAAGATTAGAATTTGTTGTAGTACTTCTCTACCTTTCCATAAACTCTTGGAGTAAAAGACTTCATCTAACTAAAATGATGTTAAATCCAATATCCCTAGTAGAGGCATGTCATCTAGGGATGCAACACATGATGCCTATGGGTATGATGAAGATGCTGAGGAAGATGAGAATTGATAAGTTGACAGGATTTTCTCTTGATATGCTACAGAATTTCACACAGCAATTTAGCTATGAAACAGTTGTCAGTTTGGGAAAAGAAAGCTGTTCTGAATTTAGGTTCTCTCTATTTTTAGCTACATAATATCAGGGAGATTACTTAATTTCTCTGTGCCTTTATTTTCTTATCAGTAATAATTCAGATATTGATGATGATAATATAACAATAATAAGCAATTTATTGATCATTTAACAAAGTGCTTATGATACATGAAATCATTTAGTTCTTCACATAAATCTTAAGAGGCTGGTATCATCATCATCATTATCATTATGGTTATTATTTGCATTTTGCAGATTAGGAAAGAGAGATAAAGGTTTCTATAAGTTGCCCAAAGTCACACAGTTATTTAATATGGACCTCAGGACCAGCATTGGGCAGCTTTTCACCATCAGGGAACTAGTATTTGTGTAAGCATAGGTACTTAGTAAACAACTGTTGCATTTGGATTAGGATGGATGAACAGGAATATGGGCTCTCACATTATAAAGGCAGTGAATAGAGAAGCTGAATATTGTGATCTAGCTAGACTGTCTTGTTGTACAACCTTTATTCAGTCAAAGCATGCTTTAAAACTCAATGCATCCTAATTCAGGTGTTCGCAAAGCACCTACGACTGTTTGCAAAGCACTTAGGACAGTGCTTGGTATATGGTAAACATGCCATAAATGAGGCTATTGGTGTAGTGGTTCACCACTAATTAAAAGGACCATCATAATGCTTAACTCTTATAGCCACTCAATAAATATTTATTGATTGAATGAATGCTTTAACAAAATCTCCGATCTTCAAATGTTTTGGATATTCCTAGGTTTTCCTGGAGTTATATTTTTAAGGCAGTGAAAGACACTCCACAGTGAAAATGCTTGTAGTCATAAATTGGTGTTTGTCTATTGTACAATCTTTCATATTTAAATTTGTTTTAGAACTAGTGAGTTTGTATAGGAATGGGAACAGCCTGAAAAAAAGCAAGTGAAACCCTAATCCCTTTGACTCAAACAATGTTGCTTGAATGTTTAGAAGTAGTAACTGATAATTTTCCAGAATTCTAGTTCATGTGTTTTTATTATAAATATTCATTGTAACCAGTTTTATCCAATCCTATAAAATTATAAATTTCAGCAAAAAATGATGTTTTTCAAAACAAATATATATTTTACTTGCAGTATTTCCAATATGACTGTTTTCAATTGTAAATCAAATGTCTGAGTGAAGACAACAAAGATGGCGATGCTATTTTATGAGTTTTGAGGATTCACTAATGTTTCCTTATTTTAATCCTCTCTGAAAATTTTGACTAGACACTACTCTATGATTATAATGGTTACCAAGTAGAAATGCCCCAGAAAAACACTACTTTGTTGGTATAGACAACATTGTTTCCTGGGCAAAAATAAAACCACTGAAGACAACAGACATGTTTAAAAATTGTGCTTCATTAGAGTTTTGTTTACCAGTATAGATGGTGCCTGTACTTCAGAAACTGGGACTGGTTTCAAGTAATTTGTTGTGCCATTTTAAATTTTCTTATTTGTATCTATATATAGTATACTCATCACTTGGAAATGGGGTATCTACATAAAAGAGAAATGTCCCTACTTTATCAACTCTTGGAGAAATGAATCCTTAAAAATGAGAGAAATGATAGTTGGGTGGGGGAGGGAGTGAGTAAGGTAGGGAGAGGGGGAGAGGGAGAGAGAGACTGAGAGACACTGAGAGAGAGCAGAGGCTGGGAAAATAATCCTGCACCTTTTATATTAGCTTCCAGTATCATCCCCAAATAGCAATTTGACACCTCAATTTACTGACCCTGAGAGACAAGAGGCAGAGGAAGAAAGAGAGCCAGAAGAGTGAGTGCAGCCTTTCAGTTCCTTACTGTCAAGCTAATGAGGAACTGTTTGTAATGAATGTCCCAGCCTCCATCAAGGACATTTCTTCCATTTAACAAGCATGCAGGAAGCAGACATTGCTCTAGTACAAGGGTTCCGTTTGCAGTGAGCCACAAATCACATTTCATTTATCAGGCCCTACAGATGACAGGATATCATTGAAGCCCTGGAGAGCCATATTCATTAAAAAGAAATCTTAAGTAATTACAACAATTAATTGACTTGAAACAGTTTCTGATGGATAAGGTTTACAGAATTCATTTGCCAGGCAAAACAATCCTGATCAAGTTTGGGATACGCTATTTTGGAGCATCTCTCTATCAGATCCAGAAAAAGAACTTATCAACTGGAGCCCGCCCTCCTCCACTGTTTTTGTTTTTTTTTTGCAGAGGAAAGGTAATTTGTAAAGCAAAACATGAAAACCTAAAAGGATCTGACAGACTATTTTGGGTATATAATATGGTTATGTAGCACTTCTTTACTTACCAATGTTACTAAAACTGATGAATGAAAATGAGTTACATTAATTGAGAACTTTTGAGTCTGTGGTTTTGAGGATGTGTAGATGGATGCAAGCAAGGCTTTCCAAAAAGCCCAGTAATCATTTAGGAAAAGGTCAAAGTCCAGCCCAAGAAGTCCATTATCCCCAAAGCAACTTACCTGAACAACTACTCTTGTCAAATTAATGTTTTGTCAACATCTTCAGTAATTAGTCATAAATTCTTCAGCTCTGAGTTTTCAAAATGTGGGGCTTATGACTAAATTTGGAGAGGGATATCACTGGAGAACTATAGCATATAATGTATGTGCTGTGAAATATGACTTTCCAACTACTTGGTAATACTCAACATAATATAACCATATTATCAGGCTTCTGCTATATCAGCACCTATGTGTATTTTTTAAAAGATTTTTATTAAAAATATAGTTAGCATACAATATTATATTAGTTTCAGGTGTACACAAGTTACTCAACATTTATATACCTAAAGAAGTGATCACTATGATAAGTCCAGCAACCATCTGACACTGTACCACACCAACACAATATTATTGACTGTATTCTCTATGCTGTACATTACATCCCCATGGCTTATTTGTTTTATACCTGGAAATTTGGACCACTTATTGTCCTTCTCCTTCCCCCCTCTTTTTAATTTTTCAGTTACAGTTGACAGTCAATATTATTTTATATTAATTTCAGGTGTACAGCATAGTGGTTAGACATTTATATAATTTAAGAAGTGATCCCCTGACTCATTGAGTACCTACTTGGCACGATACATAATTATTACCATATTATTGACTATATTCCCTATACTTGATTTTACATCCCCATGATTATTTTGTAACTACCAATTTATACTTCTTGATGCCTTCATCTTTTTCACCTGCCCTCCTATCCCCTTGATAAATCTAGTATATGACACCATATGTAGTTATTATAATATTACTGACTATTATCCTTATGCTATACCCTACTCTTACGACTGCTTTGTAACAACAAATTTGTACATCTTAATTCCTTCTACCCACCACGCCAACCCCCCTCCCATCTGGCAACCATCAAAATATTCTCTGTATTTGTAAGTCTGTTTTTGTTTTGTTTGTTTATTTTGTTCTTTAGATTCCACATATAAACAAAATTACATTGCATCTGTCTTTCACTGTCTGACATGCTTCACTCAGCAAAATACCCTCCAGGCCCATCCATGCTGCTGCAGATGGCAAGAACCCATTCCTTTCCTGGCTGAGCACTATTCCACTGTATTTATGTACCACCTCCTCTTTATCCATTTATCCATTGACAGACATGCAGACTGCCTCCACATCTTGGCCATTGTAAACAATTCTGCAATGAACATATATATGGATGCACATGTCCTCTCGAAGTAATGTTTTGGGTTTCTTCGGATAAATACCATAAGTGGGATTACTGGATTTTTCTTTGTCTCTTGTTATTTAAAGTTTATTTTGTCTGGTATTAGTATTGCTACTTCAGCTTTTTGTTTGTTTATTTCCATTTTCATGAAATAACTTTTTCCATGCCTTTATTTTCTGCCTCTGTGTGTTTTTCAATCTGAAGTGAATCTCTTGTAGGCAGCATATGTAAGAGTTTTGTTTTCTTATTCATTCAGCTACCCTATGTTTTTTATTGGGGCATTTAATGCACTTACATTGAAAGCAATTGTTGATAGGTAGGTGGTTACTGCCATTTTATTATTCATATATATATATATATATATATATATATTTGCATCTTAAAGAAGTCCATCTAACATTCCTTGTAATACTGGTTTGATGGTGATGAATTTCTTTAGCTTTTTCTTGTCTGGGAAGCTCTTTATCTGTCCTTTGATTTGGAATTATAGCTTTGCTGTGTATAGTACTCTTGGTTGTAGGTCTTTGTTTTTCATCACTTTGAATATTTTGTGCCAATCCCTCTGGCTTGCAAAGTTCTGATGAGAAATCAGCTGACAATCTTATGGGAGATCCCTTATAAGTTACTAGTTGCCTTTCTCTTGCTGCTTTTGGATTCTCTCTTTGTCTTTAACCTTTACAATTTTAATTATAATGTGTCTTGGTGTGAACCCGTTTGGTTTCATCTTATTTGGGACTCTGTGCACTTCCTGAATTTGTATGTCTATTTCCTTCACCAGGTTAGGAAAGTTTTCAGTCATTATTGCTTCAAATAGATTGTCAATCCCTTGCTTTCTCTCTTCTTCTGTTATCCCTATGATTCCATGTTGTTACTATTGTTGTTGTACCAGAGGTCTCTTAAACTATCTTCATTTTTTTAAATTATTTTTCTCCTCCTCTTCCTCACTCTTCTTCTTCTTCTTCTTCTTCTTCTTCTTCTTCTTCTTCTTCTTCTTCTTCTGCTTCTGCTTCTGCTTCTGCTTCTGCTTCTGCTTCTGCTTCTTCTGCTTCTTCTGCTTCTTCTGCTTCTTCTGCTTCTGCTTCTTCCTTCTTCCTTCTTCCTTCTTCTCCTTTTTTTGTTCTGTTCCAATTGGATGTTTTCTACTACCTTGTCTTTCAAATCACTGATTTGTTCCTTTGTTTCATCTAGTCTGGTAATTCCTTCTAGTGCATTCTTCATTCTGACTGGTTCTTTTTTATGATTTCTATATCCTTTTCTATGCTTGCTATCTCCCTGTTGAAATTCTCATTAAGTTCCTTGAGTATCCTTATAACCATTGTTTTGAACTCTGTGTCTGGTAGGTTGCTTGCCTCCAGTTTGTTTAGTTCTTTTTTTCTCTAGTTTTCTCCTGTTCTTTCATTTAGGATGCATTTCTTTGTTTCCTCATTTTTGGCTGCCTCTCTGTGTTTGTTCCTATGTATTTTGTAGGGTTGCTATGTCTCCCAGTCTTGTCAGGTGGTCTTATGTAGTAGGTGTTCTGTTGGACCCTGGCACAGTCTCCCTGGTTACCTGAGTTGTGTGATCCAGTAGTCTCCCTTGTGTGGGTTGTGTTAGCTCTCCTGTTATAGTTGAGCCTTGATTGCTGTTGGCACATCAGTGGGTGGTAATGACTCTCAGGCTAACTTGCTATGGGGTTTGGCCACATCCACAGCTTATGGGCTGCTGTGTGGTTGGCTTACCTCATGGAGTGGGATTTACCACAGTGGCTCTGGAGCTTGCTGAGACTGCCCTTTGTGTGTGCTGTTTGTGGGGCAAACTGGGTGGTGCTCTGCTGTGGTCTGAAGCCAACCTCCAACTATATTGGTTCTGGGCCTCTTCGGAGGAGTTCTGGTGCAGGCCCAACTCAGCCACTCCTGTGACTGGCTGAGGAGTATCTGACCAGAACTTCAAAGCACTCCACTGTTGGTCACTGCCTGTGCTGTACCTGGAGGTGCATGGGAGAGGCCATGCTGTAAACCGAGGATGGCTGCCACCAGTATTAGGTCTGGGTTGCTCTGTAAAACACCAGGATACTCTGAGGCCTGTTGTGACTTCCTGGTTCCCATAAGGTTCAGATGCTGATAAAAAACCTGTGGTACACAAGTTGGGTGAGGCAGGGTCTCAGTGAGTCAGTATATTAGAGCAGAGGAGCTCATCAGGCCAGTCAGATTCAGATTTGGCCTGTGGTGTAGGCTTAACACAGTAAAGATGGCACCTGTCTGCTGGCTGCACAGGACAAGGGCCCCACACAGGGAAAATGGAGACTTCCTTTCATCCCTCACCCCGACGTTACACAACTCAGCTTCTTTCCAGATGCCTCTGACACCCCCAGAGTCACTGTCCCTCCATCAGAGCCCTTTAAGAGGCTGCCTGGGTGTCCTACAACCTTCTGTCCCATCCAGACAGTCAGAATCCCCACTGTTTTTCACAGCCAGATGTGGTGGCTCCTTTTTCTGGCACCAGTGTTCCAGGCTGGGGTGTCTGGTATATGGCTGGGGTCTTTTGTTCCTCCGTGGGGAACCTCTGTAACTGAGATATCCTCCCAATTTTCACTGCTACATGGAGGTTTGGTGCCAGCCTGGTTTGCATCTCTGTCCCTCCTACCAGTCTTGATGTGGCTTCTTCTTTATATTTTTAGTTATAAAACTTCCATTCAACTAGATTTCACATGGTTCTCCAGTTTGATTGTTCTATAACTTAGTTGTAATTTTGATGTGTTCATGGGATTAGGCAAGCACAGTATTTATCTACTCTGTCATCTTGGATCTCCTCCTATCAGCACCTATTTTTGGAGAAATAGTATATTTTAGAGAAGTACACATAACAAGAAACTATCCTCCAACACAGTTTCAGTGCACCTTATTGGAGTGGTAAGAGAATGGATGATAGTAACTCTTAGTAAAACAACAAGAAAGCACAAACTACAGTGTTTTTGAGGTTCTATATTTTGTTTCATGGTCCCAGGGCGAGTTACTAAGGCTTTTAGAACTCACAGGGGCAACCTTATTAAAAGGGTCAATGATGGGGAGGCACATACACCCAAGTGTGATGGTCTCTGAAGTGTGGTTCTCCCAAATCAAACCACAGACTAGCTGGGAATCTTGTTAAACAATATATGCAGGGTCCATGGCTGACACACTGAATCAGCTCTCTGGGAGTGAGAGGCCTGGACCTCTGCTGTTTTAACAGGCATTCCAAAACACAATGACCACTGGTGAGATTCAGAATCATTGAAAAACCTGTAGAATAAATTTCAGTTTATGGGTGTTTCTTGAAATTATTCTTCCCTTTGTACTAGTTAGTATTCTCCAAAGAAACAGAACCAATAGAATATATATCTATATTGACATAGATACATTTATTTATTATAAAAAATTGGCTCATATGATTATGGAGACTGAGAAGTCCCACTCACTGTCTGTGGTCTGCAAACTGGAGGCCCAGGAAAGCTGGGGTTGTAGTTCAGTCTAAATCTGAAGGCCTGAGAACCAAGGGAGCCAATGGTGTAAATCCCAGTTGAAGGTCAGAAATGAGGTACGATGTCTCAAATCAAGCAGTGATGCAAAAAAAATAAAAACAGGAATGAATTTCTCCTTCCCCTGCCTTTTGTTCTATTGATGTCCTCAAAAGATTAGATGATACCTCATCACATTGGGAAGCGCAATAGGCTTTACTGAGTCCACTAATGCTAATGCTAGTTTCATTTGAAAATGCTTTCACAGACACACCCACAAATAATGCTTAATCTGGGACCTGTAGCCAGTCAAGTTGACACATAAAATTAACCACCATACTCTCTGAGATTTCCCTTATCCTTACTGTGCCATTTGTTGAAAGCTGTACATTTCTGGACCATAGAATTCTGGAGAGAAGTTACAATGTTATGTGTTTTATCCATCCAAGAAACCTTATTGAACACCTGATGCTACCTATCAATTAGGCCCAGAGCTGGAGTTACAAAATTAATAATCTTTCCAAAAATTTGTTTTTTATTTTTTTTTGGATTTCTTCATTGGTAGAGAGATTTTTATTTTGTTACTCTATTTTTTTTATGTCTATCATTTCCATTTGGTTAGAAAATAACTTCTATATCTTTGTTGAGATTTTTCTAGTTTTTTATTTGTTTTAAGAGAATCTTCTATTATTGAAGCATAAAAAATGCTTCATAAGAAATGATGGCTGATTTAAAATTTGTCAGATTATTCCAACATTGGATTCATCTAATGTTGGTGTTGGTTAGTTATCTTTTTCTCATTGAAGTTGTGATTTCCTTGGTATGACAGGTAATTTTCTATAGTATCCTGGACATTTTGGTTATTATGTTAAGGGATTCTGGGTCTCAATTAAATCTGTTACTTTACCAGGGAGTCATCCTGTGTAGGTTAGTTCCCAGGTCCTGGCCTAATTTGGTGGGCTGTGGTTCCAATGGCAGTTTAATTTTTTAACCTTTTGTGGTGTTCTTTTTTCTGCTTGATTATCTTGTGCTATGAGGCCTCTCACTGGTCCCTGCTGGTGCTGCTGAGGGGCAGATGGGGGTTTCCCCAGGTGAGTCCCTTCTCCACTGCCCACCATGCTGGAAGAGAGGACTTTTTTTTTTTCTTTTTTGAGGGCAGTGTCACTGGCCCTCATGCTTCCCAAGCCAGCGCTTAACCACTGTGCCACTCGGCTGGCCCAGGAGGGGACTTTTTGATGGGCCAGGTGGGGGGCTTCTCTGTTGCTGGCAGCAGCTCTGGTATTTCTCAGCAGCAGAGAAGAATCTCCAGTCCTGCCCAAAAGCTGGAAACTTAGCCTCTGAGTGAATGGTGCTGTCTTGCCTTCTGCCTGTTGTTGGAGTGGTTTCCTGCTCATTCCAGGAGAAGAATGAACCTACCTGGGCTGCTTTTTCTCATTACGTTGGAGCTGGGAAACACTGGGCCTGGTTGCCTTCTTTAGTTGGTTTGGGGTGGGGTATGCATAGGACAAGGCACTTATGTTATTCCTCCAGCCTTTGGGTTCTGAACCAGGTGGGTTTCATCTCACCACCTTTTAATTAATTAATTAATTAATTAATCATTATTTTTTATTTTATATATTTTTAAAATTAGTCTCAGGTGTACGTACAACACAGTGAAATAGTTATACTTTTTACCCCTCAATGTGAAAATCCCCTCCCCCAATCAGACTTCCCACTGCCCCCCATATCATACATATCTATTACAATTCCATTGACTCAACTTCCACACTATACTCCATATCCTGTGTGTGTATATATATATATATATATATATATATATATATATATATATATATATTCAATTATAGTTGACATATAATATTATACAACATCAGCTTTAGGTGTACAGTGCAGTGATCAAGCCTCTACCCCATCCATGAAGTGGTCTCCCTGACAAGACATGTGACCATCTGACACCCTACAAAATATTTACATTATTAATTATATTCCCCAAATTTTCTTTCATATCCCTGTGGCAATATTGTAGTTACCTATCTATGCTGTCTAATCCCTTTCCCTTCTCCCTCATCCCCACCCACTCCCAACTAGCAACCATTAGTTTTTCCTCTATATCTCTGAGACTATTTCTGTTTCTTTGCTTGTTCATTCAGATTTTTAGATTCCATATATAAGTGAGATCATATGGTATTTGTCTTTCTGCAACTGACTTATTTCATTTAACATAATAGTCTTTAGGTCCAACCATATCATTGCAAATGGTACAATTTCATTCTACTTTATTTTATTATTTTTTTTTTCTTTTTGTTTTTGTTTTTAATTTTTTAAAAATCTTTTTATTTTTTGATTTTAATTAGCTTCAGGTGTACAACACAGTGCAATAGTTATACTTTTTACCCCTCAAAGAGACAAGCCCCCTCCCCCAATTCTCCCTCCCACTCCTCCCCCAATATCGTACTATCAATTATGATTCCTTTGACTCCCTTTCACCGTATAATCCACATCCCGTGACTATTTGTATATTCAATTACAGTTGGCATACAATATTATACAACATCAATTTCAGGTATACAGTGCAATGATCAAGCCTCTACTCCATCCATGAAGTGGTCTCCCTAACAAAACATGTGACCATCTGACACCCCACAAAATTTTTACAACATTATTCATTATATTCCCCGAACTGTTTTTGCCTCCCACTCTGTTCTTATTTCTCAACATTGCCATAGCTATTCAGGGTCTTTTGTGGCTCCATATAAATTTTAGGATTCTATGTTCTATTTCTGAGAAAAATGTCCTTGGCAGTTTCATTGGAATTGCATTGCATCTATATATTTCTTTAGGTAGTATTGACATTTTAACTATATTAATTCTTCCTATCCATGAACGTGGTACGTATTTCCATTTATTTGTATCTTCTTTGATTTCTCTCTCAGTGTCTCATAATTTTCTGAGTACAAGTCTTTTACTTCTTTAGTTAAATTGATTCCTAGATATTTTATTGTTTTTGAAGCAATTGTAAAAGGGATTGATTTCCTGATTTCTTCTTCTGATAGTTTATTATTGTTGTATAGAAATGCAACTTTTTTCTGAATATTAATTTTGTATTCTGCTACCTTACCAAATTTGTTTATCAGTTCTAGCAGTTTTTTGGTGGAGTCTTTGGGATTCTCTATATATTGTATCATCTCATCTGCATATAATGACAATTTTACTTCCTCCTTTCCAATTTGGATGCCTTTTATTTCATTTTCTTGTCTGACTGCTGTGGCTAGAACTTCCAGAACTGTGTTGAATAGAAGTGGTGAAAGCAGGCAGCCTTGTCTTGTTCCTGATCTTAAGGGGAAATCTGTTAGCCTTTCCCCATTTTAGCCTTTGCTATGTGCTTATCATATATGGCCTTTATTATGTTGAGATATGATCCCACTTTGCTAAGAGTTTTTATCATAAATGGCTGCTGGATTTTGTCAAATGCCTTTTCTGCATCTATTGATATGATCATATGATTTTCATTTTTCATTTTGTTAAGTGATGTATTATGTTAATTAATTTGCGGATATTGAACCAACCTTGCATACCAGAAATGAATCCCACTTGATCGTGGTGCATCATCTCTTTAATGTGATGCTGAATTCGGTTTGCTAGAATTTTGTTGAGGATTTTTGCATCTATGTTCATTAGGGATATCGGTCTGCAGTTTTCCTTTCTTGTAATATCTTTGTCTGACTTAGGAATCAGGGTGATAGTGGCTTCATAGAAAGAGTTTGGGAGCCTTCCCTCCTTCTGTATTTTTTGGAATAAGTTGAGGAGAATAGGTATTAATTCTTTTTTGAATGTTTTATAAAATTCACCTGTGAAGCCATCTGGTCAAGGGCTTTGTTGGAAGCTTGTTGATTACTGATTCAATTTCTTTGGTATGAATCAGTCTGTTCAGAGTTTCTGTTTCTTCTTGTTTCAGACTTGGTAGATTGTATGCTTCTAGAAATTTATCCATTTCTTCCAGATTGTCGGATTTTTTGGCATATAGTTGCTCATAGTATTTTCTTAAAATTGTCTGTATTTCTGTGGTATCTGTTGTCACTTCTCCTCTTTTATTTCTGATTTTATTAATTTGGGTCCTCTTTTTTTTTCATGGTGAGTCGGTTTAAGGGTGTGTCGATTTTGTTTATCTTTTCAAAAAATCAGCTCTTGGTTTCATTGATCTTTTGTATTTTTTTTTTTTTGTCTCTATTTCATTTACTTCTGCTCTGGTCTTTATTATTTCCCTCCTTGTAATCCATTTGGGCTTGTTTTGCTGTTCTTTTTCCAGTTCCCTTAGGTGTAAAGATTTTGTTTTGAGATAGGCCTGCATTGCTATGAATTTCTCTCTTAAGAATACTTTCGCTGCATCCCAGAGATTTAGGGTTGTTGTGTTTTAATTTTCGCTGGTCTCGAGATAGCTTTTGATTTCTTCCTTGATCTTATTTTTGACCCACTCACTATTTAGTAGAATGTTATTCAGCTTCCATGTATTTGTGTGCTTTCTGAATTTCTTCTTATAATTTCTAGTTTCATTGCATTGTAGTCAGAGAAGACGCTAGATATGATTTCAATCTTCTTAAATTTATTGAGACTTGTTTTATGGCCTAACATGTGGTCTATCTTGAAAAATGTTTCATGTGCATTGAGAAGAATATGTATTCAGTTGCTTTGGGGTTAAATGCTCTAAAAATATCAATTAGATCTAGCTGGTCTAAAGTGTCTATTAAGTCCACTGTTTCTGTGTTGATTTTCTGTCTGAAGATCTGTCGTTTGGTGACAAAGCGTTGTTGAAGTCTTCCACTACGATAGTGTTATTGTTGAGCTCTGTCTTTATGTCTGTAAAAATCTGATTTATATATTTAGGGGCTCCTATGTTGGGTGCATAGATGTTTACTAGGGTTATGTCCTTTTGTTGAATGGTTTATTTCTTTGTCTTTTAATGTAGTCTTCTTTTTAAAGTCTATTTTGTCTGAAATAAGTATTGTTACTCCAGCTTTTATCTCATTTCCATTTGTGTGAAATATCGTGTTCCATCTCTTTACTTTCAGTCTGTGCGAGTCTTTTGATTTGAAATGAATCTCTTGTAAACAGCATATGCATGGGTTCTCTTTTCTTATCCACTCAGCCACTCTATGCCTTTATTGGCATAAACTTCACATTTAAAGTGATTATTGATAGGTGCATATGTATTTTGTTATCTGTATTCCTGGTCTTCCTAGATTAGCTTGTTTTCCCCTTTCTTCTGTTTACAAAAGCCCTTTTAACATTTCCTGCAAATATGGCTTGGTGGTAATTAATTCCTTAAGCTTATTCTTTTCTGAGAAGCTCTTTATCTCTCCTTCAATTTTAAGTGATAGCCATGCTGGGTAGAGCAATCGTAGTTGTAGGTCTTTAATTTGTGTCACTTTGAATATGTCTTGCCATTCCCTTCTGGCCTGCAGAGTTTCTGTAGAAAAGTCAGCTGTTATTCTTATAGAAATTACTTTGGATGTAAACTGCTGTCTTTCTCTTCTGCTTTTAGCGTTCTGTCTTTGTCTTTAACATTTGCCATTTTATCTATGATGTGTCTTGGTGTTGACCTGTTTGAGTTCAGCTTGTTTGTAACTCTCTGCGCTTCCTGGGCTTGTATGTCGATTTCCTTTACCAGGGTAGGGAAGTTTTCAGTCATTATTTCTTCAAATACGTTTTTGATCCCTTGCTTCTTCTCATCTCCTCCTGGTATTCCTATGATGCACATGTTGTTGTACTTCATGTTGTCCCAGAGGTCTCTTAAACTATTTTCATTGCTTTTTATTCTTCTTTCTTTTTGTTGTTCCAACTGGGTGATTTCTGCTTATTTGTCTTCTAAATTGCTGATCCAATCCTCTGCTTCATCTATTCTACTAGTGATTCCTTCGAGTGTGTTCTTCATTTCAGTTATTGTATTCTTTAGTTCTAACTGTTTTTTTTTATGATTTCTCTATGCTTCTGTACATCCCCACTAAGTTCCTTAAGCATTTTTTTCTTTTTTTTTTTGAGAGCAGTGTCACTGGCCCTCATATGTGGGACTGAACTGGGGCCGCTGGCTTCTCAAGCCAGTGCTTAACCACCACGCCACTCAACTGGCCCTCCTTAAGCATTTTTTTTTTTTTAAGATTTTATTGGGGAATTGGCGGAGGGGAACAGTGTTGGGGAATCGGGGAAGGGGAACAGACAAGTTGCTGTCTTTTTGTTCTTCAGTTTAGTTGCGGAGGATGTTCCTTCACTGTTGGTATCGTCATTGCGCTCTTCCTGGATGAGGCAGATCGGTCGCTGGCCTCTGGATGTCGCTCACCGTGGCTATTGGCAGCTCACTCTTGGCTGCCAGCCACTCACGCTGGCTGCGGGCCACTCACTGTAGCCTATGGCAGCCCACTGCAGCAGGGGCTGCAGCCCACACCATCACCGGGGCTCGCACAGCCCAGCTCCAGGTGGAGCTGTTGTTATCTGTAGAGGGCAGTGTCACTGGCCCTCATGTGGGATCCGAACCGGGGCCACTGGCATCCCCAAACCAGTGCTTAACCAATGCGCCACTCGGCCGGCCCTCCTTAAGCATTTTTATCATCAGTGTGCTAGACTCTGTCTCTGAAAGGTTGGATACCTCTGTTTCATTTAATTCCATTTCTAGAGGTTTCTTCTGATTTTTTACTTGGAACATGTTCTTTGTTTCTTCATTCTGGCTGTCACTCTGTGATTTCTTAGATGTATTAGATAGATCACCTATGCCTCTCAGTCATTGCTGGGTGCTCTTGTAGTATGTGTCCTTTATATTCGGATATCGCAGTCTCTGTATTCTACTGTCCTGGGTGTTCCAGAGGTGTTGCTCTTAAAGTTGCTCTTTAATTGTTTTTGGCTTGTCAGAGGATGGGATTGACCCTCAGACTGATTAGCTGGGAGAATTAGCTCTATTCACAGTGTATAAGATGTTGTATGGAGGTTTATCCCCTCAGAGGAGGCTTGGCCGCTGTGGGTTCTTGTGCCTGTGGAAAACGTCCTTTGAGAGTGCCACTTGTAGGTTCAACCAGGTAGTACTCTGGTTTTCTCTAACACTGGCCTCTGGGTATGTTGGTTCTGGTGTCTCTTGTTTGACGCTCCTACTCAGAGCCATCTCAGACCTGCCTGTTTCCGGTCCATAGCTACCTGGTAGGTGCCTCAAGGCTGTACACAGTTGGCTGATGTCCCTGCTGGACCTGTGGGGGTCCTGTGGGCGATGGTCTGTGTGTGAATTGAAGCTGGCTTTCCCCTATATTGGTCCTGTGGCAGTTTAGGAAAAGGCGCAGGGCACCCTAGGCCTGTTGCCACCTGTCAGACACCGGTAAGGCCCACCTATTGAAAGGGGCTCTTTAGGGGTGTGTGTCTGGCTCTTTGACCCAGTGTAGAGGGTGCCTCTGCGATGTGGCACTAGCTTGGCAGGATGGAGTTCAAGTGAGTTATGTGACGTGATTGGTAGTTTTTAAGACGTTAATGCAGATTCAGGTCTTACACCAATACCTGGCCTATAACCCCCTTGTATAGCGTCCCAAGGGCACTTCAGCCAGCTTTCAGCTCTTGCTCACAGATTCACAAAAGCTGCTCCCGAGTGGCTGTGGTGCAGTTCTGTGGTCACTGAACACCATGAAGATGACCTCAGGGCTCTTCAGACCACCTTCTTTTGTAAAAAAAAAAAAACAAAAAACCCTTTTCCACAGTTTGTGGGGGTGGGGCCAGTCACCCCGGCACTCTGATTGCCCCTGGCAATGCATCTGTAGGTGGGCAAGGTGGTGTTACAGGTGCGTAAAGGCTGTGTTCAGTAGTTTCTTCAAATTCAGTGTAGTCTCAGCTTCTGGACCAGTCTATGTCCAGTCTACTTCATAAAACAAAAACAAAGGAAGGCAACCCAACAACACCAAAAAACAAATAACACTCCCACAGAAATTCGGTAAGCTATGATGAGAGAGGAGAAACAAAAGTATATAAAAGAGGCACAAACACAAAAACAGATGAACAAGACAGAAAAACAGTGACCAAAGCAATATCCAGATAAACAAGTCTGAGAAACAAGGACAGAAACAAAACAGATGAAAGAAAAGAAGGAAAAGGAACAAAAAGATGAAAGAGAAAAGAAAATAATAATAGTAATAATAAAGAGAAAAGGGGTGAAGAAAAAAGAAGAAAAAAAAAGAAATTAAAAAAATATAAAACAAAAAGACTCTCCGCCTTCTTTAATGTGCAGACCACTTGCTCAGCAATAGAGAGTCTCTAGGCAACTCAGCACCAGCTCTGTTGGGGAGAAGGGTTCAACGCGTCATGCTCTGGCCTCCCTCTCAAGCTTGCACTGAGCTTCCCGCAATTAGCTCACCACCAAAAATTGTCACAGGTTGCTGCGGACTGTCTGCTGCTGCAAAAACCCCTCTGTAGCCTGTGGAGGTGGGAGCCAGGCACTACGGGCTCGGGTGCCCCCAGCAAAACAGCTCTAGGTGGGCGTGGCAGTCCCCCAGAGCACCATGGCATGTGTTCAATGCCCCTACCAAGCCAGAGCAGCATGGACTCCTTCACTAACAACCAGCCCGCACAAACGCTCCAGGAATGCCCTGGCCGGATCAGGCAGATGCACAGCCCCCTGCCCAACACTCCCAGGAAAACTTCTAGTCTCAGCCTGTCACAATTAGCTGCTCATATATCAGGCTGAGCAGCCTCACAGCCAATCAGCAGCCTAGCAACTGCTGCACGCGCAGTGAGGAGAGTGGGGAGTGGGGACCCAAAGTGGCTCGCACACTCCTGCATCTCAATGAGCAGCCTGTTGGAGCCCAAGCACTCCTCTAAGTGTTTCCCTGGCTATGCAGCACAAGTCATGTGGAGGATGGGAATCCAAGGCCACATGCATGCACACGCACACACACACACACACACACACACACACTCCTGTGCCAATTTCACCAAACCAAATCGGTCCCAGATCTGACCCTCTGTGGGAGGGCCCAACCCTGAAAAAATGGCGCCCTCCTGTCCACTACTTGTGTACAAACTCCACACCAGAATAACAATGGTCCCAAAACCTCCAGCTCTCATGCCAAAGGTGCTCAGTTCAGTCCTTCCCGCAGGCTCGTGAGCCTGGCTCACACAGCTACTCCCTCTACCAGGAACTGGGTGAGTGCTCACCAGTGAGCGAGTCTGTGTGCTGGCTCCACTGGTTCTCTAGCCGCCCTCAGTCTCATTAAGCTGAGCAAAGAGTCCTCACTAATTTCTACTGCCAGCTATTGTGGAACTCCTCCTCTCGGCAAAGTAACTCTGGGCTGGTGAGCTTGGTGTGGGGCCCCAGGGTCTCTCCCCCAACCAGAGAAACCCTCATGGGGTCAGCCCTCTCTTGTCTCTGCCCTCCTACCAGACTCGATGTGGCCTCCTCTTTAAGTCCTTCGTTTAGAGGTTCTGTTCATCTAGTGTTCAGGGGACTTCTGTGGTTGAATGTTGTATAAATTATTTGTAGTTTTGGTGTGATCCTGGGAGGCAGTTGGGACAGCATCTGTCTATTCTGTCATCTTACCAGAAGTCTCTGACACCACCTTTTAAAGTTCTTCTTTGCTCATCCCTTCTGCCATTTTCAGGATTTATAGTCAGTCATACTTGGTCAGTTGCAGCAGGCACAAATGGCTCTGTTATTGATAGGTTTTGAAAAATAATGTCTAATGGAAATCCCTACTGATAGATTTTAAAAAATAATTTAAAACCATTTTTTTGTTAAGTCCCCAAACTTATTTTAGATAATTTTCTGTGATGCCATTTAAATGAGATAAGATGTATTGATAAATTCATGTGTACCTAATTATATTTATATTTGAAATCATACATCAAAAATACCACAAGGTTTGGAAAACTCCATAATCTAGGGAGAGGAAACAAAAAGGAAATATTCATTTTCAGTTTCAGGTTATGTGTCAAGCAAAGTTCATACTTTCATTTAGCACCTTTTCTCCCATTGTCATCCTCCAATGGAGAATTATTTTAGACAGAGGCAATTTCCAGAGTTTGGTGCCCAATGCTTCTCAGGAGGTCTAGTGGTGCAATGAAAGCTGACTGATAATAGAATTGCCTAAAGAGCTTTAAAAAGTCCCAACCTCCTGTATCTTACACCCTGAAAATTCTGAGTCAGTGGGGTAAGGCGCCTCCATGTATAGATTTTTGTAAATTTCCCCAACCAACTATGGATAGGTTATATTTGGCAAGTATATCTAATCAAGAAATTGGTACATTTCCCAAAATGTGATAGAATCTGGAAACATAAGGCCCTTCACTCAGGGAAACATTTTATGTAGGGAAAGCCAAAAGGAAACTTGAAACATTAGCCTTGCAGTGATTTGGGCCAACATGTTTCAAAAGGGGTAATGAAAAATTAGAAACTATTGAGGAGGTTGACAAGGATTACATAAAGTGTCAGATATCTAGTATGTGAGAAAAATGACTGAAATGATTGACTTGGTGATGAAGAACCTTGTAGAAGATGTGATAATTGTCTTTAAATATTTGCAGGAGTGTTTTGAAGAGAAATTAGACTTGCACTATGTTGGAGTAGGAACTTGCATCTTTAGCAAACTTCCAGGTGGTTTTTGAGGCAGACTGTCTGTGGGAAGGGAGCTGCTGGAGCACTCTTGGTTATGGGAAGGATTCATCCAAACTTTTATAAAATGTTTGGGTGCTTGAGGATGAACGAGCTGTGGGAAGCATTCAATAGGGAGCAACGGAGATGGAAAAGGATGGAAAGAATGGAGGGAGGGAAGAAGAAAGAGAAGTAAGAAAGGAAGAAGAGAAGGACAGAAGGGAAGGAAGAAAAAAGAAGGAAGGAAGAAGAGAAGGAAAGAAGGAAGGAAAGGAAGAGGCAGGGATGCTTTGGGTTTGGAGCACTCGCTTTTGATCGAATGATTAGTTGTATGACTTTCTGCAATACAGCTCAGCAATCTGGAAACAAACAAAAAAGATAATGAAATTACATTAATTTGAAATTGGAAAAGAGAAAGGCAGATAAAGTGAAGTGTCAAGGGATAGAGGACATTTTGGCTGTCAGTAAAAGGAGGTTAAAATGCAGGATCTTGGAAAAATAGGAAGGCAGGTGAGCTGAGGAGGAGACCAACACGTCTGGAAAAGTGAGTGAGGCCAGTGGGTTACAGGTTACCACAAAAGTGAGGGAAAGAAAGGTTCAGAAACAGTGAGGAAGTAGAAAGGATTCTAGATTTGGAGTAGTTCCAACTTTTCATGGTCTGTGAGCTGAGGACAGAGCAAGCAACATCCCCTATAGGATCCAGCTGTGGGGCAAGTGTTCTGTAAGGGACAGTGGTTCTCAAACAGGAGGGTGTGTCAGAAACACAGGGTACTGGACCCCTACCCCCAGAATTCCAACTCAGTAGGTCTGGGAGGGGCCCTAGGGTTTGTTTTCCTGACAAGCTCCTGGGTGGTGCTCATGCTGTGGTCCTGGGACCACCCTTTGAGAAAGAGTGACCTAGGAAAAGCCAGGTTTCCATTAAATTTACACCCTTGGAGAGGATGAAGTCATAAGAAACTCGTTTACCATAGAGGACTTAAAAGGGCAGAGTAATGTGGCTGGGGAGCCTGTCTTACAATGAGCTACTCCAGGGCAAGATTTTAGGCACTCTTACATGGCTGGGGGTGAGCTGGATGGGTTCCAGCATGTTTTCAAGGAACTATAAAAGTCTGCATGGGCACTTCACATTATCCATCACTAGTTGTTTAACACTGGCTCCTTTCTGTGCACGGATAACTTTGTCGATGCCAGGGGAAGCTTATTTCACTGTGCCTGAAAGAGTTTTTCATTCAGATCTAATATTGATATAACTGGTACCACCACAGAGAATGAATAGTTTGGCAGCAGAGGCCTTTAGCAAAACCTGATGGTATGAAAACTTTGTTTATAGGTTTTCTTAAAGCCTTTTTATGACATCCCATAGCCAATAGGGTACAATCTAGAATTCATAATATTATGGTCTTCTACATGAGTTAACATCTTCCTCCTTTTCTAGAATTTTGCCACAAAGGATTTGTCCTATTTCTTTGCATGCACCATGCTTTCTGTAGCATCAAGACCTTCACACATGCTCTTGGGTTTGCTTAGAATGTTTTTCTCTTGCTTTAGTAGGTAACTTCTACTGATTTTTCTAATATCAACTTAAATGTCTCTTTTGGGGGAAAACTTTCCTAATCATCAAATTAGAGCACTTTTCTTCTTTCCTTGAACAACACGTGTCACAATTGTAATTCTTTGTTTACTATCAGTTTTCCATTTTCTACCAGTAACTCTAGGAGGATGTGTGGTGACCTACTCATCCAGGTTGCTCTGGGACTTATCTGGTTTTATAGCTCCAAGCCCCATATTCTGGGCACCCCTCAGTGCCAGGCAAACCAGGATGACTGGTCATCCTAGCCACATTCACACTGTCCCTCAGATCTAGCATGTGATTGTCACACATTGCCTGATCAAAATATTTGTGTTAAACAGAATTGCATAGTGCTTAATATAGGTAAAAGGGAAATCATCCCTCTCTCTCAATATCCTCATGACCTCAACAAACATTATTTGAGAAGGGACAAAAGATGGCTACAAGTTACTAATCAAATGATTTGGGGGTCTGATCCCAAATTTTCACTTTAAAAGTTAGTAGGTGGATTTAAGATTATAGACATATGGTAAGATAAATATAAAGCTAGACTGTTGAATATTGGAGTATCTATTTATTCATTCATTTATTCATTCATTCAGTAAAGGGCTTTTTTTTTTTTTTTTAGCTGAGCCATCCTGCCACCAATTGGCTGCTCAGTGGCAGCTCAGCTCAGGCTGGGCATCGAACTGCTATTGCTCAGAGCTCAGCTCGCACTCTTGAGTGAGCTCTTAACCAACTGAGCCACTTGGCTGGTCCCAAAGGGCATTTTTTAATGCTTATCCTCAAAATATCTCCACCTCTCCACCAGGTTCACTAGTAAGTAATATTAACTTTCTTGAGAGAGTTTTCAGAATTTACCTAATAAAGTAGAAATACTCTGGTAGGAGATTACCTTAAACTCTGTTAGCTACAAATCTGTAGTGGAGAAGGGGAATTAGCTTTGAGCTCCAGGACAAGGAGCCACAGACATGAGGACTTCCAGGGTGTCTTGGGTTAGTCAGTGATGACATCCTATTTCTGCTTTGATGTCCCCTCTTCCCCACAACCCTTGGGGACATGCGTGTCTCTCAAAGTAAATGTATATCTGTGCCCCTGAAGAAATGAAGTGATTACAAGGAACAAAATGTCCTGAGTCACTCTTGGGTAAACAAACTCAGTAATTCATTTGTAAATCTTTTGTAATTTTAAACAGACTCTCCAATGCTTTGAACTGTTGAGGAGTATTTATTAACACAGTGTGTTTAAGAGCCAGCACCAAGAATTTCTTCCAAACAGGAAAATTAGAAAGCATGTCTTATGTCCACTGAGACAGAGTAAGGGCAAAGGCTATTAGGAAAACTCATTCCTAGAATATTAAAAACACGCTAACAGGCATGTCCAGGTCAGAAGAAGGGGGACTGTCTGGAACTTGAAGTGAAGAACAGCTGTGTGGCAGTGTCTCTCAGACAGGTAGGCATGTGGTGAATTTGTTACTGCTGATGAGGGCAGAGATGAAGTGAGGAAACAGGAAATGAAAATGCTTCTTCTCAGACCCACAATATTCTCTTCTCTCAAAGCATACCTCTACTTTAGACCTTGAAGGGAAAGGTGGAGGAAAAGAGAGTCTGTAGAGGATATGGGGGGAGATACTCAAGAGTGCTGATCATCTGCTTGGCACCAATTCCTTTTACAGAGCAGGGGTACCATTCCTTTTACTTCTCTCATCTCGAACAGTGATGATGAAGGAAACTGAAATAATTTTTAAAGCTTTTTTGACCTTGACAGTTATCGCAAAGATATGTGCTTCCTTCCGCACAAGATGAACCTGTGGGTGGAGAGTGGAATTGATCAACCCGTATTTATTACTACTTCTTCTGCTTAACCTGTTTTTATGTAACAAATTACCCTAAAACTTCAGTTGCTTAAAGCAACAGTCATTTGATTATATCTCATGATTTAGTGGATCAGATATCCCGGTAGAGTTCAGTTGGATGATTCTTTTTCACATGGCATCAGCCATGGTTAGTTACTTGGTGGTGCATTCATTTGTCAGGTTGGCTGGTCCGGGGATCCAAGACAACTTCCTTTACAGTTCTGGTGCTTTCATGGGGGTAGTGGGCTGAATAATTGAACCCAAAGATGTCCAGTCCTAATCCCTAGAACCTGTGAAAGTCAGCTTACATGGCAAAAGGCCCTTGCAGATGTGGTGAAATTAAGAATTTTGATGTGGGAGGATTATCCGGGTATATCCTAAATGTAATCAGAAGTGTCTTTATAAGAGGGAGGGAGAATTGATTACAGAAGACGAAGGCTATGTAATGATTGAAGCAAGAACCTGCATTTCTAGCTTTGAAGCTGGAGGAAGGGGCCATGAATCAAGGAATGCATTGAATGAGCCCTCGAAACTGGAAAAGGCAAGGAAGTAGGTTCTCCTCTAGAGCCTCTGGAGGGACTGAGGCCCTGCTGTCATCTTGATTTGGCCCCCATGAAACTGATTTTGGACTTCTTTTCTCCAGAACTGTAAGAAAATAAATGTGTCTTGCTTCAAGCTATGAAATTTGGTACAGTAGTCACAGGAAACTTACAGAGCAGGGATGGTTGGCAACCTGGACTGAACTGAGACCATTGAGCAGAGCACCTGCTGGGGCTCCTCCAGCATGGGAGCTGGTCACAGGACTTTAAATGGCAGCTCAGGGCTCTCAGAAAGAGAATCCTGTGAGAGACAAGTGGAAACTTCTGGGCTTTTAAGGCTTGGGCAAACTTATCACAGAGCCTGGCCAGATTCAAAGAGAGGAGGCATAGACCTACTCTTCATGGTCTATGAGCATCCTCCCATGTAGCTGTCTTTATTCTTCAGGAGAGACTAATTTGAAGACTCACATCCTACTGATTGTGGATCAACACATCACAATTGCATACTTAAGCTGCTAACTATCAAAATCCTAATTCTATGGTGGATAAAATGGTTTATCAGTTTGACATATAAAAAGAGAGTGATAGAGATTCTTTTGTATTCTGTATGGAATCAAAAGTCACATTGGCTTGTCACCCTAAAAGAGGTTGAGAAAATGAGTGGGCTTTTCTCATTCATTCATTCATTCATTCATTCATTCTATCATCGTCTTTCTGCATTATTTGCTAGAAGGGAAATATTGTATCAGCAACTGTGACCAGTAATGTAGAAGGCACTGCGGCAAAACTGAGATATTCATTGAAAAACTGATTTCAAAGTGAGAGCTTGGATGTCTCTCTTTGGTCTGAACATTATGATTATGAAGAACTATACAGAATATACTGCAGCTTCTCAGAAAATACTACTGTCACCTCCACTTCTGACCCAAGCTGTTGTATGGATGGATGTTCAGAGTGCTTCAGGCACTTTCCTTTACATTATTTCTTTTGATCCTCATAAGATCCAATCTTTCAGTTTATTATTTCTAATAACAGGAAATGAAGCTGAGAAAAATTACTTGGCTGTCAATGATTGAGCCAAGACTCTGGGCTGGCCTTCCTTTCTTGCAGCTAAGAGAAGTTTCCTAGGGATGGATACATGATACAAATGCACGGGGTTCCCACACATTTCTTATGGTGTTTTCTCCTCATTGCAAAGCGTGCTGATATCACACATCTGGCTGACTCAACAAGTGTCCAAGTGAATGAGATTCTGGGGTAGAGACAAATCTGAGATGGGGTCTTTGCATCAGCTCCATGCAATGGACACTGGCTGATGTCTTGATGTACTTTGGACATGAGAACAAACTGGATAGACTGCCTTTATTGGTAGGAGCTCTGTTGCCTTCCTGCTGCTCTAAGGTATGTTTGAGTGTGTACAGCAGCCTATGAAAAGTGCTACAGTTAGCACCTCTCTGTGTGTTCTTGAGGCTTTTAAGAAATCATTTAAGAGCAATAATAATGAAACTCCTCATGCAACAACTGGACACCTCTGGGATAAATGATTATTTTGTGGTCATTAATTTGTGATACTACCTTTCTCATATGAGACTGATGACTGAATATCCAGGACTCTTAGCTGAGTTCAAGCTCACTTTGAGGTGGGAGGGATTTCCAGGGTCTTGGTTCATCATCATGAACTTCTACTTTTCATTAAGTGTAGGCTTTAGGCCAGGCAGTGTAGTCGGCCCATTATTTTTAGCTCTTCTTTTGGTTTTAGAGATATATTTCCTTCAATACCTTTTCCAAGGAAAGTTTCTCAAAATTATCATGTCTAGTGACCCAAATTACAGGCTGTGGAACACTACTGGCAAAATAATGAGAACTTTTATTAAAATGAGGTTGAGTTTGTGTCATTCTCATAACATTTTAGAATCAATTTATTACTATAACTTAAGATTCCAAAGCAACTGAGGTTGCTAAAGTTCAGACTTCAATGTTATAGACCTTATAAAGAAATATGCATATGGGCTGCAGAGTGCTATTTTGGTCTTGCTACCACTCAAGAAAATGGAAAAGAAGAAATATGTTGAAAGCTGCTAGATAGAACAAACACTGTCCCCACAAGGGAATTAGAAAAGGTCATGTATTAAGTAGTATTTGGCTCAGTTGCATGTGACAGAAAACCCCAAATAATGGTGTCTTATTCAAAATAGTTGTTTAGTGTTTCTCTCCACAGAAGGAACCGTGGAGTAGACTCTAGTATGCTGGCCTCATAATTGTCAGAGACCCAGCTCAGTTGCTCTCATTGATCCATTGTCCCCTGGTTCAGGAAGGCTTCCTGACCTCAGCCAATGTAGCTGTAGTTTTTCCACCAGGATGATAAGAAAGAAGGACAAAAGCAGCAAAGGACATCAACCAGCTATTTTTAAGGGACTTCCTTGTAGCTGTTACATATACTGCCACTTTTCTTGTCTGGCTAAAGGTCTATAAGGGGGTGAAGTTGAATCTGCATGAACATGTCCCTAGCTAAAAAATGGGGTTTCTATTACTAAGGAAGTTGGGGGAAATCAACAACGGATAGAACCTTGGCAGTTGTGGTACATGCCACATCTATTAGAAGGTATAAAACCATGGAGATCAGAGAAAAGAATGACCTAATTCCCAATTGGATTTCAGTATTTAATACAAACATAGTAACATTAACAAGTCATGTTCCCCTTTCAAAAACCACATTAAAATCAATGTATCAAAGAAAAGAAACTACTTTTCTTTTCCCTAAAATATTTTTCTGGTAAAATTGGGATACATTTTATGTTCATTCAGGTTTTGTGTTCAGGCAAAGATAATAAATATCTCATTGAATGTGCTACCTCAAACCCATGAATTGGTTAATATTATCCTCATGGCTGAGAGGGTTAGGTATCTTGTATGTTTGAAATCCAGATGTATTTAGCTTCAAAACCCATGTTCCCACCATTTCAAAATATTTCAGACTTCCTCAAAACAAACCCAAATTTTGGACTTCAGGAAAGAAATAACCTTGATGAGAGGGACTCTTCCTAGTTTCTCCTATGCTAGACATTTATTGGTGATAGACAGATGTAATTTAAAACTGAGGAAGATGCTGGTCCAATTATAAAGGAGAATTGCAATGAAAGACTGGCCCAGTCTGTCCTGGTCAGAGAATTCTGTGTAACCATAAATGGGTAGTACCTAGGCCTCCTGGGTCCTTTCCTAGACTATTTTGTTGCTTTTACAACAGCTACATAGTAGGTCCCAGCTGAATTTGTGTCACAGCCTGGTATGCAGCCAATGTAAACAATCCAGACAGAATTTTCGTGCTTCCAAGTATGATGGCAGATTCCTGAATGCAGAACAGATGTGAAAAATAAACTTGGACCATTTAAATCTGTCATAAATTGAAGGGGGAAATAATCCCCAAGTAGAAACACAGCTTGATTTGGTGTTAGAAGAATGTATTTTTTAAAAATGGTACTTGAAGAAATTTAAATAGCCAAATGTTGTTGGGTAAAGATGGTTAAGTACAGTATTGGAATCCAAATATTTCCTAGTGCTATCCTTTATCAGCATTCTAAATTAATCAGATATTCAAATGGCTAAGCCTTATGTTCAAGGGATGCCTAACAACATTTTGCTTCCACATTTAATCTCAAGAATAGTTTTGAGTGTATTATCATGACAGAAATATATATATTTACTGTTATAAGGCCAGAGGTTTCCCCATAGTTCCTTCTGTGTATGACCTAGCAATATAGAATAAATTTTGAATGAGGCTACATGGCTTTCATATAGTTTAATGGGCTATTTGCTCCCAGACAGCAGGTCTTCTAGAGCTATCTCTGGACTTCAGAACAAATTTGGCCCACAGACAGCTCTGTTCACATAGTTAAAGTCTTTGGAACAAATTCTAATGTGAGTTGAAAACAGTGGTGTGGGTTAAAAAATCAAGGTCTTGAGCTTTATGGTTTGAGCAGAAGAATAGAGAAAGTCTCCAGGGGAGAAGGAAGTCGGATCGACTCAGGTATATTATTGGAAAACTGGTAAACCATCAGTATTGCATTGAAACTGAAAGCTGAGTAAAATGAACCTCTGAATCCCATAAGGTCCTAAAGAAATCATCTGTCCCTAAATCAGTGATTTGTTCTCATTAATACTTTGGGACTTATTGTTAGGTACAATCACAGGAGATATAAAATACATCTCCTACATATTCTGGAGTTTACCTTTAAAATAGGCAAGCTGAGTTTTTTCCTGGAGGTATATTTAAGAACTTAAAATACCATTTGAATATCAGTTTCCAAGTGAAGGAATCATTAAGCTTTTATTGCTGCTTATTTTCTGTTTCTTGAGCTATGATGGAGTATTATTGATGATTTGCTATTGAGGAAGGATACTGAGTATATAAGGGGCATTTCTTTTATCCTCCCCAGCTTTACTGATGCATGATTTGATTGAAAAATAAAAATCATATATGTTTAAGGTGTAAAACATGATGTTTTGGTATATGTACACATTGTGAAGTGATTACCACTATCAAGCTAATTAACACAGCCATCATTTCACAGAGTGAACTTGTGTGTGTGTGTGTGTGTGTGTGTTGAGAACACTTGAGATACACTCTCAGCAAATTTCAAGTATATAATACATTATTATTAACTATAGTAAGGCAGGGTTCTCCAGAGAAACGGAATGAATAGCATACATATATGGATGTATGGAAGAGGAGATTTATTATAGGAATTAGCTCTCACAGTTATGGAGGCTGAGAACTCCACAATCTGCCATGTGCAAGCCGAAGAACCAGGAAAGTGGGGGTATAATTCCTGACACTTTTCAGACTCATAGTAGCCTGTGGTGTAACTCCTAGTTCCTGGTCAAAAGCCTGAGAACCAGAGGACTACTAGTATAAAGTCCCAGAATCTGAAGGCTTGACCAGGTGTTCTGATATGATGCCTAAGGGCATGAGAAGATGGGCATCCTAGCTCAAGGAGAGAGAGAGGAAATTAGCCCTTCCTTTGCCTTTTTGTTCTATGTGGGCCCCCAACCAATTGATGCCCACCCGTATTTGGTGAGGGAGGATCTCTTCACTCAGTCTATTGAATCCAATGCTAATTTCTTCCAGATATGCCCAAATAGGCACACTCAGAAACAATGTTTTACCTCTTATCTGGGCATCCCTCAGGCCAGTCAAGTTGACACATAAAATTAACCATTACAGTAACCATGCTGTACATTAGGTTTCCAGAACTGATTCATCTCATAATTGAAAGTGTGTCCCTTTTACCAAAGTCTCCCCATTTTCCCCCACTCCTGGCCCCTGCTAACCATTATTCTACTCTGCTTCTTTGAGTTCAATTTTGTTAGATTCTTCATATAAGCGAGATCATATACAGTATTTGTCTTTATGTGTCTTGCTTATTTCACTTACCATAACGTCCTCCAGTTTCATCCATGTTGTCTCAAATGGCAGAGTTTCCTTTTTTAAAGGCTGAATGGTATTCCACATAAACCCCATTTTCTTTATCCATTCATCTGTCAACAAGTTGTTTCCATAGCTCCCCTACAATAAACACAATGCTGCAAATATCACTTGAGGATAGTGTTTTTGTTTCCGTTAAATAAATACCCAGAAATGAGATTGTTGGATCATACAGTAATTCTATTTTTAGTATTTTGAGGCACCTCCATACTGTTTTCCATAGTGGCTTCACCAGTTCACATTTCCATCAGTAGTGTAAAAGGGTTCATAGGGGGAATTTCTTAACCAGAGAGTCAAAGAAATAGCTCCTCTTTTCACTCTAAAAACTTTTTGCATGTGATCTTTGAAGGCTGGAGAAGCATAAACTTCCATAGGAAAGTGCTTTCTGGATTTTTGCAAGTTTGGGACTATCAAGCTTCTCCATTAACAGTGTCAACTTCATTCATTCCTTATTTTATGTTTTGTTGTTGTTGTTGTTAATTAATTAATTCAGAGTGCTTTCTATGGGCAGCTACTGTGCTAGTCTTTAGGATTAAGAGGAGAGACAAAAAATATAGACCACCTGCTGCTTATAGCTTAAGTGGGAGAGAGACATCAATCAAAGGATCAAAGTTACTGTGCAGTTGACTTCAGGAGAGAAGTTCAAGAGTAAGAACCTTCTATGTGATCCTTCTTGACACATCTCCAGACTTTGGTGTGTGGAACAGTAATGCACAGCAGAAAGCAGGCAGGAAGAACATCCGAGGGAACTGGTGTTCAGCAAGGTAACAGAGTTGACAATGAGTGGACAGCAGAGGATTCCCTGAGGAGGATAATGTGAGCTGAGAGTTGAAGAAGAATGGTAAGGAGGGAGAAGAAAGGAACTGGACACAGAACAGTTTTGTGCAAAATCTTCTATGATACAGGATAGGTGGTAGAAAGAGGTCTCAAGTATTGAAGGAAGGAAAGAAGGTGGGTATGAGTAGACAGCAGACATAGAGGGGGCTCCTGGTGAGAGGAGTAGCATTTCCACATCCTTGCCCTTCTTATTTACCACAGCCAAGTCCTTTTCAGGTTCACAGATAAGTCCAAATAAAAAGTAGAAAGATGGAACCTCTCCATCTTAGTGGGATTTCATTTCTTATTTTTAGCTACATTTCACTCTTTTTGCACATTGTTTTAAAGACTTGATTAAGACTACTAAGAGGCTTATAATGAAACTCCACAGTCATGACAGAACTATCCTTACCCCATCTTTAATCTTTACCTACCTGCCTCCCACAGTCCTCATTTCTGGGCAACTAACCACGTTTAATTATTTCCCTGTTTCTTAGTTTTTTAGTTCCACTTTCTAAATTTGCTTATATTGTTATTTATTCATCTACCAGTTTTGGACCTATTCATTTCTGTTTGGTTTATGTAGATGAAGACAGCTCCTTTATACTTTCTTTCACATCTCACTCTCTCTATCTCCCCAACATAGTGATAATTACCATTTTTTTACTCTGTTCATGATTGTGAACTTTGTGAATATTGTTCACTGCTGAGCCTACTATATACTTATGTTGGGTTTTTTTTTCCTTGCACAGTTTTTGGCTTTCCTTAAATTAATACTTTGCCTTATGTCTTTATTGGCTTTCCTCACTCTATCCCTAATATCTTTTCTCTGAAACCTGAAAAACAAACCAACAAACAAACAAACAAAAAATCTCTCAACAACAACACTCCAGCATTGAGAGCACATGTGTGGCCATGAGCATTTGGGGAGCAGAGTACGGGAAGGAAGCTGGGGGCCGATCACTCACTCCATAGACTTTCCATATCTTCCTGCTTTTAGGATGGTATCACCCACCTTCCACCATGCCTGGTATCTGGAGCCTTTCTAGGTGAATTTATTTAGAGACTAAGTCTGTATCTCCTGCTCTGTTGTGGGAAGGTTTTGTGTGGTTCTAGTTGCAAAGTAGTTTCCTCTCTCCTGCTAAGTCAGTTATCAGCCTTCCATTCTGTTTCCAGCTTCCAACCAATTGGTCAAACTTGCTCATCTGCTGGTGTATCCTGTCCTGTTTTCTTTGTCCCTATACTCTTATGCCTATTTTAGTCCATTCTTATTTTAGTGGCATTTCAGGAGACAGCAGGGATAGCACATGGGGCCAGCCTACCATGTTACCCAGAAATCCTCTGTGCTTTCGTGTTCAGTTGTTCTCTCAGCCCAATGGCCATGCCCTGATTCAGACCTGAGACCAGTGGGGATCCCACCAGTAAGTATGTCCAGGATGGCTCTCATGCTAAACACAAGTTCCCTTGGACTTTCTGCCTGCCTGCTCTCTGCTGTGCATTTGTGCCACACACCAAAGTCTGGAGATCAAAAAGAAGGTTTACCCATGTGTGGTTTCATAGGGTTGCATGCTTTGTGGAGCTGGAACAGGAATGACTCAGAAAGATAATAAGAATGCTTTTTTATTACCCCATTAAACAAAGCATTATAATAGAAATTCCCCTCCTTCCCCCATTTCTTCCTCTTTGTGTATAACTTCATTGAATCTGGGCATCTGGATTGTAGATGTTTATTGAAAAACTTAAAATAACAAGGTCTGTCCTCCTGCCTCCTGGGCAAGTCCACCCATTAATCCTACAGTGCATCTGTCTTCTATTATCTCAGCCCCTCACTGCCTCTTGGATGAAGACCTATCGATGGTGGAGATGGGTCCTGGGAAACGTGGAGGCTTTTGCATTCCAAGATACATGGAAATGAAAAGAGAACATTTTGGAAATATCTACATTGAAAAGTTCAATAAAAGAAGAATCAAAATAAAATATAAACAGGAGCATGCCTGACTTTTTCAGCAGGTGAGAGCAAGCCTCACGGATACAGGACATTCTCATTCCTCCTAGTTACTCAGCATGGATATAGTGAATAATAATATGGAATTACATCCATCTTTTCAGAAGCTGTGCTCCTGGGTTAGGGTCTGCCATGCCATGTAGCAGCTGGGAGTGAATCTTTGCAGCTGCTGAAAATAGGGATTTGTAATGGAACTGCTGACAGACCCTTAACCATGGCCATGCTAGCAAGAGCTGCGATAATACAGTAAATAAGGTGAATGGGCTCGGCTTATCTCATTTCACAGCTGAGCTGTGTATTGCCAGATAAATCAAATCAGGGTAAATGGCTTCATCTAATAAACTGGGTCAACATATAATGTATTTGTTCAGGTTCGCACGTTCATTGATTCTCATTTGATTTAAGAAGAGATATTTCAGCTCATGTTTGAATGTTTTTAGTATTCATCCCTCCTTCTGGTAAGGAGAGGCTGAGAGGCAGGAATACACAGCTGGGATTTTTCTTTTTTCTCTTTTAAATAAATTAAGTTTTCTGCTTTTTGGAAGTTCTTCTGCTTTCCATCTTTATGCATTGAAGTGGGGGAAGGGTGAGGGTAAGATCGCTTAGGGAGAAAGCCAAGAAGAAGCACGAAAAAGAACTCCATCGCTTCATCTGAATTTCCCAATAATGTTTTAGTGATGTTTGCTAATGTATCATTCATTAACCATCAGCCACTATGAAAAACATAATCTATCTCACAAAGTGGACATTATTATCGCATTAAATCATTTCACAATATACCTGAACGGTTCCACATGAGAGGCCTGGCCTGGCCAAGCTCAGATGCCTCCGGGGCAACTCTTCAGCAGTAATGAGATATGAGGTCTGTCTGTGATGAATACGATATTACTCGTGTCAGTGGTTGTGGACGGCACCCAGAATATTTCTTCTTACAGGATTTTTTTTTTTCCCATAGCAAGGAACTCAGGCAAAGCACTATTAACCCAGTAAATGAAGCTCTAAAGATCACAGAGTGTGTCCATTAGGAGACAAGGCAGTGACTAATCCAATTTTTCTTGCAGGGAGAGATGCTGATGCTTTGGTAACATCTGGGGACAGCGGGCCCTGCATTACAGATGAGACCGCTCTGTCTTCCCTGTATTCTTCCTTCTCTGCCTTTGTCTAAGAGTAATTAGTGCATTGCCCCTTCCTCTACCTCAAACTCCTCTTGCCAAAAACCAGTTAGAAAGTGATTCAAATAATATCCAAGGCTGATGGAAGAAGTGCAAAAGGGTAATGGAGGAGGGGGGAAGAAAGAGCCAAATGGTCAGTTGCCTCACTTCCATTTCCAGGACAATTTCCTGAGGCTTCTGTGTAGTAGGCAGGCTGAAATCTGCAAATGGCAAGGCAGTGGGTACCAGGGGCCATTTCCTTTCTGCTCCTGTTAAAAGCACATTAAGTAGTCTTGCTTCTTGTGAAATAATCCATATTTTCTCTCTCATAGGGGCATTCATTTGCTCCTTTTATTCCTTGAAACACTGTTTGCAGACATTTGTTTAAAATGTTGATGGATAAAAACAAATTTGCTGATGGACAGCCAGACAGCCAAGGGATAGCTATGAAATGAATCTCTCAAGGAGCTCAAAAAAATTTAAACCAAGTGGTGATTCTTTCCTTAACCTTACTGTAAATCTTCCTCCCCTTCCTTTTCTTTAACTCATATTTGTTAGGTGTCCCTTTTATGCCATGCCTTGTGCAGGACCCTCAAGTTCATGATGTCATCACACCAGCTAACAAACAGAAAATAAATACACAAAAAGCCACGCATACCTACCTTTAGAGTACCCACAAAGGATCTGCACTGATGCTGCAATTAAAATAAAGTGCACAATCTGGCAACTGTAATATGTAACTAAATGGGACATTTGATTTTTTTAATGACACCCTTACATCATCGCTTCCTAAGAGAATGTCAAAATGTATTCCCCTGAAGAGTAGCCCAGAGATCAGAAAATATATCCTTTCCTTCCATAGGTTTGTTTTCTGCAGTTAATCAATTCAGTAGGATTGGCTTAATTTTCCACACTGGAAAATGCCAAGTTGAAACATCACCTTTGAAAGTCAAATTTATAATTTTTCACATTACCCTGGTATATCAGCTCAGGTGGTATGGAAAATGTAATTTTGAAAACATTTTGGCTTACTTGTGGTCTTTAGAAAGGACAGCATAGTGTGAGTCATGATTCTGTATCTAAATGGATGTACTCTCAGGTTTCCTTCTCATGCTGAAATGACTTCATAGATTTTATTAGTTTCAGTGAAATTTATTTACATCTAATGAATGAATCAATCTCTTCCTGCACCTACCCCCTCACTCCTTGCCCCTTGCCATTCTTATTTCTCTTTTTTTTCCTTTCTCATTTGACTAGAAACCAGTTGATGGGGCATTTTACTGACAATGTCCATATTATTCATACCATGATAAGAAAATATTTGTAACACTCAGTTTTTTCAGAAAGTATGAACTCTGATCAAAGAGTATGGCAAATGTTTAAATTAAAAAAAATTTATTACAGTAAAAGACACCCTGCCATTAACCTCTCTCAAATATAGCCCCTCACTTTGAACACACCCCATCATTCTTGCCACTTTCTGAAGCAGTTCTGGAAGTCCTCTTTCGTGAGTGTCTTTAGTTGCACTGTCAATGGCTGCCTTGATGTCCTGAATCATTTTGACTTTGGGGAAGAGCCAGAAGTCACATGGTGCCGGACATGGTGAATTAGGTGGATAAGGATACACCGTAATGTTTTTATTTGACAGAAATTGCTGTATACTCGAAGCATGTGTGACATGGAGCCTTTCTGTTGTGATAAAAAACTAAGGTGAATGCTGTTGCTAAGTGCCATCTAACGGAAAGGCAGGGATCTTCAATATGGGAAGCGGTGCATCGAACCTTGATAACAGTATATGACAAGTTTCAACTTGTTTGGGTGCAGTCAGTCGAGTGTGAGCTACAGTTGAGAGAAGGTATGTTTTAAAGTGTCTGTAAATCATCCTCCATCATGACAATGCTCCATGTCACACATTGCTTCTGGTATACAGCAGTTTCTGTCAAATAAAAACATTATAGTGTGTCCTCATCCACCTTATATACCAGATCTGGCACCATGTGACTTATGGCTCTTCCCCAAAGCCAAAATAATTCAGGACATCGAGGCAACCGTGACAGTGCAACTAAAGACATGAAAAAGGACTTCCAGAACTGCTTCAGAAACTGGCAGGAATGATGGGATAAGTGTGTTCAAAATGAGGAAGAGTATTTTGAGGGGGATTAATGACAATGTGTCTTTTAATGTAATACTTTTTTAAAATTTAAACATTCACTGTATTTTTTGATCATACCTAACATATCTAGGATCTTTATATTTATTTAACTTTCTCCAATTTATAAAGCTTAATGTGAGTTTTTTAAAATTTTTAAAAGATTTTATTGGGGAATTGGGGGAGGGGAACAGACTGTTCTTTTATTCTTCAGTCTAGTTGTGGAGGACATTGCTTCCTCCACAACTGGCCCATGTTGGTATCATCATTGTGCTCTTCTCAGGTGAGGCAGATCAGTCGCTGGCCTCTGGATGGCTGCTCACAGTGGCTCTTGGCAGCCCACAGTGGCTGCCAGCCACTCACGCTGGCTGCCGACCACTCATTGTAGCCTATGGAAGCCCGCAGCAGGGGCTGCAGCTATGCCATCCCCAGGGACTCACAGCAGCCCAGCTCCAGGTGGAGCTGTTGTTCACCATCTTAGCTATAGAGGCAACCAGGTAGAGCTGTTGTTCACCAACTTAGCTATAGAGGGCAGTGTCACTGGCCCTTATATGTAGGATCTGAACTGGGGCCGCTGGCGTCCCAAGCCAGTTCTTAACCAATATGCCACTTGGCTGGCCCAAATGTGAGTTTTTATATTGAATAATCTGAACAATATTACAGAACCTAGAAATTTAGAGAGGTCAAATATTTAGCAGAACATTATTTTGGCCAATACTAAGATGGCTATTTCATTTCATTTTAACTGCAGAAGGAGGTATTTCTCACATCATTAACTCAGATCTAACTAATAGTTAAAAATAGCCATCTCTTTATTCTCAAACTTTTGCTCCAGTCTGGTATTCCTTTGGGACTAGCCCCTCTCCTCTTGCCCAAAATTCATTATTCATTAATATATTCCCATTTTCATTCCCATTTATTTGTCCAGAAAATGTTTATTGATAGTAATCAGAGTATTCTTAGTTTTACAATTTGCTATATTTCCCATAGCTGCCAGTAAACTAGTTGGTATTGCAGAGGTGCTAATAAAATTTTGTTGAATTGAATTAACTGTAATTGACTTTTATTAATAGTTGGTTTATTAGGGTCCACCATTAGCTGGTTCAGGAATATTTTGGACAGGAAAGCTAAAGGCACCTTTATTTAAATTCTCTAGACTTCCATTCATGGCATTCCATAATATGCCCTGAGATGTACTGGATGGCATTGCCTATCCCATGTAATACCTCCCCGGACACCATGTGCTGCTTGTAACTTCTATACTGTACTGAAGCTGGGCCTCCTGCCAGTAACTTGCTTTCTCAAATTTGCTCCTATTTGAATTTTGCCCACTTATTTGAAGCCTTGTACAAGCCCCACCCCCAGAATCCCTCCCTGATAACTGCAGTCAACACTGACTTCTCTTTTACATTCACCTGCATGTCATGTTATCTGCCCAAGGTTTTAGAGTAATACAGTGGAAACTGAGAGGCTAGAATTGAATCCCAGCTCTGATTAATTTTAAACTTTCCTCATTTCAAATTTTCTATGCCACTTCTTAATGTATAGTACTGAGGCATGTCACAAATACCTTCTTTGAGATTGATCTCTGTTAAATAGTAATCACTAGATGCACATAAAAATTAGCTGGGAACTTTCTAGCTTTGACTCTACCAACATGTACTATCATCAAGTTTTCATTCCTTGTTTACAAGGAAAGACTGTCAGCAGGTTTGGGGCATTCAAGATAAATGTCTATGAAACTCCTTCTGATCCCCAGTCTACCAACTCAATCAAGAAGAAAATAAGATTATTTGGCATGACTTTATCTTAACAAATTCATATTTGTTTTTTAATTGTTATATACATAACAAAATTTACTGTTTTAACCATTTTTAAGTATACAGTTTTGAGGAATTAAATATATTCACATTTTTATGCAGCTATCACCACCATCCATCTTCAGAACTTTTTCATCTTTTTCAACTCCATATCCATTAAACAATAACTCCCAATTCCCTCCAACCCCCAGCCCCTGGCAACCACCATTCTACTTTCTGTCTCTATGAATTTGTCAATTCTAGGAACCTTATATAAGAAGAATAATACAAGATTTGTCCTTTTGTGACTGGCTTATTTCATTTAGTACAATGTCTTCAAGATTCATCCATGCTGTGGCTCATACTTGTTTTTAATAACATGCTTATTTTCATCTGTGATCACTAACTTCAGAGACCAGTAATTTGTTACACAGCATTTTACACGAAGTAGGTGCCCCTAAAATTACTTCTTTAATTTAACGAATAGAATCGAATAATGTGAAAATTACCAGTCTGTGTGTTTTCTGAAATATATTATTTCCCTTGATTAAGAAATAGTACTTTTGTTGGTCTCTGAATCTTTTTGCCTTTGTTTCATTTATCACAATTGTCCAAAATTTAGCTATACAAATTTTGTAAATTATCTGTCAACTTCTTTCAGCACTATTTGAAGTAATTTGCCTGTCTTGTGGTCCTGTGTCTGCACATCAGTTCTAATTTCCTTGCATTTCTCTGAATTTAATAGGCTTAGTCCAGTCTTGCTGTCCCCGTTGTCCTATGGCCCTGAGACTTTCAGTTTTAAAATGGGGACAGTGCTGGGCAACCTACTGCTCACCCTACTGGCTTTTTTTGCTCTTTCTGATACCAGCCTGTTCTGATGGTACCTCCAGAACAAAGTGAGAAATGTCTTGAATTCTTGTCCAACCTAAGTAAGCCTTTATGAACTTTGGTGTGAAACTATTGAATTTGTCATTTGGTTTACCTTAAACTAAGTATAATATTCATCTTCATTTTTATAACACCAAAAGTTCCATTTGTAAGTTCCAAGAGAAAATAAATTTGGTTATTAGATTTCTTTTTCATAGGCTAGTTTAGACATTCAGGAAAGAGTATAATAAACTTTCTACTTCCTTTTCCTTTTTGATTTTAAATGAACGATTTATTACAAAATGTAAATGTTAGTTTCTCATTGTCAGTGATTCCACAAAAACCAAAGCCATGGGTGGCAGGTGCAGCTGAGGCCTGGACACAGGTGTGTGGAATAGATGCTAAAAGCCAGGCTCTGGGGCTGGCTGACAGGCTGCGCTCTGCCACTCCAGCAGAAAGTGGCTTCAGGGCTGGCAGGGCACACATGCTCTGAGCAAGGGTCCCTGGAACAGTGTGCGTGTTCCTGTTGAAACAGGAAGAAAGCGCAGAAGCTTGACCTCAATGGCCAGCAAGATGGCCGTGCTGTAGTGCCAAAAGGTGGGCATTAAGGCTTCGGCCACTGTGCTCCAGGGGTCTCTCACCTGGACCCAGACCCGCTCTACTTGGTTCAATTCATCTGGTGTCAGTGGATGCACTGGGTCACTGCTGGAGCACAGATTGAAGAGCTCATGAGTTGTGCCAGGGCCAGCTCAGCTGTCTATCCTCAGCCTGCGGTCTTGGGCTGCTCCCCTGAACTGGATAGATGAGGGGATCCGTGTTGTTCCGGAGGTCACCACTATTCTGCCTGGACACCTTCGCTATCTGCGTGCACTTCCTCTACTTCCTTAAAAACAATTAGTTAAAATGCTTCTCTCTCCTGAGACGTTGTAGGTGTACTTGTTATGTTTTGCTTTTCAAAAAAAGTTTTAGTGAGAAATGGCAGTCAACTGTTTCCTTTTTAATCTTTTCTCCTCTGCTTAGAGATTGTACTACTGAAATGTGCATGTAAAGGAGTCGTGTGGATTAAATTTGACGTGATGTCGTTTTGTACTCAGTATTGTCACTAGTATCCACTGCAGCTAATTTTCACTCGAGTCTCCTGGACTTAGTAGGAGCAGTAAGCGCCCTTCAGACAATGGTGATACCCTAATCAAAAGGTTAGAGTTCTTTTATTGCTCCCATCACGTCTTGAGTGGCTTCTATAACAGTCACTCTTTATCGCTGTTTCCCTTTTCCTGGTTTTAGTTACTTGGTGTCAGTCAATTGTGGTCAGAAAATAATAAATGGAAAATTCCTGATATTGAGAGAGGGAGGGAGGGAGGGAGGGAGGGAGAGAGAGAGAGAGAGATTCCATACACCCCACAAGTGGTTTTTTCTCTTAAATATGGATGGCATATGAGCCTGTCTTCAGTGCAATATAATGAGAGAGAATTCTTATAATTTCATCTAGGAACATTGTACCAACTTGCCACTCTCAAACCTGTGAATCTACCTACATCTTGATTGACTACATCCTTCTTCTTGCTTATATCAGTATATTATTATAACTGTTCTATTTAATTATTATTGTTAATCTTTTACTGTGCCTAATTTATAAATTCAACTTTATCATAGATATGTATGTATAGGAAAATTTAGTATATACAGGGTTTGGTACTATCTGAGGTTTCAGGCATCCAGTGGGGGTCTTGGAACATTTTCCCCTTAGATAAGAGGGGACTATTATACTATCATTGAAACCACAGCACTCTACTCTGGGAGAATTATATGAAAAATAAATTATGGAAAATAAATAAAATATTGCTTGGGCATTGAGAGCTGCTTCCTCAGGGCCTTTCCAACTTTCATCCTCTCTCTTTGATTTACTTGCTTGCTGTCCTGGTCATGTGACCAAGCCCCTGACCAGTCTGAGGTAATCAGAATGGTCCCATTTCTCATGCCATCTCTTGGGTTAGGGATGGATGTGGGACCCAGCTCAGGCCAGTGAAATGTATGAGGATGGTTCTACTGACCTATTGTACATGCATCTGGAAAAAGATTCCTTGCTTTTTCAGAAAAAGCAAGAGGGAAATGTAGCTTCTTCTAAGTAAGTTGTCATTTCTGATGTAAGATATGATATCTGGCACTGTGTAGCTATCTGGCAACTCTGAGGGGAGTCAGCTCAGGACAAAGCCAGTAGGCCAAGTACGGCAGAGTTGAAAGACGGATGCAATCTAGGTTCTTGAAGGCTTTGTGGAACTGCAGAGTACACCGATCTTGAAGCTCTCTGAACTCCTATTTCTAATTTTCTGAAATAGGAATCTGGGGATCCCTGCAATTCCAGCCAAACATTTGAATTTATTTTGAGGAATTTTTCTGAGTCCTACCTATGAACAACCTGCATTAGAATCTCCTGGAATACTTGCTAACAAGTGGGTTCCTCTTCAGATGCATATTATGCAGGAATTGCCATTTTTAACAATTCCATTATTTAGTCTTATGTTCATTCAAGATTCATAATCTATATTTTCAGAAAATGAATGCTATCAACTGGAAAGGACTCAGTTTATCACTCTCTGAGACAACAACCTTATAATGTATTATGTTTTCTGATGTTGACCTTTAACTCGTGCAGGACATCTTAAAATCTGAAGATCATAACACCACAGTGAGACATGAGGTCAAAGTCTAGGAATATGATGCAGAGAAGGACTGATGAAAAGGTCAGAAACATTTACTAGGACAATTAAAAGAAGAAGAAATGCTAAAATTCATAGGATGAAAATAATTCAATCAGCGAATGGGTTTCTTCAAACATATACTCAGCAGACAGATGGTGAAGTGGAAAGTTGGCCTTCTAAGAAATAATTATACTAGGTTATTGGGGACTGGGGAAAAGGAAGTAAAAGATTTATTAAATAGCTTCAACTCATTTATGTAGAAAGGTGGCTAATCTTTGGATTATATGTGCATGTGAATTTGTGTTAGGAGAGCAAGTGGGCCTTGGAAAAAGGCATCAGAGATGAAAGACTGCCCATGGAATGCAAGAATGCATCAAATGGTCCTCTCAGGACCTGAAAGAGGGAAGCCCTCACTCCTATTATCTCACAGGCCATGAAGTAAGCTTGACTCCTATGTTTTTAAATGGCAGTAGTAAAAATGATAGCTCTGTAACATGTAATAATTAAAATACTTTTTCCCGCAGCAAAGGCTATTTAGATTTACTTGTTGAAACACACACATATACACATTTCCTCTCTTAAATTCATTTAAACACCTTTGATTCCTTTTCATAGCCATCAATAATTTCTAGGTATTAAAGCCATAAAAGCCCTATATTAAAAAAAAAGTACTCGAGGCCTGCACTTTTGACCCCTTACCATCTGGAATAAACTAAGTCTCTAGTTAGGATACTGATTTAGATTATTTTTAGTTTGGAACTTCATTCCTATGGCCCTAGAGAGCAGATATTGGTGTTTCCATACACCCCATGAGTGGTCTTTTCTCTTTAATATGGAAGGCAGGTGAGCCTATCTTCAGTGCACTATTATGAAAGAATTCTTATAATTTTACCCAGGAGCATTTCACCAACTTTCCACCCTCAAAACTATGAATCTACCTACATGTTGATTGATTACATCCTTTTTCTTGCTTGTTAAAATACAAATTTTATTCTTTCTTTATGTTTTAAATAATTTTTATTTTTCAATTAAAATTTACATACAATATTGTATTAGTTTCAGGTGTACCACATAGTGATTAGACATTTATATAACTTATGAAGTGACCGCCCCCATGAATTTAATATCCACCTGATACCATAAATAGTTATTACCATATTATTGAATATATTCTTTATGCTACACTTTACATCTCCATGACTATTTTGTAACTACCAATTTGTACTTCCTAATCTCTTTTCCTTTTTCACCCACCCATCAACCCTCCTCCCAGCTGACAACCATCAAAATGTTCTCTGTATCTATGAGTTTCTTTCTGATTTGTTTATTTTGTTCTTTAGAGTCCACATATAGGTGAAATCATATGGCATTTATCTTTCTGTCTGACTTATTTCACTTTATGTAATACTCTCTAGCTACAGCCATGTTATTGCAGATGGCAAGGTTGGTTTTTTTTTTTTATGGCTGAATGATATTCCATTGTACCTATACACCATCTGTTCTTTATCTATTCATCCATAGATGGACACCCAGGCTACCTCCACATCCCAGCCATTGTAAACAATGCTGCAATGAACATATGGATGCACATGTCCCCTAGAAGTAGTGTTTTGGGTTTCTTTGGATAAATACCCAGAAGATGGATCACTGGATCTTTCTTTGTCCCTTGTTATAACTTCATTTATTTTATCCAATATAAGAATTGCCACCCCATGGTTAAGTGCTGGCTTGGAAAGCCAGCGGCCCCGGTTCGGGTCTCACATGTGAGGGCCAGTGACACTGCCCTCAAAAATAAAATAAAAATTGTCACCCAGCTTATTTGTTTCTTTGTTTCCATTTTCGTGAAATATCTTTTTCTATCCCTTTACTTTCAGTCTGTGTGTGTCTTTCGAAATGAAGTGAGTCTTTTGTAGGCAGCATATATGTAAAGGTCATTTTCTTATCCATTCAGCCACCCTATGTCTCTTGATTGGAGCATTTAATCCATTGACACTTAAAGTAATTGTTGATAGGTATGTAGTTATTGCTATTTTATTATTCATTATTTTTCTTTTAATCTTTTTTTCCCTTTTTCTTTTCAAAGAAGTCCCTTTAAAATGTCTTGTAATACTGGTTTGGTGGTAATGAACTCCTTTAGCTTTTTCTTGTCTGGGAAACACTTTATCTGTCTTTTGATTCTAAATAATAACATTTCTGGGTAGAGTAATGTTGTTTATAGGTCCCTGCTTTTCATCACTTTGAATATTTCAAGCCAGTTTCTTCTGGCCTGCAAAGTTTCTGTTGAAATTAGCTGACAGTCTTATAGCAGCTTCCTTGTAGGTAACTAACTGTTTTTCTCTTGCTGCTTTTAACGTTCTCTTTGTCTTTAAACTTTGGTCTTTTAATTATGATGTGTCTTAGGGTTATGTTGATTGGTACTCTCCAAGCTTCATTTTTTAAAAAATTAATTAATTGATTAATTTTAGAAATTAGTTTCAGGTGTACAACACAGTGCAATAGTTATATTTTTTTACTCATCAAAGTGACAATCCCCCGCCCCTAATCAGCTGCCCCACTCCCCTCCATATCATACATATCTATTATAATTCCATTGACTCCACTCCTACACTGTACTCCATATCCTGTGACTATATATATATATATATATATATATATATATATATATATATTCAATTATAGATGACATACAATATTATACAACATCAGCTGTAGGTGTACAGTGCAGTGATCAAGCCTCTACCCCATCCATGAAGTGGTCTCCCTAACAAGACATGTGACCACCTGACACCCTACAAAATATTTACAACATTATTAATTATATTCCCCAAGCTGTCTTTCATATCCCTGTGGCAAAATTGTAGTTACCTATTTATGCTGTCTAATCCCTTCCCCTTCTCCCTCATCTCTAAGTTTCTTGAGCTTGTATATCTATTTCCTTCACCAGGTTAGGGAAATTTTCCTTCATTATTTCTTCAAATATGTTTTTAATTCCTTACTCTCTGTTTCCATTTCTGGTACCCCAATGATGTGAATGTTGATGTGCTTGATGTTGTCCCAGAGGTTCCTTAAGATATCCTCATTTGGGGGGATTCTTTTTGTTATTCTGATTGAGTGTTTTCTGCTACCTTATCTCCTAGATTGCTGATTTGATCCTCTGCTTCATCTAATCTACTGTTAATTCCCTCCAATATATTCTTCATTTCAGTTATTGTATTCTTCATTCCTGACTGGCTCTTTTTTATGTTTTCTAACTCCATTTTTATGTTGTTGTTTTTTTTTTAAATCTCTTTTTTGGAGTTCTCCTTGAGATCATTGAGCATCCTTGTAACCAGTGTTTTGAACTCTGCATCTGGTAGATTGCTTGTCTCCATTTTGTTTAGTTCTTTTTCTGGAGCTTTGTTCTGTTCTTTCATTTGGGACATGTTTCTTTGTCTCCTCATGTTGGCTGACTCCCTGTGTTTGTTTCTATGTATTAGGTAAAGCTGATATGTCTCCTGGTCTTAGTAGAGTGGCCTTATGTAGTAGGTGTGCTGTGGGACCCAGTCGTGCAGTCCCCCTGGTTGCCTGAGCTGAGTGCTCCATGTGTGTGCCTTGTGTGGGTTGTGTGTGCCCTCCTGTTGTAGTTGAGCCTTGATTGCTGTTTGCACATGAGTGAGGTGGACTGACTCTCAGGCTGATTGGTTATACTGGAGAAGCTGTTGTGTAGGGCTTGATCCTATGGAGCAGGATTCATATTAGCAGGGTTCTGGTGCCTGAGGAGCCTGTCTTTTGTTGTTTGTGGAGGTGGTTGGGTACTGCTCTGGTGTGGTCTGAAGCTGGCTACACAGTGTGTTGTTTCTGGGGCCTCTTAGGAGGGGCTCTGTTGCAGGCCAAGTTCAGTGATGGCCTGTTCCCTGCCTTGGCCCACTTGTCATGAGCTACAAAGTGATCTGAATATGGTTGCCACTTGGCTGGGCTTGAAGATGCCTGGGAGAAGCTAAGTTATGAACTGAAGCTGGCTGCCACTAAAGCAAGGTTGGGGCTACTTAGCAAGAGGTATGGGGCATGCTGAGGCTGGATGTTGTTTGTTTGAGGTTTGTGAACATTTGAGCAAGTTTAGGAAAGTCTGCAGCATAGGCCAATACAGGTCATTTGTAAGGAGAAGCCACTGGAAGTGGCTTGGGTGGGCCCACAATTTGGGTGTGGTCTCAGGGAATCACTGGGGCAGGACTAACTGTGTTAGCCATGTTGATAGAGACTCAGACTTGGTGCCCGCCTGTGTGTGCAGACTGGGTGGGGGAAGGGCTCAACAAGGGAAAAATGGATTCTGTCAGCACTTCCGTCTGGGAGAAAGCTGCCCTTCCAACTCTTGCCCTGAAGCCAGACAAGTCAGTTCCCCCCTGTATGTCCCTGTTGCCTCTCCAGCTGCTGCCCCAAAGCTGGAGTTCAGAGCCAGTGAGTCCATCAGCAAGTCTATCCATGTACAAGCCCTTTAACAGAGATGCCTGAGACTCCAGCTGCCCTCCATATCATTCAGCCACAATCTCCTCTGCTTTTCAAAGCCAGAAGCTATGGGGACTTCTCTCCCCTACCTTGGAACTCTGGCCTGGGAGGCCTGATATGGGGCTGGGACCCCTCACTCCTCAGGGAAGACCTCCCCAACCAAGATATCCTTTCCTACTTTTTTTTTTGAGGGCAGTGTCACTGGCCCTCATATGTGGGACCTGAACCAGGGCTGCTGGCTTCCCAAGCCAGCACTTAACCACCGCGCCACTCGGCCAGCCCTTCCCTTCCTATTTTTAATGGTCTCACATTAGTGTGGAATCAGCCATTTTGTATCTCCACCCCTCCTAACAGTTTCAAGGTGGCTTCTTCTGTATGTCCTTAGTTATAGGACTTTTGTTCAGCTAGATTTCAGGCAGTTCTCATTGTTGTGGGTGTGGGAAGAGGTGAACACATGTTTTACCTATTTTGCCATCTTGACCAGAGGTATTATTCTTTCTTTGAATCCAGTTTCTTCACAGGTGCTTTGAATTCGATTCTGTCCCATCTTTCAGGAACTTGATAGCACCACTCCTCTAAATATTTTTTTAAATAGCCTTTATGTTTTAGATTCACAGAAAAATTGAGCTGATGGTACATAGATTTACCACATAACCCTTCTCTCCCTTACATGCACACCCTTCCCCAACTATCAACATCACCTACTTGAGCCGGTGCAGTGGTTAAGCACTGGCTTGGGAAGCCAGTGGCCCCAGTTCAGGTCCCACATATGAGGGCCAGTGACACTGCCCTCAAAAAAGAAAAGAGAAGAAAAGAAAACATCGCCCACTATAATGGGACATTTGTTACAATAGATGAACTTACATTGACATCATTATCACTCGAAGCCCAGAGTTTAAATTTGAGTTCACGCTTGGTGTTGTACATTCTGTAGGTTTTGGCAAATGTGTAATGACACATATCCATCATTATTGTATCACACAGAATAGTTTTACTTCCCCCCAAATCCTCTTTGCTCTTACTCATCCCTCTCCCCCTTAAACCCTGGCAACCACTGATCCTTTTTGTCTCCATAGTTCTGCCTTTTCCAGAATATCATATAGTTGGAATAATACAGAATAAACACTTTTCACATTGTTCTTCTTTCATTTAGTAATATGTGTGTAAGTTTCCTCCATGTCTTTTCATGGAATGATAGCTCATTTCTTTTCAGTGCTGATTAATATTCCATTATCTGCAGGGACCACAGTTTATTTTATTTGTTCATTCACCTAGTGAAGGACATCTTGGTTGCTTACAAGTTTTGGCAATTATCAATCAAGTTGCTCTAAACATCCATGTGCAGGGTTTTTTTGGCATAAATTTTCAGCTCCTTTGGGTAAATACCAAGGAGTGTGATTGCTTGATTGTATGGTAAAAGGAAATTGCGAAATTATCTTCCAAAGTGGCTGACCATTTTTCATTCCCAACAGCAGTGAATGAGAGTGCCTGTTGGTTCACATCCTCACCAACATTTGATGTTGTATTTTGTATTTTGGCCACTCTAATAGATGTGTAGTGGTATTATACTGTTCTTTTGATTTGAAAATTCCCTAGTCATATAAGATGTTTAACATCTTCTCATATGCTTATTTACAGTCTGTATATCATCTTTGGTAAGGTGCCTGTTAAGGTCTTTGACTTGTTTTTAATCAGAATTTGTTTTGTTTTGTTTTGTTTCTATTGAGTTTTAAGAGTATAATTTGGATAACAGTCCTTTATCAGATGTTTTTTGCAAATATTTTCTCCCACTTTGTAGCTTGCTTTCTTATAAAAGTGTCTTTTATAGAGCAGAAGTTTTTGATTTTAATGAAGTCCAGGTAATCAATTCTTTTTTTCATGTATGTGCCATTGATAGTGTATCTAAAAAGTCATAGCCATACCCAAGGTCATAAAGCTTTTCTCCTATGTCCTCTTCTAGGAATTTCATAGTTTGCATTTTATATTTAGGTCTATGATTTATTTTGAATGAATATTTTGAAAAGTGTAAGACCTGTATCTATATTCATTTTTTTGCACGTGGAAGTCCAGCTGTTTCAACATTATTTGTTGAAAAGAATCTTCATTGTATTACGTTTGTTCCTTTGTCAAAGATCAGTTGAATATATATATATATATATATATATATATATATATATATATATATATATATATAAAGATTTTATTGGGGAACTGGTGAGGAGAATAGCATTGGGGAGCCGGGGAAGGGGAACAGACAAGTTGCTGTCCTTTTGTTCTTCAGTCTAGTTGTGGGGGATATTGCACTGGCCCTTGTTGGTATCATCATTGCTCTCTTCTTGGGTGAAGCAGATTGGTCGCTGGCCTCTGTATGGCCGCTCACGGTGGCTCTTGGCAGCTCACATTGGCTGCCTGCCATTCATGCTGGCTGCCAGCCACTCATGGTAGCTTATGGCAGCCCACTGCAGCAGGATCTGCAGCTACACCATCGCTGGCGACTCACAGCAGCCCAGCTCCAGGTGGAGCTGTTGTTCACCATCTTAGCTGTAGAGGGCAGTGTCACTGGCCCTCATATGTGGGATCTGCACTGGGGCCCTGCTGCTCAGAGCCAGCGTTCCAAGCCAGCTCTTAACCAACGTGCCACTCGGCCAGCCCCTGTTGACTATTTTTGTATGTGCATTTCTAGGCTCTCTATTCTGTTCCATTGATCTATTTGTCTATTCTTTCACTGATACTACACTGTTGATTACTATAGCCACATAGTAAGTTTTAAAGCCTTGTAGTGTCAGTCCTCTGAATTTATTCTTTTCCTTCAATATTGGAGTTACTATTTTGGATCTTTTGTGTCTTCATGTATATTTTAGAATCAATTTGTTGTTTCTCCTTCAATTTTGATTCCTCCCTCCCAAATTAAAATCTGCTCATAACCTTCATTTAAAACAAAACAAACAAGAAGAAAAGCAAAACATCTTTCTTAACCCTACACCTCCCTCCAATATCTGCTCTATCTCTTTCCCTGCTTCACAATACTACTTCTTGGATAAACTGGCTGTACTTGCAGTCTCCATTTCCTTGCCTCTCACTTACAGCTTCTTCCCCTGCTATTTGGTTTTCACTCTCATCTATTCCACTAAACAAGCTTGTGGTGATATTATTAGTGAATCCTGTGTAGCTAAGTTAGCTGATATTTTAGATCTCCTCTTATTTGACTGATGAGCTACATCCAACACTGTTGACTTCTGCCTGCTCTTCCCTTTCCTTGGCAGCACTGGCTTCATCAACTGAGACACCAAATGTTGTTGACATCAACTGTAATTGAAAAATAAAATAATAATAAAAAATAAAATAAAATACCTTAAATATCTATTTTAGTACATTAAAAATTTGTTGGTGTCCTCAAAGCTCTGTTCCAGGTTCTCTGGTGCTTTCATTCTGCTCTTTTCCTAGGTGACTCTGTCCATGGTTTAGTTGCTACTTTATCATATCCTATTACCGACTGACAGAGTTTACTGATATCCATGGATTTCCCAGGTGGCATTTGTTTGTAATAGTTAGCACAGCTATGATTGTATGTGCAGTCATTTATTTATCTTCCTCCTTAGGCTGTTACTGCCATGAAACTAAGGACTGGGTCTATTTTTGGTTCATAGTGTCTGGAGTTTAGCACTTAGTTAACATATAGTAGCTGCTCAATCAATATTGTTGAATAAAGGGCCAGTTAGAAGAAACTTGGCACTTATACTATCTCTTCGTGAGTGCTTATGAAGCATCCTTTAACTAGAATAGTCATTTAGATTATGTTTATTTTATCCTTACCTCTCCAGGGAAACTCCCTTGATAAGCTGATCAACAGCTTGTTCCTATCAAGTTCTTTGACTCCTTTGCTCACATCTTTCTGAGATTTATTTAAGTGGCCTAAATATATTCTCCCCTCCCTGTCTTCCCTCTCCCCCTGCCCCACTTCGATGTGCAGTTTGGAGTTTGGTGCCTGTTTGGAAGATTTCTTGTTTCTTTGTTGACTTCTGTTCTCTCCTCTCTTCAATAATTCAAGTAAAGATTCAGTGCAATTTGGTTTTCTCTGTGTAAATACAACCTACAGAATTTAGATAACACTACATTTCATGCTGAAATCAACAACTCTCTGATATATATATATATATATATATATATATATATATATATAATCAGAAAATTAATTTCCAACATGAATCTCCTATTATTTGTAGTATAGTTTTGATATTTTACATGGATTTAAAAACTGTTTTGATCTAAATCTAAATACTAATATAATAAATATATAAATGTAATATAATAAAACTAAATATTCCCATATGTGAATTTATTATTCTTTCTAACTTTTCTCCATGTTCCCCTGATTCCGAGGCCTCAAGCTTGGCACCAATCTACTCTTTCTGTCCTCTGTCTTTTCTTTCTGTCCTGACCTGTCTAGCAGGCTAGGCTGCCTTTCCACCAACTAAGCATACAGTAAAAACCACTGCTAATGCCTTTTTTTTTATAGCCCATGTTCCGAACTGTCAATCTCAACATTTTTGCCCTTCATTTTGTGACTATTTTTCACATCTGGGGCTCTGGAGTCCTGCTCCTACTATTTAAAAATAACAGCTTTATTGAGTTATAATTGACACAATAATAAACTACAATTTGATGAGTTTTGAAATATATTTATCTATACCCATGAAAGCAACACCACAATCAACAGAGTGAACATATCCATCTCCCCCAAGGGTTTCCTCATGCCCCTTTGTAATTCCTTCCCTTCTCTAAATGCCTAAACTAGAATGTCTGGGTCATATGGTAGATGTATGTTTAACTTTTTAAGAAACTGCGAAACTATTTTCCAAAATGGTTGTGTTATTTTATGTTTCCACCATCAGTGTATCACTGTCTCAGTGCCTCTATAATCTCACCAATAATTGCTATGGCCAACCTTTTTAATTCTAGACTTTCTAATAGGTGTACAGTAGTATATCATTGTGGTTAAATTTGTATTTCCCTAATGACTAATGATGGGTATCTTTTTATGTATTCATTTACCAGCTATATATTTTCTATGGTAATGTGTCTGTTCAGATCTCTTGCCCATTTTAAAATTGGGTTTTCTTTTGTTGAGTTTTGAGAGTTCTTTATATATCCTAAATAATTTTTTAATCAGATATATGTTTTGCAAAAATTATCATACAGTCTGTGGCTTTTTTTTTTTTCATTCTTTTAGCAGTCTTTTGATGAGCAGATTTTTTTTTTTTTTTAGCTGAGACTTCCTGCCACCTATTGGCAGCTCAGTGGCAGCTCTGCTCAGGCTGGGCATCGAACTGCTGTTGCTCAGAGCTCAGCTCACACTCTTGAGTGAACTCTTAACTAACTGAGCCATTCAGCCAACCTGGGCAGATGTTTTTAATTTTAGTAAAGTCCAAGTTATCAATTTGTTCTTTTATGAACTGTGTATTTGTTGTCATGCCAAAAAACTTTTTTGCCTAAACAAAGGTCACAAAGATTTTCTTCTGTATTTTCCAGAAGTTTGAAGTTTTCAGTTTTACATTTAGGTCTATGGTCTTTGGTCTTTCTAATTTAATTTTTATGTACAGCATCAGATATGGCTTCTATTTCATTGTTTTCTTTTGGATGGGGCTTACTTCTTATTTTATAACCTCATACTTATATCTTAGGCCTGATGCTTGGGACTTATCCTTGATGAGCTTTTGTACTCACAATTTGGACCACACTGGTTACTGCTGCTCTGGCCAATACTGTGCAAAGTAGAGCTCACCTTCAGGACAAATTTCTGATTATTATTTGGGTCAGCCTTTGCCTTGGTTAGCTTCCTCCTCGTGCACAGAATCCACATAGGGCTCCTTTTTTTTTTTTAAATATTATTGTTTTGTACACCTCAAACAAACAAACAAAAAGATTAGAGATCCTTTTTCTGAGCCTAATTGATCATTTCTTTACTATGTATGAAATGTGATAAAAAAATATAGTGAATGTTTAATTTAAAAAAATTTATTACAGTAAAAGACACATTACCATTAATCCCCCTAACCCCCTTCCCCTCCCCACTCACACTTTGAACACACTTATCCCATCATTCTTGTCACTTTCTGAAGCAGTTCTGGAAGTCCTCTTTCCTGAGTGTCTTTAGTTGCCATGTTGTGGTTGCCTTGATGTCCTGAATAGATTCAAAATGTTTAACTTCCATTGTCATTTTGACTTTGGGGAAGAGCCAGAAGTCGCACAGTGCAGATCTGATGAATAAGGTGAGGACACACCGTAATTTTTTCTGACAGAAATTGGCATACCAGAAGCAATGCATGATAGGAGTGTTGTCATGATGGAGGGTGAAGTAAAGACACTCACAAAAGAGAACTTCCAGAATTGCTTCAGAAAGTGGAAGAATGGGGTAAGTGTGTTTGAAATTAGGGGGACTAATGGCAATGTGTTTTTTACTGTAATAATTAATTTATTCAGACATTCACCAAATCTTTTAATCACACCTTGCATACCTCTTTGTCTACCTTTTTACTCTCTCTCTCTCTCTCTCTCTCTCTCTCTTTTTAAAAAGCTTTTATTGGGGAATTGGGGCAGGGAAGAGTGCTGGAGAACTGGGGAAGGGAACATTGTGTTTTTCCAGGACTCATAAGCTCCAAGTCAAGTTGTTGTCCTTTAATCTTAGTTGTGGAGGGAGCAGCGCAGCTCCAGGTCCAGTCACCACTTTCAGTCTAGTTGTGGGGGGTGCAGTCCACCATCCCACACGGGAGTCAAATTGGCAACCTTGTTGTTAAGAGCATGTGCTCTCACCAATCAATGTTTATTGAGCTTTTCACTGTGCCATGCAAAGTGCAACAAACACAGCTGATTCATCCTTGTTTTCACAAAGCTTGCAGTCTAGGAGTTGATAGACAAACAAATAGGCAAATACAGTATATTGAAATGGGTACTAAACTGGTGGTAATTATAGAAGCTTCTGTCAACTGATTCTCCTTTTAATTGTCCCCACCTTCTAGGCTGTTTATTCTAAAGAAGCAAAGAAGCACATCTTTTTTTATTTTTATTTATTTTTTTTGGTTTCTCTCTTTCTTCAATCATCCAACAAAGTTTGCCACTTCAGATGAGCAATATACCATTTGCATGGATAAAATCCCTGCAAGAGGTGAAAATCTTGGGTTTTGAATTATATAATTAATAGTCGCTGCCAGCTGATTTTGGCTATAAGCAAGTAACCTAATTAGTGAATTGCAACCTAAATAATTCCAATAGGAATTCCTTTGTTTCTGCCTCTGAGCACTTTTTCAATAGATTGCATGTAAAAATATACCTATCTGAGCATTGTAAGACTCTAGTTTAAGTCCTTGCTCTGTCATTTACTGTGTGATCCACAGCTATTCTTTCTGTGCCTCAGTTTTTTATTGTATAAAATTGAGAGTTTAGAGTTTTTCTGATTTGAAAATGCTAGGATTCATCATTTTCAAAATTATTTAAAATTTACTTTCTTTACTTAATATCAAGACTATTTTCCCTCTATCTCTGACCACTCCTATAATCCTGTAACCATTATATATAATTAACATCATTAGATATAAACATGTGCCTATCTACAAACATTTCTGTTTCAGATATTTGATGTCTGGTTGTATGAAAATGCTGCTCTATATTTTCCCTAAGATTTTAAATATATGACATCAGTAGTCTGTTCTTTTTGATTTGAGGTACCTTCATAACCTTGGCATATAGGATGAGTAAATATTGTTAATTAAGTGAGTTTGCATTAATGGCTTCATATATAGATTTTTAAAAATCTTCAGTAGTTCAATAGGTTTGGGCATGGGACCTGATCCATTTGAACCAACAGTTCTCCCTTTTGGCTTTGCTTGTGTGGATGTAGCCTCACTTCTGAGTTCCTACTTGCCTAATTCCAGTGAAATCCCATTGGGTTAAGAAGAGAGGATTGATACAAACAGACTGAAGAGCTTTAATGTTGGTGGTGACTGTACCATTATCCAGAAAATGCAGGTTAATGTAGAGAAAGGGAAAGGAATAGTGGGAGGCAGCAAAGCAAACCCAACAACACCTGTTCAAAATAATAGTCATGCACTGTACTGACCATGCAGAGGGGTGAGGGTCAAAAGTCAGAGAAACTCCGCCCCCAAACCTAATCAGAGAAAACATGCCAGTGTGAGGGATTAAAGAAACAGCAATAGAATTAATACTGAATTAATTCATGTGGGCTTGGCTCTCACACTGTGCCCAGATCCAAAATCACCCCATGAATCTCTAAGTCCCTACAGAACAAGCAATCCACACTGATGAGAAAATGTGATCATATGACAGGATTCATATGTGTTGTCACTGTTCCTAGTATGTTTTGGGTCAGCTTCATGTAAACTGTCAACTTGGCAGATACAAATCACCTTATTATAAAGCAGGATATTAAGTGACAACAGAGAGACACATATAACATTATGTGATTATTCAGAGAAGGGAGAATTCAATTTTTATTCAAGGTTTCATGAAGACAGGGAATTTGAGATCAGCCTTGCAAATTGGAAAGACTTTGTCAAGTTGACATTGTCGGGGTAAGACAGAAATAGCAAAAGAAAATGGGACAGGAGTTAGAAAATGAAGGTGCATGGAGAATAGAAATAGCCCAGTTTGGTCAAAGGATGAGTTAGGATATGGGGGTAAAAGGATATAGGATAGTAATGGTTGGTTGAGGGCAATCAATGAAGATCTTGGATGCCACCCATGGTTTTATTTGTCCATTTGCTTCCACCTGGGCCTCAGGTCACAGCCAATCTGGTGAGAAAACATGAAAGCCTTCCTCATCTATTTGGGTTTGGATGTACATCATACCCCCCATAGTTGGAATCCAGAAGTCCAGTCTCTTTGGTAGACTCCAACATACTCATGCTTTTTGTCCCCTAAGTTTCTTCCGCTGCCATATGGAAAGCCCAGAACTCAGAGTCCCAGAGCCTGCCTGCACCTCTGGTGCAACCAGCTGACAGATCATAGAACTCCCTATGGTATCTAGACCCTCTGTTTACCAAACTGAGCGTCTATTTACTCCCTCTTTCATAATCTGCCAAGTAGCTGTGCCTGATATCATAGTAGCTCTCTAGAAGTCAGTTATAGCATCCTGAAGCTGGATCATACAATCCTGCAAGTTATTATTTTATTTTTGAAGTTAAAAAAATTTTTAAATTATTTCTTTTTTTCAGTTACAGTTGACATTCAATTGTTTTATATTAGTTTAAGGTATAGTGGTTAGACATTTATATAATTTATGCACAATTTACGCCATGATCCCCTCCGCTTAGTCTAGTACCCACCTGGCACTATACATAGTTGTTGCAACATTATTAACTGTGTTGTCAATATACATTATTGACTGTATTCTCTATGCAGTACTTTACATACCCATGATTATTTAGTAACTACCAATTTGTGTTTCTTAATACCTTCACCTTTTTCACCCAGCTTTCCATACCCTGCCCCTCTGGCAACCATCAATTTGTTCTCTGTATCTATGAGTCTGTTTGTTTTGTTCTTTAGGTTCCACATATAAGTGAGATCATATGGTATTTTTCTTTCCCAGTCCTATTTCACTTAGCATAATACCCTCTAGGTCCGTCCATGTTGTCACAAATAGTAAGATTCCTATAAAATTCTTAACAGTCTCATTCCTCTCCCCACAAGCTGCGTCTTGCCATCTGTGGACTAATTGTTCCCTCACCTGTGTATCTTCTTGGCTGGATTTGCACCGGCTATATGCTGAATTGCTAATTAGATGTTTTGGTAATAATCACAGAATTAGGAATAAAACTATACATCAGGTCTCAGACTTCAAATATATATATATATATATATACAGACTAGTGGCCTTTTCAGTTATCTGTGTTTTTGGCCACCTTCTACTCTAAAATGCACATTTCTTTCAGCTTTGATTTACTATCTTCTCCCACCTGCCCATCATGCTTAGTGCTAAAACCTACCTGAGATGCTGCACCAGGACAAGAAGTTTGGATTTCATTTGGCCACAGTGAAGTGGTTTCCCATTGTCTACCAACCTATTGTACATAGGTTTACTCCAATAGGGTTTATGTTCCAAAGATAATTGATCTTTTGTCTTCCACCATTTTTAGATAGGAAAAATCAATTTCAAGGACAAACATAGTTTACAACATTGCAACATATAGAATTTGTTGGGGGCAGAAAGTACAATTTAACCTTGGAGAATTTAAGCAAAGGACATATATTAGAATGATATCAGAAGGTCACAATATATGCCCTTTGCTTAATGGGGGAGAAGAAGAAATAGGATTGACAATGGGAAGGGCAAAGCAACTTCATAGGGTTAGGAAGTTGAAACCATAGAGCTAGGCTTGTAACAGGACCTTGAGCTTGCAGTGGGGTGCCTCCACTGGTATCCATATGACTTTTGTTTCTTTTGCCCTTGTGTTAGTTACTTTTTGAAGATTCAATATCACAAAAGAGCCTAACTGCCTAATCATTCCCCCGTATGAAGTGTCTGAGAGGAAGGATTTGCCAGTCAACTTCCACAGTGAGAGGTAAGCATCTGAATTTATTGTCCCACAAAAAGGCCACACAATGGAGTAGAAGGAATTTCACAAAGAGAAAATAACATCCTATTAGAAAGGAGAAATGGATATTTGTTGATAAAAACTTACAAATATCCACTAATATCCCATTCTCCAGTTGCTTCTATTACCACTCCAGACATCAAACATTTTAAGTTTTGAAAAGGCATTTTGCAAATAGGATGACAGAAGCAGTCACTAAAAATACTTTCTAACTCTGTCCCTGCCTTCTCTGCAGAAGCTCCAAATGACCAAGCTACTCTCAATTTTAGGTCATGTAACGCAATTGTCATACTACATTATGTGTAGTGAACATTTTGAGTGTCCACTTCATCCAAAAGAGGAGCTTGAAGTAAAGAGAGTGAATCATAGAGGTGATAACAAGGATCATTATCTGTTTTTCCTGATGAGATTTTCTTTTCAGAAAATACTCTCAAGTTACAATCTTGGGTCTGTAACACGTTCCTGTTTTTCTTCTTTTGTATGAAGTGGTCGCTCAAACAGTTCATCACAATTGCCTTTGGACTTGAACTGTAACATTGGCTCTCCTGGGTCTTCAGTTTGCCAGCCCACCCTGCAGATTTTGGACTTTTCAGCCTTCATTGTTATGTGAGCCAATTCCTTATTATCTCTGTCTGTCTGTCTGTCTGTCTGTATATCTATCATCTATCTATCCTATTGGTTCTATTTCTCTCAAGAATGCCACCCTCATAACCACCCTCACAAGTTTCTGTAAATCTAAATCTATTCTAAAATAGTTTATTTTAAATTTTAAAAAATGTAGTCTTGAGAGAGGTGACACATCAGTTTAAATTTATTCTGAGGTAAATTTACTTTGAATTCTTTTTTTTTTTTTTTTTTTTCAGGGAGATTTAGAGTAGGAAGGAAGAAAATATCAAAGGGAAAAGAAGAATTTGTGTCAAGGCAACCAATCTTTCGTTATTTTCATTCTAAGTTTCCAAATCACTTTCTTATTAAGAAATCAGTTTCCCAGATATTCTGATACATTATATTCCTAGACAGTGGGTATATGCATACTGGAGACTGAAAAAAAATTCCCCATGGTAAATAATTGCATGACATCAGGCCACTGTGTCATGTTTCCAGAGGGAACACATGGCTATTCTTTCTTGTCCTGTCCCTTTCCCTTTCATACCCTGTATTCCCAGAGTAAGTCCACAAATCCATGACTGTTTTCTATAGTAGTTCAGCTCTCAGGCCAAGAATTGAAGCATCAAAGTGGTTGAACCTGGAATATAGTGAAGAAAGCTGACTAGTCAGAAATCTTAGTTGTTGTGACTTTGTCCTAAACAACTCTGTGACCTGGCAACTCATTCCACCTTAGCCTCTGACACTCATCTGTATGTATCTGTGATGCAGTAAAGAAGGCATTTCAAAATAAAAGAGATATCAATAGAGTGGAATAAAAAACTTGAAGAGGGAATAGCTAACATTTTCATAAATGATCCTTCAATTGTTTTGTAATACTCATCTTTCCAACTGGAGTTTTTCTCACTGAAAATGCAGTAACAAGAGATTAATTTTATTTTTAAAAGGAGGCTAGAAACAAAGCAGAAAGTTACAGGAATGCCTTAAATTCTGTCTCCATTAAGTTCTTTAGTTCACCCTAGAAAAAAGTTGAAGAAGGAACACGGAATGTTGAAAAATAGAAGGCTGCAGAAAATAAAAATTTATGAGCTCAGTTTCTAGGGTGCTCTCTCTCAAACACACACAAACTCACACACACATTTAAAAAATATACTGATATGTGTTAGTGTTGCCTAATGGATACATACAAACAGAAAGAAATGTTTATAATTCTGACCTTGATGACTCTAGTAAGATCAGTTTTTTAGTGTTTAATATTGTTTCAGAGTTTGTGCTGTTAAATCAAAGGTTATCTATAACACATCTGGTGCTATTAATGCAAAAGATCAGGGTTATTCAAAAGACATTTATTCATTATTAATATAGATAATAAAGGATCATTTATGAGGCTACAGATGAGATTTTTATCATCAAAAGCTTAAAAAGGGAAATTTATTTTTGCTTCAGGACAGACATGAGAGGTGTCTGTAATGGGAAATGTGAGAGTCAACACAAAACTGTCATATTCGCTGTTTGTGAAGATGGTGGACATTTTATAGCAACAGATTAAAAATAAAATAAAATTTTGTGCTTTAAATTTCTATTGTCCGGGTTTTTAAAATTTATTTTCAGTTTGTCCTTTAGCAAGATATTTTGTTGATAGTCTTCATTTCTCTCTCTTACATTTGTGGTCTTTGATGGCTTATGTAAATTGAATGAGGAGGAAGGAATTCATAAAAATATTGGAAACTCTTGGTAAATACATGAAGGACCAAGCGAACTCCAATATTTTTACATACTAATAAGAGTTCCAAGTCCAGCTTGTATTGAACACAAGAAACAATGAAAGAGGGTTGTTTAAAAATATACTATTTTGGGGCTGGCCGAGTGGCGCATTGGTTAATAGTTGGTTTGGGACACCAGCTCTGAGCAGCAGGACACTGGTTCGGATCCCACATGAGGGCCAGTGACACTGCCCTCTACAGCTAAGATGGTGAACAACAGCTCGATCTGGAACTGAGCTGCCCAGAGTTGCCAGCAATGGTGTAGGCTGCAGCGCCTGTTGCAGTGGGCTGTCATATGCTACAGTGAGTGTCTGGCAGCCGGTGTGAGCTGCCAGGAGCTACCGTGAGCAACTGTCCAGAGTCCAGCAACTGATCTGTCTCACCCGGGAAGAGCGCAGTGATAATACCAACATGGGCCAGTGAAGCAACGTCCTCCACAACTAGACTGAAGAACAAAAGGACAGCAACTTGTCTGTTCCCCTTCTCCGATTCCCCAATGCTGTTCCCCTCCCCCAATTCCCCAATAAAATCTTAAAAAAAAAAAATACCATTTTGGGGGAAGGCAACATAAGCTTGGAAGACTTAAAAGAGCTCTTAGATTTGGAGCATAGTATTATTAAAATTACTATTAGCGTAGGTTGTTTGAGCTGATTGAAATGGCACTTAACTGGGGTTTTAAGAAAATTGAGGGGATTTTCAGAATTTCTCTGACCAGAACTTTGCTAATAAGCACCAACTAACCAATTCCTCTGCCAAAGTAATGGCTGGAGATTTATTGGACTCTGTGTTTGGAATCCACACGAGTGATAAATACAAAACTAAGTATGCTCTCCGCAGTATCAGCTGCAGTTTAGGTGCTTAGGAAATGTTTTCTAAATAAATGAAAGTGTCTTGTTAGGTACAGGTAGCACAGTTGAAGTGGTCTTGCACCAAAGGATGGTGGGCATATTTCAAAGGCATTTCTTCATTATTATTATACATAATAAAAACCAGGTGTGTAGGATTTTAGGTGAGTTATCTTCATTAATAAGTGAAAAGAGAAGATTTATGGACCAGAAAGCCCTGGATTACAGTGGTTTAAATATTAGCTAATAATTTCAGGACTAAAATTTAAGTAAAGCTCAATAAGATCACACATTTCTCTAAACCTGTTTCATGAAGGTAAAATGACAACTGGTGGCCACCAAGTCCAATGTTCCACTCATTTTTATAAACATACAACTAAACAAAATATGCAATTAAGTAAATATGCAATTATACAAAATTCATGGCCTGGCTCTAGACACATCTCAGAGCCTTGGTACATCTAAAAGAAACATTAACCCAGATGTAAAACATTGAGGTGGAATGTGAGCCATTCAAATGTGTGCAGACAATATATGCAGGTACAGTTCAGAAGCCTTTGTGTTGGACATAGCTTGGCTTTCAATATCCATTCTACCCATTTTCTAATGTTCCCACATGTACTGAAGGGGCTGTAGAGGTAAAAAGTATATTTCCTAGACATCTTTGCACTCATGTTCCAAATGAGATTAAGGTGTTGACAATAAGGTGTAGTTATACAAAATTGGAAGATGCCAAACTGCCCCTGTGTTGTATTTTCCTGGCAAACAGTCATGGCGGCCAGAGGCAGTTCTTAGAGAGCCCAATCTTCAGTCACCAGCTTTGTTGGTTTTGAGAACCAGGGAGCCAGCATCTCTTTGGGGAGTGCCGATTACAGCATGCACGACATGGTTCTAGAACTGTCTATATAATCATAGAAAAGGCAGTAGCTCCCTTGCTGAACAAAAATTGTGTCTTGTTTTTCCCAAGTCTCCCCCAAAATTGAGACTTGTTTTTCCTAAGTCTCCCCAAAAGTCTGTAAGCTACTTAATATGCTGTAATATAGTCATTTTTATTTAAATTAACTAAAGCATTCTTTCTCAATCTTCTATCCTTAAAATGACTTCAAATAATTTCCAGATCTCAGGGAACCCATTTGTTTAAAAAGGATAGTATCTCTAGTTTATGGAATTGTTAGCCTGAGCTGTAAGTTGTGATATAATAATCGAGTGGTAATTGTCAGCCTCTTTTGAGTAAAGGGTGATCTTTTTTGATGGATGTTTATTTTGGCTAACATATTAGTTTACTCTTTTATATAGTTCCCTTCCCACAAAAGATATGAACTCTAATACAAGTCAGCAGTGCAGGTAGAGGAAACTTCAGGTTTGCCTTAAAAATAAATTCTTTTTTAATGATTTTACCACATCCAAGTAGACTAAAGAGTCTTGTTAGAAATTTCTACAAGATGTTGTATATGGTATATGATGTGTACAAGGGTAGTTTTCTCTCTATTTAAAACTGAAAATGTCGTTTTTGTCAACCTTTCTTGGATAAAAAATGTTGGGAACCTTTTCTTTTCATAAAGATGAAAATAATAATTTTTGCTAATCCACTGGCTTAAATCAAAATGGAAATTAATTTTTTCAATAGTAGGCTTGGTAGATTTAATTTAAATAAAGGTGAAGTTGATTTTAACTAATGTTATTTACAACATGAAAATTTATTGGTAATGTTAAGTAGTAATGCCACTAAAACCATAGCCAAAGCAAAATAGATGAAAATATGGCCTAAGACACAATTTAATATTAGGCTTTTTAAATGAGTGACATGGTCAGGCTCAAATGTTGATCTAGACATTACAAAATTGTTATATGCCTGTGTTGATTTCTTTAGAAGCTTATATGGACATAAAAAGTTTTATTTTTGAGACTAGATATACACAATAAAATTTACCTCTTTAATATGAGATCTGTGTTTGTTTTTTGCTGTGCAAATACTCCATTTTGGGTTGACATTGCAATAAACACACATGAATTTCATTTTGAATTGAAATTAGATGATTTCTGTTCTTGCTGTTGATATTTATGAAGCAATAAAAGTCTTGCTTTCACATGTAATAGGTTGAAAACTACAGCAAAATGTTTCTTCTGAATGACAACATATTCTCCTTTTACAGAAATGGAGACTGGTCTAGATATTGGTAAATATCATCTTAAATATACACTCTTGCAGTTTACAGATTCTTCCTCTTCTCTCAAAGTTAAGCTCTCAGCTGAGAAAAAGATTCAGAGATGAATCTCTCACTTACTTATATGCTTGTATTTAAAGGGAAAGAGAATATTATTCAATTTTGTCTCTGCAGTTCTTGTAGGTAGATTTCAGTAAGACTTGAGACTTACTGATTTCCTTATTTACTCCAGTAGAAAGAAACATTTCTAGATCCCTCTTAGCAACATGATTTTTACAAAGGTTCAGATTCTTTTAAAATCCAAGAATCTTATTACTTCAAGTCAAAACATTTCCCAGGGCTTTTCAGAGATTTGTTCAACTAATTCATATGCTAAAAAAAAAAAATCTGTTGGTAAGCTGGTTTCTGTAGTCAGTTGTCATCTTCAAAACCCTAAGAAAATATCACCTAATGTTTTCTTGAAGTACTCCTGACATTCACCTTTCAACCCCAACACCCTGTGGAGAATTCTTCTTTAAGCCACCACATTTCAGTATGAAACAGACTTATGTGCTCTTTGTCTAGGTTCTTAGTTTTTAAAATACTTTTGAATGATCTGATCTTTGTTTAATAGTTAACAAATTTCCTATTGTCCAGAACTTTCTTCATTTAATTTCCAATACTTTCAACATCACCCCATGTCTGTGAAGAAAACAGTGTGTTGTGATAATGTCGGGACTTTTTTTTTTTAAATTTTAATGGGGGGTTGAGGGAGGGGAACAGCACTGGGAAATCGGGAAGGGGAACAGACAAGTTGCTGTCCTTTTGTTCTTCAGTCCAGTTGTAGAAGATGTTGCTTCACTGGCCCATGTTGGTATTATCATTGCACTCTTCCCCGATGAAGCAGCTGCTAGTTGGCCATTGGACAGCCGCTCACATCGGCTCAGGGCAGCTCATGCCAACTGCTGGCCCCTCACACTGGCTGCTAGCCACTCACGGTAGCTCAGGGCAGCCACTGCAGCAGGGGCTGCAGCCTACGCTGTTGCAAGCCACTCACGGCAGCCCAGCCCCAGGTTGAGCTATTGTTCACCATCTTAGCTGTAGAGGGTGCAGCATCATTGGCCCTCATGTGGAAACCGAACTGGGGCCATGTTTCTCAGAGCTGGTGTCCCAAGGCAACTCTTAACCAGCGCGCCACTCAGCTGGCCCTGTTGGGACTTTTTATATGAGAGGTTCATCTCTCATGGAGCCGGCCATTGATGGGCATTATCAGTATCATGTCCACATCTCTTTGCCAGATAAATCTCTTGTCACTAGGTAGGAAGACCAAGCATTGATCGCATCTTGCTTGTTTGGGAAAGCTCTTTGCAGCAGAAATAATTTTCTTGAATTTCACTATCATGTACAAATCTCACAAATGCTGTAGAATGATATTTCTTGAAGAAATAGGTTGACTCATTGACCTGAATAGAGAAGCTGTTGTTTTTGAGTGTATGACAGAACCTCTTCAGGTTCATGGGTCCTGTCATGAATATATTGACTTACAACATTATTAAAGAACAGAACCTTGTCATTATTTTGTTTTTCACTACCTGTGCAACTTTTCTTTTCGTTGGCAATAAGTTTTGTTACCAAATAATTTACTTCTTGAGATTTTTCACTGAATATAACTTTTTTATGAAACAAATGTTTTACCATTTGTTTTTACATTTCTATGGCCTTTAAAAGTGCCATGTCAAATCGTTGTGATTTGTGGTTAAGTTTCCCCAATTTTGCTGGAGCGGGTGCTGCATTTGAGCTTATCTGCCACCAGTGGAATAAGACAGCTTGGATTATCAGCCCATATATAAGCCCTTGATAGGTAGCTTTCATTGTAAGATGAGCTTCTTTGGTGTCTCTTGCCCTTGTGCAATAAGATGACTCAGAAGATTGCTCTGCCATTAACTGTAATCAAAATTGTCCATGGGCTTAGGCCCAGAATCCTCTTCCATCTTATACTCTGTCTTCAAATACCTCCACACTGGACCATTAGATATGTGTGCAAAATGCAAATACTAATAAAACGTTAAATAGAAGGGCACAACAATAAATGAAAAAAAATTACAAATAATTCAAAACTTTACAATACAATTCATTTCTAACTTAGAGTATTATGTTTTACAGTGTTTACTACAAAGGCAAATGGTGGGGTGTTGGGATAGGGAACTAATTTGTGGCTTGTAGAAATTATTTTTTTCTAATTGTAAATTTTCATTGATTTTCTATTATGTAAGTAGAGCTTGTTAGTTCCCATGTTAGTTGATACTTAAGGAGAGTTTGGAGGAGGTAATTTGGAAGGGAAACAGTAATGTCATCAGTTTATCATCTTGTTCTCTGAGCAGTACAGTGCTCACCAATTATCAATGACCTTCCCTATCTTGGGTCAAAAACCGAGAAGGTCTCAATCAAATAAACAGGATTTTACTATGTCCAGCTGTAAGAGAATGAAGGACTGCTAATAATCTAGCTAACAGACCTCCTAGGTCAGTGTCTATCACTACAAGTGCTAGCATCACATGGCATAACAAGTTCAAATATGATGTTTATTTTGTTGAGGAGTGATGTAACAAAATCACTAGAAATGCTTTGCTGAAGCCTGGGATTCTATGAAACCCTAATTGAGAAATATAGGATTACAGTGAATTCCACTATTTTTTTTTTGCAAATGAACTTCATAAATAATTTTTTATTTTTCAATTACAGTTGACATACAATATATATTAGTTTCAGGTGTACAAATAGTGATGAGACATCTATGTAACCTACAATGTGACCACCCCAATAAATCTAGTACCCATCTGACACCATATATAGTTATTACAATATTATTGACTATATTCCTTATGCCACACTCTACATCTCCATGACTATTTCGTGATTCCCAATTTGTATTTCTTAATCTCTTCCCCTTTTTCACCCAACCCCATCTCCCTCCTTCCATCTGACAACCATCAAAATGTTCTCTGTATCCATGGGTTTGTTTCTGTCCTATCTGTTCATTTATTTTGTTCTTTAAAATTCATATGCAAGTGAAACCACCTGGCATTTGTCTCTCTCTGTCCAACACATTGCACTAAGCACAATACTCTCTAGATCCATCCATGATACCATGGATGGCAAGATTCAATTCCTTTCTATGACTGAGCAATGTTCCATTGTATGTATGTACCACCTCTTCTCTATCCATTTATCTATAGATGGACGTCCAGGCTGCCTTCATATCCTGGCTACTTCAAACAATGCTGCAATGAACATATGGATGTACATGTCCCTTCAAAGTAGTGTTTTAGGTTTCTTCAGATATTACACAGAAGTGAAATTACTAGATTGTTTTTGTGCTCTTGTTATAGACTTTGTTTTAAAGTCTATTTTATCTGGTATATGTGTAAGTATTGCTATTCCAGTTTTTTTTTTCTTTTTTTTTCATTTCCAGTTTCATGAAATACCTTTTCCCCCCCTTTACTTTCAGTCTCTGTGTGTCTTTTGATCTGAAGCGAGTCTCTTAAGGCAGCATATATAAGGGTCTCATTTTCTTATCCATTCAACTGCCATATATTTTGATTGGAGCATTTAATCAATTTACATTTAAAGTAATTGTTAATAAGTATGTTATTGCCATTTTATTATTCATATTTTTTATTTATTTTTCTTCTTCTTAAAGAAGTGTCATTAACATTTCTTGTAATACTGGTTTGGTTTGGTGGTGATGAAGTCCTCTAGCTTTTTCTTGTCTGGGAAGCTCTTTATCTTCTTTGATTCTAAATGATAAGTTTGCTGGGTATGTCCTTGCTCTTCATCACTGAATATTTCCTGCTAGTCCCTTCTGGCCTGCAAAATTTCTGTTGAGATATCAGCTGAGAGTCTTATGGGAGCTCCCTTGTAGGTAAATAACTGCTTTTCTCTTGCTGCTTTTAACATGCTCTTTTGTTTTTTTCTATTTAAAGATCTTTTTATTGGGGAATTGGGGGAGGGGAACAGCATTGGGGAACTGGGGAAAGGGAACAGACAAGTTGCTGTCCTTTCCCTCTTCAGTCTAGTTGTGGAGGACATTGCTTCACTGCCCATGTTGGTATCATAATTGTGCTCTTCTCGGGTGAGGCAGATTGGTTGCTGGCCTCTGGATGGCTGCTCACAGCTACTCTTGGCAGCTCACACTGGCTGCCAGCCACTCATGCTGGCTGCCGGCCACTCACTGTAGCCTATGGCAGCCCACTGCAGCAGGGGCTGCAGCTATGCTGTCCCTGGGACTCACAGCAGTCCAGCTCCAGGTGGAGCTGTGGTTCACCATCTTAGCTGTAGAGAGCAGTATCACTGGACCTCATATGTGGGATCCGAACCAGGGCTGCTGACATCCCAAGTCAGTTCTTAACCAATGTACCACTCAGCAGGCCTTTCCTCCTGATTTTTAACTGCCACACATGTGTGGGGCCAGCCCATTTAGTGTCTTGACTCCTCCTAACACTCTTGACTTGGCTTTTTCTGTATAACCTTAATTATAGAACTTCTGTTCAGCTAGATTTTAGGCAATTTTCAGTGATGGTTTTTCTGTAGTTTAGTAATAATTTTGATGTGGTCATGAAAGGAGGCAAGCACAGTACTTACATACCCTGCCATCTTGAGCAGAACTTCTCTGCAAATGAAGTTTGATCATACTGCACATACCAGTATCTAATTGATATTTATAGACCCCTTCATCCAAAACAGAATACATTTTCTTTTGAGGCACTCATGGAATACATACTAAAATTGAAATAGCCTGGATTATAAAAGAAGCTTTAGTAAATAAAAAAAAAAATAAATTGTAGAGAGTATGTTCTCTGAGAACAATGAAAGGAAACTAGAAATCGTAACAAAAAGATAACAAGAAAATCTCCAAGCACAGAAACTGACACACTTCTGAATAATTTACATGCCAATGAATACGTCTCAGGAGAAATAATGAATTGAATGAAAATACAATATATCAAAATTTGTGGGATGTAGCTAAAGCAGTACTGAGAGGGAAATTTGTAACACCAAATGTTTATATAAGAAAAGTGGAAAAGTCTCAAATCAGTAACCTAAGCTTTCACCTTGAGAACAAAGCAAAAGAAGAGTAAAATAAGCTCAAAGCAAACAGAAGGAAGAAACTTAATAAAGATAAGTGCATAAAAATTGAAACTGAATACAAAATAATAATATAAATAAATAACAAGGAAACCAAAAGCTGGTTATTTGGATAGGTCAAAAAAATTGACAAACCTCTAGAAAGACTGCAAGAAAAACAAAACAAAACCCAGAAAAGGAAACAAGAGATAATATTACAGTTCCTGAATACATCAAAAGGACAATAAGGAAACATTATGAACAAATTTATATACATACATTTGAAAACTTAGATGAAATGGGCCATTTTTCTGAAGAGCTCAAGCTATTACAACTTACCCAAAATGAAGTAGCTAATTTAAAAAGCAGTATAACTATTAATAAAATTGAATTCACAATTAAAAATCCTTAGGCCCAGATAGTTTCACTGGAGAAGTATACCCAATGTTTAAGGAAGAAATAATACCAACTCAGGACTGGCCGAGTGACGCGGTGGTTACGCGCTGGCTTGGGAAGCCAGCGGCCCTGGTTCGGTCCCACATGTGAGGGCCAGTGATACTGCCCTCAAAAAAAAAAAAGAAAAAAAGAAAAAAGAAATAATACCAACTCTACGCAATATATTCAACAAAATAGAGAAGGGAATAAGGGAATATACTTTTCATTTTATTAAGCAAGTATTACCCTGATATTAAAACCATAAAAAGACAAAGACAGTGCAAAAAAGAATACTAAAGACCATGAATATAAAGGTAAATATCCTTAATAATATATTAACACATAAAGTTCAGTAACATACAAAAAGAATTATAAACCATGATCAAGTGAGGTTTATTCCAGGAATGCAATTCTTGTTCAGTATTTGAAAATCAATCAATGTGATCCATTGTATTAATAGGCTAAAGAAGAAAAATCATATGATCATATGAGTTGATACACGCAAAGCATTTTACAGAATTCAATACCTATTCATGATAAAAAAATCTTAGAACACTGGGAATAGAGGAGAACTTCTTGAACTTGATAAAAAGCTCTGTAAAAATCTTATTTGTGATATTATATTCAATAGTGAAAATACCCAGCTGCTTTCCCCCTAAGATCAGGAATAAGGCAAAAATATTTGACTTCATCATTCTTAGTCAACATAGTACTGGAAGTTCTAGAAATGCATTAAGGCAAGAAAAGGAAATAAACAACACAGCTATTTGAAGAAAAAATAAGACCGTATTTATTTGCAGATGACATATTTTCTTTGTAAAAATCTTAAGGAATATTCACAGAGACTCCCAGAACTACCTATTTGGTGCAGTACAGTTGTAAAGTACAAGATAAACATACAAAAATCAGCTGCACTTTTATATAAAAGCAATAAACATGTGAACACCAAATTAAAAATACAACATTATTGAGATATAGGAAAAAAAGAAAAGCTGATGGTTGCTAGATGGGAAGAAGGTGGGGATGGGGGAGCAGGTGAAGGGATTACAAAGTACAAATTAGTAGCCACAATATAGTCCCAGGGATATGAAATACAGTATGGGGAATATAATCAATAATGTTGTAAAGATTATGTAGCATGCCAGATGGGTACTGGGCTTATCAGGGGGGTCACTTCATAGACTGCCTGACCACAGATGTCTGACCTCTGCCCTATACATTTGAAGCTGAAGTTGAATAATATTGAATGTCAACTGTAGTTAAATACACACACACACACACACACACACACACACACACACACACACATGAAGGAATGACAATCAAGTTCTTGAACTTGTAACAATGTTGCCAGCCTTTCTTTGATATCAGAGTGATTATTCATTATTAATTTGTACCAACTGGGCAGTTAACCAAGTTAACTACTTGGAAGTGCTGAAAAGGCTGTGTAAAAAGATGACCTGAACTTTTTGCCAATAACTCATGGCTCTTGCTTCATGGCAATGCACCAGCTCACACAGCACTGTCTAGGAGGGAGTTTTTAGCCAGTAAACAAATAACTGTATTGGAACCTGATCTGGCCCCCAATTATTTCTTTCTTTATCCGAAGCTAAAGGAAATATTGAAAGGAAGGCATTTTGATGACATTCAGGACAGCTCTGATGGCCATTCCAGAAGAAGAGTTCCCAAATTTCTTTGAAGGGTGGACTAGGCACTCGTGTCGGTGCATAGCTTCCCAAGGGGAGTACTTTGAAGGTGAGCACAGTGATATTCAGCAATGAGGTATGTGGCACTTTTTCTAGGATGAATTCACAAACTTAATTGTCAGACCCTGTGTGTGTGTGTGTGTGTGTGTGTGTGTGTGTGTGTGTGTGTGCGTGTGTGTGTGTATACTGGGGTGCCAAAAAATGTATACAAGTAGACACTTTGGTTAACTTTGCTCAGGCAGTAGTTCACCGTAATCAGAAGTGTATGGATGCTGATGGTAACCATTTTGAGTACATCTTGTAATTGCGGATGTCAAACATGACTTTTATTCATCTTTTGTTATTGGTATATACTGAATATTATAATTTTAATAGTTTTTTTTCCTTTCTTAAAATGTGTATACATTTTTTGGCACTATATACATATTCATGGGAGTACAGCATAGGGAATATAGTGAATGGTATAGTAACAGCTATATATGATGTCAGAGGGGTAGTAGTACATTGGAGGTTTATCACTTTGTGAGGGGTGTAAATGTGTAACTCTTACATTGCTTTGTACACCTGGAACTAATAAAAACAAATAAATAAAATAAAAAATAATAAAATGAAATAAAAAATACATTATTTGTAATCATTAAAAACAAACAAAAAAAGAAATTCTAAGGTGTAATGTAACAAAGTATGTATAAGATGTGTATCCTGAAAACTACCAAATGTTGATGAGAGAAATCAAAGATCTAAACAAATGGAGAAAAATAAATGTTTATGGATATGAATACTAAATATAAGAAAGATGTCATTTCTCACCAGATTGATACATGAGTTTAACATAATTTTTATAAAAATCCCAGAATTTTTTTTATAGATATAGAAAACATTATTCTAAAATCTATATGGAAAGGCAAAGAAACTAGAATACTTATAATAATTTTTAGAAAGAAGAGTAAGTGGGAGAAATCAGACTATCCAATTTCAAAACTTGCTATTAGTTATTAGTTATAGTCAGGATTGTGTATTATTGGCAGAGGGATAAGCACTAGGTTAATGAAACAGTAGAGAACCAAGAAATAGACCCACACAAATATATTCAGCTGATTTTTGACAAAGGTGCAAAAACAATTTAATTGGGAAGGGATAACCTTTTCAACAAATGGTACTGGAGCAAAGGATATCTGTAGGCAAAAAATCCAAAAACAAACAATAACCTTTGACCGAAGCCTCATACCTTATACAAAACAAAACAAAACAAAAAACAAAAACAAACAAGCAAACAAATAAAAAAAACAAATCCCATTGGTGTCTGCGTATCTGGGACGTTCCAAGATTCTCATTTTTCATAATGGTGCTGAAGCAGGCGAAGGCTGTCGGCGGCTCTGAGAAGGCAGTGCTCGGGCAAGCCCTCCTCTGCCATCCTTGGGAGGTGAGAAGGGATAGAGGGTCACAGGGACAGCTGCAGAGCTCGCTGGGGGTTCCCCCCTCCCCGTTCCCCGCCCCGCCCCGCCCCGGACCCCACGCCCTGGAACATCCTGGAGACTGGCTGTGGGCCGGGGAGGGGCGGGGAGAGGGCTGCTTGCCGGGGTTGATAGGCTGCCTTCATTGTCAGTGAGGAGATTGACTAAATTTGGCCTAGGTCCGGCTTCCCCAGAGGTCTTCATCTTGGGTGGGGGAGGGAGCTCCGTACAGATGGGGAGAGTGAACTGCTGTGGCTCAAGTGTCACCTCTCTAGTGTCCTTGTGGGACCCCTCCCAAGACTGTCACGTGTTTTGGTCCCCCTTGTTTTTGCCACCTTGGGAATCCTATTCCTGGCGATGTTCCTGCTAGGGTTTTCCACTTGTGGACTGCTTGGCCACATATCCCAGTGTAGATGTAGAATCATATTTTGCCAGCATCCCCAAACACCACGCCCCCAACATTCTTTTTATTTTTATTTTTTATTTTTTAGTGAATTAACCAGACTTTTATTTTTTCAATTACAGTTGACATTCAATACTATTTTATATTAGTATTCAGTGTATAGCATAGTGGTTAGACATTTATATAATTTGCAAAGTGATCCCCCTGACTGGTCTAGTCCCCACCTGGCTCCAAACATAGTTATTACAATATTATTGACTATATCCCCTAAGCTGAACTTTGCATCCCCCTGACTATTTTGTAATTGCCAATTTGTACTTTTTAATCCCTTCAACTTTTTCACCCAGAACCCCAAACCTCCTCCCATCAGGCAACCATCAATTTGTTCTCTGGATCTATGAGTCTGTTTCTGTTTTGGTAGTTCATTTATTTTGTTCTTTAGATTCCACATATCAGTGAGTTTATATTGTATTTGTTTTTCTCTACCTGACTTATTTTACTCTGCATAATATATCTTCCAGGTCCATCTATGTTGTTGCAAATGGTAAGATTTTATTCTTTTTTATGGCTGAGTAATATCCCATTGTATATGTACCACCTCTTCTTTATCCACTTGTCTATTGATGGACACTTGGGCTACTTGCATCTCTTGGCTACTGTAAATAATGCTGCAATGAATATCGAGGTGCATATATGTTTTGGAATTAGTGTTTTGGGTTTCTTCAGATAAATACCCAGAAGTGGAATTGCAGGGCCATAAGGTAGTCTATTTTTGATTTTTTGAGAAACCTCCAAACCATTTTCCATAGTGGTTGCACCAATCTGCAATCCCACCAACAGTGCAGGAGAGTTCCCTTTTCTCCACATCCTCACCAACACCTGTTGTTTGTTGATTTAGTGATGATGGCCATTCTGACTGGTTTGATATGATATCTCACTGTGGTTTTAATTTGCAGTTCTCTGATGAGTACTGATGTTGAGCATCTATTCATATGTCTATTGGCCATGTGTATGTTCTTTTTGGAGAAATGTCTATTCAGATCCTCTGCCCATTTGTTAATTGGACTGTTTGGGGTTTTTTTGGTATTGAGTTATGAGTTCCTTATAATTTTGATATTAAGTCCTTATCTGATGTATCACTGGTGAATATTTTCTCCTGTTCAGTAGGATGTCTGTTTGTTTTTTGGTTTTTTTTTGTTTTATTCTTTTATTCTTTTATTGTGAAATAAACTTTATTTTTAATTAGCTTCAGGTGTACAACACAGTGCAGTAGTTATACATTTTACCCCTCAAGTGACAACCCCCTCCCCCAATTCTCCACCCCACTCCTTCCTCCCATATCATACATATCTATTACAATTCCTTTGACTCCCTTCCACAGAATAATCCACATCCCGTGACAATCAATATATTCAGTTACAGTTGGCACATAATATTACACAACATCAGTTTCAGGTGTACAGTGCAGTAATCAAGTCTCTACTCCATCCATGAAGTGGTCTCCCTAACAAGACATGTGACCATCTGACACCCCACAAAATATTTACAACATTATTATATTCCCCGAACTGTCTTTCATATCCCTGTGGCAATATTGTAGTCACCTATTTATGCTGTCTAATCCCTTCCCCTTCTCCCTTATCCCCACCCCTCTCCCAACTAGCAACCCTGATTTTCCTCTGTATCTATGAGACTGTTTCTGTTTACTTCGCTGATTCATTCAGTTTTTCAGATTCCACATGTAAGTGAGAGCATATGGTATTTGTCTTTCTCTGATTGACTTATTTCACTTAACATAATAGTCTCTAGGTCCATCCATATTGTTGCAAATGGTACGATTTCATTCTTCTTTATAGCAGAGTAATACTCCATTGTATAAATGTACCACAGTTTCTTAATCCAGTCATCTACTGATGGGCATTTCGGTTGTTTCCAAGTCTAGGCTATTATAAATAGCATTGCAGTAAACATAGGGGTGCATATAATTTTCTGAATTAGTGCCTTGGATTCTTCTGGGTAGACACCCAAGAGTGGAATTGCTGGGTCATAAGGTAGTTTCATTTCCAGTTTTTTGAGATACCTCCATACTGATTTCCATATGGCTGCACCAATTTGCAGTCCCACCAACAGTGCACCAGGGTTCCCTTTTCTCCACACCCTCACCAGCACTTGTTGTTTGTTGATTTGTTGATGATAGCCATTCTGATCGGAGTGAGGAGGTATTTCATTGTGGTTTTTATTTGCATTTTTCTGATGATTAGTGAGGTTGGACAGTTTTTCATATGCCTGTTGGCCATCTGTATGTCCTCTTTAGAGAAATGCCTGTTCATATCCTCTGCCCATTTTTTAATTGGGTTGTTTGTTTTTTTTGGTGTTGAGTTTCATGAGTGTTTTATAAATTTTGGATATCAACCCCTTATCAGATATATCATTGGCAAATATCTTCTCCCATTCAGTAGGCTACCTTTTTGTTTTATTGATGATTTCCTTTGCTGTGAAAAAACTTTTAAGTTTGATGTAATGCCATATGTTCATTTTTTCTTTAATTTCCCTTGCCCGAGGGGATATATTGGTAAACATACTACTCAGGGTAATGTCTGCAAACTTACTCCCTATGTTTTCTTCTAGGAGTTTCATAGTTTCAGGTCTTACATTTAAATCATTAATCCATTTTGAGTTTGTTCTCGTATGTGGTGTAAGTAGGTGGTCTATTTTTATTTTTTTGCACATGTCAGTCCAATATTCCCAGCACCATTTATTAAATAAACTATCTTTACTCCAGTGTAAATTCTTGCTTCCATTGTCATAGATTAAATGACTATATATACATGGGTTTATTCCCGGGCTCTCTATTCTATTCCATTGGTCTATGTGTCTGTTTTTATGCCAGTACCATACTGTTTTGATTACTGCAGACTTGTAGTATATTTTCATGTCAGGTAGTGTGATGCCTCCCACTTTGTTCTTATTTCTCAACTTTGTCGTGGCTATTCGAGGTCTTTTGTGGTTCCATATAAATTTTAGGATTCTATGTTCTATTTCTGAGAAAAATGTCCTTGGCAGTTTCATTGGAATTGCATTGAATCTATATATTGCTTTAGGTAGTATTGACATTTTAACTATATTAATTCTTCCTATCTGTGAACATGGTATGTATTTCCATTTATTTGTATCTTCTTTGATTTCTCTCTTCAGTGTCTCATAATTTTCTGAGTACAAGTCTTTAACTTCTTTAGTTAAATTGATTCCTAGATATTTTATTGTTTTTGAAGCAATTGTAAAAGGGATTGATTTCCTGATTTCTTCTTCTGATAGTTTATTATTGGTGTATAGAAATGCAACTTTTTTCTGAATATTAATTTTGTATTCTGCTACCTTACCAAATTTGTGTATCAGTTCTAGCAGTTTTTTGGTGGAGTCTTTGGGATTTTCTATATATAGTATCATGTCATCTGCATATAATGACAATTTTACTTCCTCTTTTCCAATTTGGATGCATTTTATTTCATTTTCTTGTCTGATTGCTGGGGCTAGAACTTCTAGAACTATGTTAAATAGAAGTGGTGAAAGCGGGCAGCCTTGTCTTGTTCCTGATCTTAAGGGTAAAGCTTTCAGCCTTTCCCCATTGAGTACGATGTTTGCTGTGGGCTTTCATATATGGCCTGCATTATGTTGAGATATGATCCCACTATTCACACTTTGTTAAGAGTCTTTATCATAAATAGCTGCTGGATTTTGTCAAATGCATTTTCTGCATCTGTTGATATGATCATATGATTTTTATTTTTCATTTCGTTAATGTGATGTATTATGTTAATTGATTTGCGGATATTGAACCAACCTTACATACCAGGAATGAACCCCACTTGATCGTGGTGCATGATCTTTTTAATGATATGCTGAATTCAGTTTGCTAGTATTTTGTTGAGCATTTTTGCATCTATGTTCATTAGGGATATTGGCCTGTAGTTTTCCTTTTTTGTAATATCTTTGTCTGACTTAGGATTCAGGGTGATAGTGGCTTCATAGAAAGAGTTTGGGAACCTTCCCTCCTTCTGTATTTTTTGGAATAGTTTGAAGAGAATAGGTACTAATTCCTTTTTGAATGTTTTGTAAAATTCTCCTGTGTAGCCATCTGGTCCAGGGCTTGTGTTTGTTGGAAGATTGTTGATTACTGATTCAATTTCTTTGGCAGTAATCAGTCTGTTCAGAGTTTCTGTTTCTTTTTGGTTCAGACTTGGTGATTGTATGCTTCTAGAAATTTATCCATTTCTTCCAGATTGTCGAATTTGTTAGCATATAGTTGCTCACAGTATTTTTTTCAAATTTTCTGTATTTCTGTGGTATCTGTTGTCACTTCTCTTTAATTTCTGATTTTATTAATTTGGGTCCTCTCTCTCTTTTTTTGGTTAGTCATGCTAAGGGTTTGTCGATTTTGTTTATCTTTTCAAAAAACCAACTCTTGATTTCATTGATCTATTGTATTGATTTTTTGTTCTCTATTTCATTTATTTCTGCTCTGGTCTTTAATATTTCCTTACATATGCTCCCTTTAGGCTTGTTTTGCTGTTTTTTGGGTTTTTTTTGAGTCCCTTAGGTGTAAAGAGAGTCTGTTGATTTGAGATTTTTCTTCCTTTTTTAGGTAGGCCTGCACTGCTATGAACTTCCCTCTTAGGACTGCTTTCACTGCATCCCAGAGATTTTGGGTCACAGTGTTTTCATTTTTGTTTGTCAGGTATCTTTTGATTTCCTCCTTGATCTCATTTTTGACCCACTCACTATTTAGTAGCATGTTATATAGCCTCCATGTATTTGTAAGCTTTCCAGATTTCTTCTTATAATTGATTTCTAATTTCATAGCATTGTGGTCAGAGAAGACACTTGATATGATTTCCATCTTCTTAAATTTGTTGAGACTTGTTTTGTGGCCTAACATGTGGTCTATCTTGGAAAATATTCCATGTGCACTTGAGAAGAATGTATATTCTGTAGCTTTGGGGTGAAATGTTCTAAAAATATCAATTAAATCCAGCTGGTCTAAAGTGTCATTTAAGGCCACTATGTCCATGTTGATTTTCTGTCTGGAAGATCTGTCCATTGGTGACAACGGGGTGTTGAAGTCCCTTACTATGATAGTGTTACTGTTGATCTCTGTCTTTGTGTCTGTCAAAATATTTTTTATATATTTAGGAGCTCCTATATTGGGTGCATAGATATTTACTAGGGTATGCCCTCTTGTTGAATTGATCCCTTTATTATTATGTAGTGCCCTTCTTTGTCTTTTATTGTAGTCTTCATTTTAAAGTCTATTTTGTCTGAAATAAGTATTGCTACTCTAGCTTTTTTCTCTTTTCCATTTGCATGAAATATCTTGTTCTATCCCTTTACTTTCCATCTGTGTGTGTCTTTTGATCTGAGATGAGTCTCTTGTAGACAGCATATGCATGGGTCCTGTTTTCTTATCCACTCAGCCACTCTGTGTCTTTTGATTGGAGCATTTAGCCCATTCACATTCAAAGTGATTACTGATGGGTGCATATTTATTGCCATTTTGTTATTTGTATTTCTTGTCTTCCTGGGTTAGCTTGTTTTCCCCTTTCTTCTGTTTAAAAAAGCCCTGTTAACATTTCTTGCAATGCTGGCTTGGTGGTTATGAACTCCTTAAACATATTCTTTTCTGAGAAGCTCTTTATCTCTCCTTCAATTTTCAGTGATAGCCGTGATGGGTAGAGCAATCTTGGTTGTAGGCCTTTATTTTGTGTCACTTTGAATATCTCCTGCCACTCCCTTCTGGCCTGCAGAGTTTCTGAAGACAAGTCAGCTATTAGTTGTATAGGAGTTCCTTTGTATGTAACTTGATGTCTTTGTCTTGCTGCTTTTAGGATTCTGTCTTTGTCTTAACCTTTGCCATTTTAACTATGATGTGTCTTGGTGTGGACCTGTTTGTATTCAGCCTGTTTGGAACTTTCTGCACATCCTGGGCTTGTATGTCAATTTCCTTCACCGGGGCGGGAAGTTTTCAGTCATTGTTTCTTTAAATACATTCTCGACCCCTTGCTTCTTCTCTTCTCCTTCTGGTATTCCTATGATGTGAAGGGTTGTTTTGTTTCATGTTGTCCCAGAGGGCTCTTAAACTATTTTCATTCTTTTTTATTCTTTTTTCTTTTTGTTGTTCAAGCTGGGTGATTTTTGCTATTTTGTCTTCTAATTCGCTGATCTGCTCCTCTGCTTCATTTATTCTACTGGTGATTCCTTCGAGTGCGTTCTTCATTTCAGTTATTGTATTCTTTAGTTCTAACTGGTTGTTTTTTATGGTTTCCCTATCCTTCTTTTTTTTTTTTTTTTTTTTTTTTTAGCTGAGCCATCCTGCCACCTGTTGGCAGCTCAATGCAACTCAGCTCGGGCTGGCATTGAACCACCGTTGCTCAGAGCTCAGCTTGCACTCTTGAGTGAGCTCTTAACCAATTGAGCCACTCAGCTGGCCCTCCCTATCCTTCTTTATGTCCTCGCTAAGTTCCTTAAACATTCTTATCATTAGTGTTCAAATTCTGTCTCTGAAAGGTTGGATCCCTCTGTTTCATTTAGTTCCATTTCTAGAGTTTTCTTCTGATCTTTTACTAGGGACATGTTTCTTTGTTTCTTCATTCTGGCTGTCGTTCTGTGAATGCTTAAATATATTAGATCACCTAGAAAGAAGAGAGAGAGAAAAAAAAAAGAGGTGGGTGGGGGCTCTCTGTCCTCTTTAATGTGCAGACCACTTGCTCAGCAATAGAGAGTCTCTTGGCGACTCAGAACTAGCTATTGGGGGGAAGAGCTTTACCTGTTATGCGCCGGCCTCCCTCTCAGGTTTGCAGTGAGCTTTCCACAATTAGCTACTGTGTGCTCTGGAATTGTGCTCACTACCAAAAAAAACCAAATCTTCACAGGTTGTTGCAGGTTGTCCGCTACTGCAAAAAGAAACCAAAACAACAACCCCTCTGTGGCCTGTGGAGATGTGGGCCAGGCATTAGGGGCTCAGGGTGCCTCTGGCAACACAGTTATAGGTGGGTGGGGCAGGCCCCCAAGGCACCACTTGATGTGGTCAGTGGCCCCCACCAAGTCAGAGCATGTCTGCAACATTCTTATAGGCCCCAGCTTCCCCCGCCCCCCGCACCTCCACAGGTGACTGGAATGGGAGGGAGCTAGGTTTTCTGAGGCTGGCAGGGTGGGAGGCTGCTAGTTGTTCATGTCTGATTGCTCTCTCTTTACACATAATTTATTCTCAGGGTGGGTTGGAAGCCATCTGTAGCATCAACAAGCCAGGACTGGCCTGGAGGACAAGAGATATGATCTCCAGGCATAGCTACCCCACTGACCCACTGTGTGGCTTTAGGCCAGGTCCCTCCTCTATCTGGGCTTCAGTTTCTCCTCTGTCTCAAAGGATCTCAAAGGATCCAGCTAACTCTGACCTTTCAGAACCCTGTAAATTTGCTGACACTCCTTGTGGACACATCTCCTGCCATGCTCCCCCTCTCTGATCCCTGGGGAAGATGGCCTAGTAACAATTTATGCTTTATGAAATTCTGTTTAAAATACTGACTTCCCTCACTTTGCTGATGAGAGGCTTTCCAGAGGCCCTGACGACTCTGACAGCAAGGCTCCCACAGGGTCTTGGTAAAGACATTTATCTCCTCCCTGACCTCCCTGTGTGTGTGCTTATGTCTGTGTTGGGGTGGGCATGGGGGGCTGTTAATGTTTGGTAGCCAGGCAGTGCCTTGCCCTAAGACTGGTTGTCCTGAATATGGCAACCTTTTAGAGATGAACTCCAGATCTTTGGTCCCACTAATTGGGACCTTGTGGGAAAACATGCTGAAGAGAGAAGGCTCACTAAGCTATGGAGCATAGGCAGCAGCCCTTTGGCAGGAACTCATACTACCCTGGACTCCTTTCTTTCTGTGGCACCATCAAAGAATGAGGACTAACAGTCCAGCCTCCTGCTTGACGAATGAGCAGGAGGCCTATACATATATCCCATCCTGCCTCATACCAAGCTCCTTTGATGGGTAGCTTCACAGGGCAGCCTGGATGTAGGCAGAACCTTTGCAACCCCCAAAGGAAGGTGCCTGCCTCTGTCCAGAGCAAGGTCAGGGAAGTCTCTGTCCTGAGAGTTCTCTAGGCCTTTGGCTAAGGGAGCATCTAGCACAGACCAGGTGAGGGAGAGGCTTAGCCCTGGTGGTGGTGATGTGCTCCATGGTGGGAGAGGGAGGTTGCAGAGATGCAGAGCCAGGCCTGGTGCAAGTGCTGGCTCACCACCACACCCGAATTACCTGTCCAGTTCCAGTGGACTTCAGATGGCCAAAGCCCAGGAGAAATGACTGCCAGGAGCTATAGGGGTCAGCCCAGCGACCCCCCATTTGATACCAACCTTGAACACTGGCCTGAGGGGCAGGTATGCTTTTGCACAGCTCTGTGTGCCCTGCTAGGGTCTGAGCAGCTTGTCTACCTCCTCTCTTAATCCTTCCAGCAGTCATGTAAAGTAGGCATCTCTGTTCTGTGGTTTTCAGGTGAGGACAGGAAGCTGACCACGTGTAGCTGTTTGCTGCCAAGAGTAGTGGATGTGTTGCCAGCCAACTGAGCAGCACCCCCTCTACCACTGAAGAACTTTTGCATTCTCCTTCCCATATAAATGTTAAGTCTCCTCCCTAGTTTCTTAGTTCTTTAGCTCCTACTCTTCTAATCAGTTTCTGAACCCTAAACAGTAGATTGTTCATAGAAATCTCCTACCCCTGCTTCAGATAACTATTTGAAAGCCTGTGACTTCCTAATATCCTCCAGGCCAGTAAGCTAAATGCCAAACCCATTCTGGGTCCAGACAACTAATGCCACCCGAGTGACAGGTTGAATGGCCACAGATTTCATGAGAGCTAACAGGTTTATTAATTAAAATATATTTTTTTTCTTATTCAGGGGCCTTGGGGATACAAGGGACAGCCCAGCAAGACTGCCAGTCACAACCAAGCCAGCACAGTCTTCCAGGCGGAACTTGAGACCTCTTCCTCTCATCTGAGATCAGCTAGGGTGAGAGTTCTGTGAGCCCCAATAGGCAGGGACAGCTCTACGCCCCTGCCCAGCAGGAAGCAGCTACAGAAGAAGAGACCTCCTGTCCCTCAGCTTCCCAGAGATTTTATGGGGATCACATCTCTCAAGTGGAAAACTAGGCAGGCAGTTAGAGGCAGACATTGGGTCTCTGCATTCCTGCATGTCTCACAGAATGTGATCGCTGGGTGACCTCCCCTCTGCACTCAAAACTTCCATTCATTGTAACTATCTACCTCTAAAACAAATGGGTACAAAGTACCCGACTGGATTAGACCAGTCACTCACTCCTGCTCAGTAAAGGCCATAATGACCTTTGTTTCACCTGGGCCTCATTATATCATTATTATAATATCATACATATGCCCAGAGGATTATTATCATTATAACAGACTGAACTCTGGGAAGAAACATGCGCAGATGAGGCAATAGCGTCTTGCCAATTATGGGTGCCAATCAAGTAGACTCATGCCCAGAAGGGAACAGATAAAAATTCCAAGTCCTGGGAAGTCTGCTGCTGCTGCAGTGCTCTTCTTTTCCCTTTGACTGCTTACCACTGCTCTTTGTAACCTTTTGACCTCTTCCTTCCTTTTCAAGCCTTTGGGTCTCATCTTTGCACATGGCCCGCTCCATAGTCTCCAAACTCCTTGAAATAAGTTCTCTCTTCTAATAAACCATCTTTTACTGCTTCACTCTGGTATCTCGTTCAATTCTTTGCTCGAGTTGTCAAGGACCTGGACTCTGTGCCGAGCAAGGGCCCACTCTCCGACAACAGATGTGGATTTGGACTTTGGTCTCCCTGGCCCCAAAGCCCTCCATCTCTTCCTTCATTTTTTGATATGCTCATTCAGTCAGGAAATATTTTTTGTGTCCTAGCTTTGGGCCAGGTATATCTTTGGGTCTTGGGGTGACAGTAGGGGACTTGCCATGGCTTCCACTTTCAAGGGCTTAGGGGTTTGGGAGGGAGCAGGGCAGTGACAACCTAGGGAGATTTGTGGTTGGATGGGTAGGAATTGAGGTAGGACTTTGGAAGCCTAGAGGAGACCGCTCAGCAGAATTTGGGCATCATGGAAAGCTTCCTGGAGGAATGGTAATCTAAGCTGCCTTCCACAAGTTTGTATCCAGAGCCTCTAAATAAGATGAATCCAGATACTGACAAGTACTAGAAGGAAAACAGAAAAGGCCTGAGTGTGCCTGTGGCTGAAGATCCAGGGGCCACATGGATCAGCAGATACTCCCAGAATGTCTTGTCCTAGCAGCCACCCTCTTCCTTGCCCCTGCCTTTGGCAAGTGAGTGGCACATCTGTGCTTCCAGAGCTCATGCAAGTGGGTGCCTTATGAATACTGGCCAGGACACCCAGATGGGGACAGTCAGCCTCTGCCTGAACTTTCTAGATGTCTAGCAGGAAGGCACAGCTCTTTGAGAAATGGCCATGGTGACTCTTCCATTGGCTGGAATGCTCTGCTGCTGCTCCAGGAGGAAAGTGGCAGGGCATCCCCAAGTGACAAGGAGGACCTTGGCTCTGCCCCTGACTCTTTGGATTGAAGGACACCCAGGTGTGTTCCCAAGTGGGACACAACAGGGAGGAAAGTGTGCGGGCCTGTACACACCCCTCCTCTTGCAGGGGAACCTGGGACAGGGGCTTCTCCATCAAGGACAATATGGGGACACCAGATTGGTTACTTCTCAGCATCTGTCCTATTTGGCTCAGTGGCTTTTGCTCTGAAGCTGTCAGGCATGGCACTAATATGGCCAAACGTGGCTGTTTCCAAGTCGAGGTTAGGGACAATTGTCCTCCTTGTAGGCCATGAAGCAGTTTTGCAATCCTTTATTAAAGCCTTCCAAAAGAAAAAAGAAAAAAAAAGCCCTCAAAATGGATCATGGAGTTCAATATAAAATCATAAAATTTTTAGGAAAATACTAGGAAACAAATTTTAAGACCTAGGGCTAAGCAGAGTTCTTAGACCTGAGGCCAAAAACATAATCCACAAAAGGAAGAATAGATAAATTGGACTTCATCAAACTTAAAAATTTTTGCTCTGTAATAGTCTCTTTCAAGATCATAAAAAATAAGCTGCAGATTGAGAAAAAATATTTTCAAAGTGCATATTCATTAAAGGAATAGTATCTCAAATATATAAAGAACTCTCAATACTCAACAGTAAAAACAAATCTTGTTAGAAAATAGGCAAAAGGCATGAATAGATATTTCACCAAAGAGGATATACACATGGCAAATAAGCACAGGAAATGATGTTCATCACTAGCCATTATGGAAACCAAATTAAAACCACAATGAGGTATCATTACATGCCTATCAGAATGGCTAAAATAAAAAATAGTGACAATACCAAATGTTGACAAGGGTGAAGAGATACTGGATCTTTCATACATTGCTAGTAGGAATGTGGCCACTCTGGAATATGTGGCTAGCAGGAATATGGCCACTCTGGAGTAACAATTTGGCATTTTTTTAAAACGCCTAATCCTGCAACTACCATATGACTCAGCAACTTCTGTCCTGGGCAGAAGTCCTTCCCCAGAGAAAGGAAAGTTTACATTCACACAAAAACGTCAACATAATTGTTTACAGTGGCTTTTTTCCTAACATCAAAACCTGAAAATAATCCATATGTCTTTCAATGGATGAATGATTGAACACATTGTGGTATATCCACATCATAAAATAGTACTTAGCAATACAAAGAATATGGAAAGAACACAGAACAAACTACTGATACAAACAGTAATTTAGATGAATCTCTAGGGAATTATACTGAGTGAAAATCAATCCCAAAGATTATACACTGTATGAATCCATCTATATACCATTCTTGAAATGACAAACTTATAGAAATGAAGAACACATTAGTAGCTGTAGGAGCTGAGGCAGGAGTGGAGATAGTGGCCTGTTTCTGTGGTTACAGAAGAGCAACACGAGGGATAGCTGTGGTGATGGAAATGTTCTATATTTTGACAGTACAGATGTCAATATCCTGGTTGTGATATCATGCTATCATTTTGCAAGATGTTATTGAAGGAAATGGAATAAAACGTACATAGATAGGCTCTCTCTCTCTGTTATTTCTTACAATTGCATGTGAACCTACAATTATCTCAAAATAAAAGGTATAATTCAATACGCATACATATATTTGCAAATTGCCTTCCATAATGATTATTCCAATTTATGGCTCCCAAAATTGTAATGAATGTGATAGATAGCCCCATATCCTAGCTCACACAATATATCACACTTTTTGACTTTTGCCAATCAGATAATTGATAGAAATATTGTTTTCATGTGTATTTTATAAGTGAAGCTGAACATTTTTTCTCATGTTTAAAGGTCATGCATGTTTCTTTTTCTCTGAACTGCCTACAGATCTTTTCAAAACCTGAGCTCTTGGGGAAGTTCCCTGTCGAAATACTGGAATACTGGTTTCTTTAAATGATCTCCTCCCCCGCCCCCAACCCACTCCCCACTGTAATACACTTTCTCTTCCTCATTAGGGTTGACCCTGGTTTTATAACTACATTTTATCTTTCAGCACTTTTGGTGCCTCTTGGAATCTCTAAGCACATGATATATTGTGCTACCAAAGAGGGGATTCTTAAGAATGAAGGACTTGACCCCTGTTCATTTTTCTATGTCACATCCATTGAATTCTACAATATCACAATCCCATAAGAATTATCAGGACATATTTCTTTTGCATTTCCCTTCTATTTATGTTTTTTTTTTTTTTTTTTGAGGGCAGTGTCACTGGCCCTCATATGTGGGACCCGAACCGGGGCTGCTGGCTTCCCAAGCTTAACCACCGCACCACTCAGCCGGCCCCCATTTATGTTTTGAAGTTAATTTAATTTACTGTTTTTCTTTAGTAGATGTTAAACTCTTTGAGGTCAGAGACCTTATCTTTTCATCTACTGCTTTCCTTGATTACACACTGTGCCAGCATCTCCTATGCCCTCAACTTATATTAGTTCACTAGGGATTTTTCTGCCAAGTTCTTGGGAGAGGCCTTGAGATATACTTACCCTTAATCAGGAGGCCACAGCTTTGGGAGTGGCTAGCTTCCATTTCTGTCCTGGCAAACTGTTTCTGGTTCCTTAGAGAGTAAGATTTAGGGAATCATGGAACTCTTTTATGGTCCCTACAAAATTGAGAGAGGTCTTGTTATTGTTGTTTTGGCCACTTTCAGTGTCTTCTTTCAGGTCCCCCTTGGTGGCTGTCCATTGTCCTCAGGTTTTCTCCTCACTGGTAAAAACCTTAGCAAACTATTTGATAAGCTCATTGACACTAAGGTGTAACTAATAGATAATAGTTTAGATGTGACCCTCCTAGAAAAGTTTGCATGCTGACCTGCTCAAAAGCTGAAGGAAGCTGTATGCTGACATTTCATAATACAGACAGCAAGTAGGAGAGTTAAGCATCTGGCCAAGTAAATGCCTTACATTCTTGAAACCTTTCACAGTAGGTGGCACATATCCGCTCTGCCCTTGCACGTGACTATCGTGGAGGAGGTGAACGTCTAAGTAAGCGAAATATGGGTTGATGGGAGGTTTAGCAGTGATGCCCAGGGCACTATTTGTATATTCTGATCCAAGACATAAATAGACCAAGGGAGGTGATCATAGTTCATCTTTAATATTTCTTGTTAGAGAATTTCTGATTGGTGCAGCTGCTGTTTCTCTTGCTTAATATAGCAACACTCAATATCTCCATGGTACTTCTTTTGTTCTAGTTAATACTAACAGTATTTTTTAGAAAAATCTGTTAAAATTAGGAAAGGCTCAAGCAAAATAAAAAGAATACTTCCATTATAAAAATTAAGCTTGTTGTTGTTCTTAATGGACTATCATTTTTCTCCATTTCTTTCCATGTCCATGTAGTTACTCTCTTTGTTATAGACTTAATCATCCTTTCTGCCCCTGACATCCTAAGTCAGCTTTTATTGATTTTCTTGACAGCATTTTCCTATTTTGGTCCTTCTTCCATTGTTCCATTTTCCAGATAGAGTCCTGTTTTTTATTTACTCACAGCTTTTATTATTATTTTTTAAAGACTTTTACAAAATCACGTCAATTGTTTGCTCCTTCCAGAGAAACTGTAATTTTCAAAGGCTTAATTAGGATCTCTTCTGATTCTCCACACTTCAGGATTTTAATACATTCCACTAGCACAATATAATCCCCATATTTCTTAGTTCTACCAAATTTTCTTCCCCAAATCTAGCTCTTCCATATATAGTTTGTTAAAACATGTCTTTCTCAAAAAAATTCTGCAAGAAAACCAGATAAACATTATTACTACATCAAAGTTGCAAGCTTTCCCCATGCCATCATTTAGCATTGTTGTTTTAACTTTTTAGAAAAGCAAATGCTGAAACTCATTTAGATGCTGCTTTCATAATAAGAAGCTATTTTAATGATCACATATGTTATTGCTTTAAGGGTCCCATTTTATAATGGAAAGAATACACTCTAGACTATCTTGAGGATTTGATTCATGCAAGTCTGACCTCATTATGTACTAAGCTGTTTATTAATCAGCCTGACTACATGGTCTGTTTTTATTCACTTTGATTTCTTTTGTGTTTAAAGTTCAGTGTTTAAATTTTTAGTACTAAAATTGAAGATGACTGTTTTTAGTTGTTTGTTTGCTTATTACTCCAACTAGACTTCAAACATTTCTGGCTGCAAAAGGAAGAAAGAAAAGAAAAAGATGAGAGTAATATCATGTCAACACATTTGCTTATTATGTATGGAGCCCTCTGAGTGAGCCAACTAGGGTCAGGGTTCTATCTGAGACTGTATTGCAGAGGCATTTGTTTTGCAACTTAATTGGGAGAGAATGAGACCACTTCAGTTTTCCATCCACTCCCTTTACCCAACGGTGCCTCACTTCATAATGTCAGACTTAAAAGATTTTTAATCTTTAAGAGACTCCTATCATGCTGATGATAGTGTACAATATTTTACCAAAACAATAAGATGCAAGAAATCTCATAGGATTTATTTCATTAGTCCAATTAATCAATTTCAAGTTTATCTTGCTTAACTGCCAAATTCACTTAATGGGGCTCCCCAACAGTGGATACAAATTTAGTAGGGGGATGCTTAAGCAGTGCAGAACATTTGAGGAAGCATCCTCTATTCCTCCCATCACACAGGTCACCTGAGAGAGGAAAACATACCCAGGATAGAAAGAACAAAACACAAAATAAAAGCTCAATATATTAGCTACTTTAGCTAATGCTTTGTTCCCACGTAAATGTGTTACAAGAGAGCAGAGATGTCAAACTAAGTGGAGGGAAACTGGAGGATTATTGTCTCCGAATCATATGCCATTGGCCATCCATCAAGTTAGAGGCCAGCATAGGTGTCGGGCCAAAGGCACAAATGTCTGGGTGCTTGAAAGCAAGAAAAGTTGTCGAGTGAAACCTGAAGGCAGAGAGCAGACGATAGTGTCCGTGACTGTGTCCTACCTTTTTCCTACTATAGCAGACCTGCTTTAGTGGCTGTATCCATCGGTTTTTACCTACCACCTGCCACCTGCCTTTATTTATACATGTAGGAGGGTTTATTTACTCTTATTGTCATTTGGATGTGCAAAGGAATTCTAACTCTCTTTCTCATCATTGATGTAACGCTCCTTACAAGCACTTGGTAATGATGGCGGTGGTAGGAAACTCATTTAGTACAATCCAATTGAAAAGTTAGCCTTATTGAATCTTTGTACTAATTTTTTAAAACAGGTTTTAAAATTTTGACTCAAATTAAGATTAATTCTCAGTCTTTTAGTGTCCATTTTACTGTTCTCCAAGATGGCATGTGGGTATGACCTCTTGGCTTTGGAGGAAGGGTTTGCTTGGTCTCATATTCATCTCTGGTACATTCTGGCTGGCATCTACCAATGTTTGCTGTGCCCCGATCCCTGGCTACTCTGTAGTATGGACCTGTGACATCCGGGGCTGTTAATTCCATGGCCTATTAGTTTCAAACTTGATCAGGGCCTGGTCAGCTTGCTTCTAACATTTGCAGGGCCTAGGGCAAGGTATTATGATGTAAGACTATAAATATATAAATATAAATCAAACTAACATACTCTTCAATATGTTCTATTCCCTTCTTTAACAAGAATACCTTTTTAATGACAAAATTGAAAAATATGTTTAAAGCTATAGCTTTCGTATGTTTGAAAATCAGCAAAATATTGGAGACAACTTGTAATGAGGTGTCATTTCCCACAAATGTCCACTTTCTTGCTTCTCTTCATGTTCCAACTTGTGATCCCAGAGCACTCAAGAGCAAACTCAGTAGTCACCGCAGGTGTGTATAATGAATGGGAGGGAACTTCAACTGGGTCATAGCAATGATGCTCTTCAGAACGATCATAGATAATATAGATAATATATTCTCTGGATATGCCTAAGTCGGAAAAAAATCTTGTGAAACGTGTTAATTTTGATCTTACAATCAATCATTTTATTTGCACAAAACAACACAAAATGCTCAAGAGAAATGTTTAAATAAAGAGTGAACTGTGATCTTGTAGAAAAATGAAATTAATTTTGAATTTATGCTATTTACACTATGTGGTTTGATTATTAGAACTTTGTCTATTTCACCTTTAAAAGATTAAAATTTCTTTTTAAAATTTTAGAACAATATGGTATGTTTGAATTGAAAAAAACTACATGTGAAATGTGCAAAATATGTGACATTTAAATAAAAATAAGAAAGTTAGAATAAGGAAACAAAATTGCTTGACTATGAAGATTTATATAGAGATAATCTCAAAATTAATGCTATAGAGTCCATTTTCTGGTCATTGTAGATCAAGGTATAGTCTTCACTAAAGAAAGAGTTGAAGATGTTGAGTAAGGTTATCATCATTTAAAAAATATTCATGAATTGAAAATTTGGAAAAATAAAAACAAAATAACTCTATGTATCTAAAGAGTTGGTGATGATTATTAGTAACATAAGTAGTGATGTTTATATGATGAAATTTAATAATTTGTAATAATTTCCTTAGTAACAATTTTATTATATGCAATTCCACTACAAGGTTTGGACATAAGTAAAATTATTGGATTCATTCCAAATCAAATATTGTTTCAAAATTTTTATTGACAATTCTGATTGCTCCTTTTTCAGCAGAGCTAGGTTTCTGCACATCAAAACAAAAGAAAAATGTATAAAAACTATAATGATTCAGGAAAGGTTGTCTCATGTGGCAGTACTATCAGTAGAACTAAATTATGCAAACCTTGATCAAACAACATAATTGCTGATTCTATTAAAATGAAATAAAAAAATAAATTTATGAGATGAATATTTCATTATTTTATGAGTCATCCAATTATTGCCAATCCATCAACAAAACTCTCAGACCTGTACAATAATAATTTGTCTTCAATATTTTGTTGATTTTCAGACATGTGATGTATTCTGAATATTTTATTTGTATTCCTTATTTAGCCAATGTATCCGCCTGGGTGTGTATGTGTGTGTGTGATATGTTGTACTGTTTAAAACATGGACTAAGGTTAGGACTGGGCCCTTTGGAATGTTCTCATGAACTCAGCCTACTACTTATGGATGCAACAGACCCTTCAGAGTGATTGCTGTCTGTTTCCAGGCTTACCAACCTGCAGGCTAAGCTTCAAGGTCAGCTTGTTCTCAATCATGATGGGCCCCATTGAGAGAAAGCCCTTTGGATCAATACCATATGAAGACCAGGGCAGCTTGGGAATGCAAACTAGACCCTCCCCCTGCTTGGCTACACCAGCTTACCCTCCTAATTATGATGAGGCGAACACTACCCAGCACAGCAAGAGACCCTTGGCCTTCAGCACTCAAAGGGCCATGTCTGTGCAAACTCCAGGATGATGAGACGAGATCATATTTCTTCTGTCTTGTCTTCTCTCTTCTGTCTTTCTTTTTCATGGTCCCTTGGGGTGGCACTGGGAAGATTTTTTTCTTCTTCCCTAACTTATCTAGCTGTGACTTTCTTGGTTAAAAAATAATAATAATAAAATAAAATCTGTGATCTACTCACTTGGCTTAACCCTTGATTTGTTAAATGAGAACTAAAGGGATTTAGAAAATCCTTTCGTCCTCAATCATGCTAGCCTTTCAAGACCATTGTCTTGCCAAATTCTTTTTTTGATGTCAGAAATGAAATAACAATGCTATGTTTACTCCTCTGTCCTTTTTGATTGATTCTTTTATTGCTGTGGTTGAGCTTGAACACAAATCAGAATCACCTGGAGGGCTGATTAAAACACATATTGCTGGAATTCACCCTCAGAGGTTCTGCTTCTGTAGGGCTGGGCAGGACCTAAGATGGGTTCCAGTGATGCTGATGCTTCTGGTACCCAGACCACATGTGGAGACCCCACTCATTTATAGCAACTCTAATCATGCCCACCTGACACCCCACTCCAGGGAAGAAATTGGTACTTTGGGTTAATCAGAGAGAAGGTGCGTGTGTGTGGAAAAGTAAGACAGGAAGGTACATTAAGTTTCTTTTTCCAAACTGTTGCCTCCCTTAGTAAGCTCACTGGAAAGCACTAGATCTAACTACATGTTTATTTAAGTGTAATATAGTTTAAAAAGATAAAATTTAAAAGAAAGCATTATTTCTGCTTTGCATCTGGCCAACTATGCTACGGGACACATACTTTTTCTGGCTTTCCTGGGATTTTTATGACATGTTTTCTCAGAATAATTTACCAGAATGAAATATTTTTAGAACATCTGAGTTTTTCTGGTTTCATTTTAATTTATACTTAATTGAAATTTACCATAAATATATCTTCTGTCTTAAATTTTCTTTTTAAAATTTCTCATGATAGCAATGGAGCAACATCATTGATCACTTAATTATGACTCCCTTTGGGGGGAAATGTTAATGAAAATACTTTAGAGCACTGAGAAGCATTTTTCAGATTCAAATGCCAAGTCATGATATAGCCAATCTATTCTTTTTAAAAATGGAATTGTGTCCCTCACTAAATCTTGCAGTGCTTCCACTTTAAAAGGGATTTGTGTGAACGAGGAGAACACTTAGTACATTCTACATCAATCTTGCTCTATTTGTTTTCATAATAAGACATAATTGTAGATCTACTGACATTATATATCATATAAAATCAGAAGGAGCACTAAATTACTTTGTTTTTCCAAATCTCATTATTAAATTTATTCTTTTACAGCTTCCCCATTTAAATAGGGACTCCTCTAGCTCCCTCATTTGGCGGAAGAGGCTGATACAAACCAGCAGATCCTTCTAGCACTCAGTGCCCTCGCATTGTCCGATATGACGAAACCAGTCAAAAATTGTGCACATGACTTGGAAGCCATCTTTGTCTCCCACCACTCAGCTTCCTCTGTTCCTTTTGTCCCTATAAGCAATATGTTAATGCATCTCATAAATGTACTGCTGTTCTCAGCTGCAGAACATTTTCCCACTGAAAAGGCAGGGAGCTAATTAATACAGCCACCACGGCAGCAAGTGCAGCAGTCACCCTGGATGCATGTTTCGACTCCTTTGAACAAGGAGTGACCATCTAAGAACATAAAAATGCAACGGAACAGAGTTAAAAGTGCAAGTCACAATATTCTGAACTGCAGCACGTCAAATAAACATTGCCCCAAAGATCAGACATGAGGTAGTGTTGCAACTGTTTACCATCTCTGGCTTCTTAAGTATTTATAAAAAGGGAAAGTGATATGGGAGGGAGCGAGAGAGGCTGATAAAGAAGATGAAAACATACCTGCCCAAACCACTAATACGGCCTATAGGCAAGCTAACACACTTATTATGTACATATAATAATATGTCACTTTTGGATATTGTGAAGTCATTTTGGATGTTTTAGAAATATTTCAGAAAATTTGTGGGTCCAAATTTGAAATTATTTTGATGCCTTTAAAAAGGTTGGCAAACGTGCAAAATGTTGAAATCTTTATGAAACAAGCATAACATGGTTGCTTTTTCTCTTTTTATTAAATACACGATACAGGGATTTTTATCTTTTGCAGGAAAGATTTGATTCTGGTTGAAAGTGTAATTTTAAAAAGTCATGAGTATGTGCCATGCCTTTCTTTTCAATTACCTGTAGAAGAAAATGAAAACCTACTTCATGTCTTGTGTGAAAAAAAAATAAATCTCTGTTCATGGTTTTAAATGACCCATTATTTATCTCTGCAGTTTTTGGTACTTTATTTCATGACTTTTGACTACCTTTTATTGTTATTTATTTATAATTTATTTTGCGATTATAGTTGACAATACTATATTAGTTTCAGGTATACAACATAGTGATCACTATGAAGTGATGACCCTAATAAATCTAGTATCCTCCTGACACCATATATAGTTATTACACCACCTTTTATTTTTGAAAATTATCGCCAATGTCTGCTTTGAATTAGTCACAGTGTTGTTTTTAGATGCCCCAAATCTTCAGTTACAGGATTGTTCTCATTATGACAACCCTACATATTTTAGTAAAAAACAAAAACAACAAAGGAAATCCAAACCCTACTATCTTCAGTGCCGAATTTACATCATTTAACTTGCAATCGAAAGTATAGGTTTGTTAAGTTCCATTTTAATTTTTGTGGAAAACTTTTGTTAATTTTGAACTATGTCCCAAATACTCCAGGGTGAGGTAAGGAAATGGAAGGAGGGCGAGTGGTGACTCATCAGCCCTGGATGTCCTGCCCCTGTCCCATATCTTTGGTGCCCCACAGGGCTACTCACTCCTCTCACCACCTCCCATCCACTCTGGAAAGGAGAGGTATTTCATCTTTTCTAAATAGAGAGGATATTTTACTTCCATTTGGAGGGTTAAAAATTAGAATGTTTTTACCTCACGAGACCCTGTTAAATAAGGTGTGCACTTTAGTGTCCCAAGGTTAAAAAAATAAAATTGTGAAATAACTAAATTAAAGATTCAGCATTTTTTCCTAATGATTAAAAAAAGTAGTGGGAGGAAAGATAGCAAGAGATAATAATAAAGTCAGGGTACAGAACAGAGGGCCTTAGTTACTGTCCAGAGGGACCGCCATCTTTTAATATAGTCACTTAAAAATACATGCATTGCTACATTTTTCATTAGCCTTAATTTTTTTCATCAATCATGTTAATTTATACAGAGGGCACTTAATAATAGCTAATTAACACTTATGACTTTTGAAATTAAAAGACCTTTGGAGAGATTACTGCTGATTGGGGAAAGGATTTTTTTTTTTTTTTTTGGTACCTCCCATTATAGAAAAGAGAGAAATTGCAAGACAAGGGGCTTGGTGTGTTGAAAAGTGATTTTCCTCTTTCACTGATCATCCAGCAGAAGATAATGACACTGGCTCATGCAGGCACAGTGATATTCTTTGATACCACTCTAGAAAGTGATAGCATTGAGCATTATTGGTCTCAAATTAAATAAATAAAAATTCAGGATAATATTTAAATAGATTAAGACCAAAAAGCAAAATGCATAAATGATACAAAAGAATGCCAGAGGTAAACAGAAAATAATCTGGCATAGTGAACAAAAAATAATAATCTGGAGTAAAATAATCACATGAAAAATTAAAAGTTATTAAGTTGAAATAGTATTAAAATTTTTAGGGAGAAATGGACTATACAATTACCTTATTCATCAATAGAGGTCTCAGAGTTGTATTTTCTCTGTGTTGTATTCACAAGTTGTGCTTGCTTGTATCATTCCTTTGTGTCTAACTGCATCTGGTCACAGTCTATGCATTGAGAAAGTAGATTTTTAACTGTGTCCTTTTTAATATCTACAAAATGCCTTTGGTTGAGTACTTGTTTTATGTGATTTGTGTGTGTGTGTGTGCATGTGTGTGAGTATATGTATACACATATACACACATAAATATACTATTATACTACAAATATAAAAATACTACATATATTTATAGCATTATATATATATATATATATATATATATATATATATATAAGGTCTGACAGTTAAGTTCGTGAACTTGTTGCAACGATGTTGCTAACCTTTTTTGATATCAGAGGGATTATTCATTATGAATTTGTACTAAGTGGACAAACAGTTCACCAAGTTTACTATTTGGAAGTGCTAAAAAAGGCTGCATGAAAAAGTTAGATGACCTGAACTTTCATCAACAATTCATGACTATTGGATCACAACAATGCACCAGCTCACCCAGTACTGTCTGTGAGGGAGTTTTTAGTTGGTAAACAAATAACTGTATTGGAACAGCCTCCTTACTCACCTGATCTTCCTTCTTTACCTGAAGATAAAGGAAACATTGAAAGGAACACATTTTGATGACACTCAGGACATCAAGGGTAATACGACAGCTCTGATGGCCATTCCAGAAAATGAGTTCCCAAATTCCTTCGAAGGGTGCCTAGGCACTGGTGGCAGTGCATAGCTTCCCAAAGGGAGTACTTTGAAGGTGACCACAGTGATATTTAACAATGAAATATGTAGCACTTTTTCTAGGGTGAGTTCATGAACTTAATTGTCTAGTCTCATAGATATGAATACATATACCTATAAATACATCTTTAAATTTTTAAATTTTATCCACCGGAAGATGTCTCCCTTCCCTGACTGACTGAAGGTTTAAATCTACAGGACTGCCTGAGATTTTCACCATATCCGGTTTTTGTATGAATGGAGAAATCAAGATTTTTAAAAATGGTGAAAAGTTCAATGCAAAGCATCTCCCACCCAAATTTATGTTCTAAATGCCTATTGCATATGCTGTATCCTTCAACTGAAAATGTTGCATCAGGGCATTTTAATTTTAAGAGGATTATACAACAGATTCTCGTCTCTCTCAGGTCCTTTGCATATTTCCATTTTGACTGAAGGTCTATATGGGGCCCAAGATGTGTAATAACTTTCTCAAAGTACCTGCACTAGTTACAGAGGATATATGAAACTTAAAAGATCTAAAGTCAGACTGGGAAATAAAATGTATTTCTAACTTTTAATGTCTATTTGAAAATTATATGAATTTAGCTATATGTAAGAATGAAAATGTTGACTCACATCTTGGAAAATCTTTTGGTTTACTATCCGAAAGATGGAAGACATTTCCAAACATTTTATATTACCTGTGTTAATCGTAAAGCATTTAGTACAAGTTGTAGTTTAGAGGAGAAAATCCACACACTGAATGAGAAACTATTCATGCCAATGCGAAAATTTTCTCTAGAAAAATTGCACATTTTCTCTAGAAAATTGCAAAACTTTTGAGTCATTCTTTTGGTGCCTCTGACATTTTCTTTTCCCTTTTCCTGGTTTACTTCTTCCATTTTCCTTGAATTGTTTATGGGGCCTTGATCTCATCTACTCTGTATCTTTCTTGTGAAGTGTTCTTATTTGGGTGTTTAGTAGGCCATGGATTACTTTGCTAGAGGTTATTAAAGCTCTGTGGCCTACTGATTATAGAATTTCCCAGTGGGTGGGATGGAAGAGTAATTCTTAAATCTCTTGATATATCCTTGAACATGCCTGGAAAAAATTACTAGCCTATCACTCACATTTGTATAATTTTCTTGGTGATGGCATTTTTCTCTGTTCTACGAAAATTGTATTGACATTATTCTGGAACCATCTGATAACCATCTGGAACCATCTAGACTGCAGCTATTTCATACTAAGTCATATATATCAGTGATTCCAAAAACCCCTTCCCCATGAGGCATGCTCCCTCCTAGGTAGTTACATGATGAGTTTGGGGACTCTCTCGTGGGTAAGATGGACTGTAGGTTATACTCAGTTCCATACTACTGATTGAAAGCCACTAGTGTGGTCTTACCTCATGTCTGAGAACCATGTTTTCTTTTCGTACATTGATTATGCCTTTAAAGGTGGCTTAGAATAAATTACTGGACTATCAGATTAGTAATATGTGAAATGGCTGTTAACCCACAGGAGAATCTTATTTTTCTAAGCTTAATTCAATTTCTTTAATAGCCAAAATTTTCTTGTGGTATAATACACTTAAAATTGCCATATTAATCATTTTAATCATTTTAAGGTGCACAATCCAGTATCATTTAGTACATTCAAAATGTTGTATAAGCATCACCACCATCTGGTTCCAGAATATTTTCATCACCCCAAGGAAACTCCCACCCCCATTAGCAGTCCTTTCCCACTATGCCCTCCCCAAAGCCCCTGATAACCACAAATCTGCTTCCTGTCTGTATGGATTTGCCAACTCTAGACATTTCATATAAATAGAATTATATAGTGTGGCTTTTTATGTCTGGCTTCTTTCATTGAGTATAATGTTTTCAAGGTTCTATCTCCTCCTGCCACTAGCTCTGTATTTATGCTTCATTCCTTTTTATGGCTACATAATATTCCATTGCATTTATATACCACAAAAAGTGGATTCCTTTCGGCTATTGTGTATAGTAATGCTATGAGCACTCTTGTACAAGTTTTTGTTTTAACACTTGTTTTTAATTATTTTGAGTGGAAATGCTGGGTCATATAATAATTGTATGTTTAACTTATTGAAGAACCTCCAAACTGGGGTGTCACTTTTACCATGTGAATGTTTCTTCAGAGAATCGTTCATGTAATGTATATGAGAGGCTCCCTACTTTGATAAAAATGCAGAGATGGGCATCCCAGGACATCGTAATAATAATAATCATAATTATTGCTATGAGTTTAGAATCATGTTGATAGTTGTAAAGTACATTATGATTTTTTGTATGCTTTGATAGTCATTATTTATTTGAGCTCCTTGGCAATGCAGGATGGGAAGCAAAGCTAATAATGAACTCATTTTATAAATGAGCCATCTGAGGCCCAGAGAGCTTTGATATCTTGGCTTTACTTTTTAACTAGTAAGTGCAATTATCAGGACCTGGTCTCCTAGTCAATGCCTTTTATAATGTTCTATGACATGTACTTACTTCTTTTTAACGTTTCACCATACTGACAATATTAGTTTTGAGTCATCCATTATGGTTGCTTATGGAAAATGGCACTTTTGTTCTTGAGAAGACTGACTAGGGTTTGTGGCTATCAGACAAAAGTGTTCTACAACATCAATGACCATGTTACTTGCTAACATTTTACAATGGTGCCCATCCTCTGAACAATGGTCAATTGGAGTGCTTCAAGAACTTGGTTCTTTCACCTTCAGATAAAAAATGACACTGATGAATCAATGAACACTGATTTGATTTTCATATATGCAGTTAGAATCTAACTATGGTAGTGATGGTCTCTCTCGGTGGCATCTTATTAAATTCCAACCTTGTTTTTGCCTTTATTCAGAGTGCGATTGGAATGGAATCTCTCTACAAGAAAAAAAAGTTCTTAGTTAATACCTTGACTTATTAGAACAAAAGGCTGATTTTTCTGAAATTTATACTTAATTTTTAATTAGCAGAGCTAATAGGGGTGATCAAAGGAGAAAGTTCTGGAAGGATATTTTATTTTTAATCAGTTTTATTTAGATAATAAGCTTTGCTTTATGTAAATGTCAGCAAGCAACTTTTATTCCACTTTAATCAGTTAACTAATTGGGACTAATTTAGGCATATACTAGATATAGTATGTCGTGATCTATTTTCAGCATCTTTATAAACCCTTTTCTATCTAGCTAGAGTCTCCTAGCACATTTGGAACTACTTTGGGTAGGAATAAAAAATGAAATTAACCTTCTCAGAAACATTGTTGCTTCAGTGGTGAAATTCATTCTCTGCCAGGACAGTTACCATAATAGTAACCAACACAGCTTTCTTTCACCCCATTTGGTAAAATGTTTTGTTGACAGCAAATGCATTCAAGGGCTAGTCTGTTTCAGAGTTCTACTAGCAACAACATATAGCACATGGTGTATGATTATGGTAAATTAATTTGGATTTGAAACCTTTTGAGAATTTCATTATTATTCTTTTTTTTTTTTTTAAAGATTTTACTGGGGAATTGGGGGAGGGAAAGCACTGGGGAATCAGGGAAGGGGAACAGACAAGTTACTGTCCTTTTGGTCTTCAGTCTAGTTGTGAAGGATGTCACTTCACTGGCCCATGTTGGTATTATCATTGCGCTCCTCCTGGGTGAGGCAGATCAGCCACCGGCCACTGGACAGCCGCTCATGGCAGCTCTTGGCAACTCACGCTGGCTGCCAGCCACTCATGTAGCTTATGGCATCCCACTGCAGTTTCACTGCAGCCTACTGTCTCTGGTGACTCATGGCAGCCCAGCTCCAGGTCAAGCTGTTGTTCACCATTTTAGCTGTAGAGGGCACAGAGTTACTGGTCCTAACGTGGGATCCAAACAGGGACCTGCAGCTCAGAGCTGGCATCCCAAGCCAACTCTTAACCAATGCGCCACTCAGCTGGCCCTCATTATAATTCTTTAAAGCTGTACCATCCAATAGAGTAGCCTCTAGCCATGTGTGACTATTTACATATAAATTAGTTAAAATTAAGTAAAATATAAAATTCAGTTAATGAGTTGCACCAGTCACATGTCAAGTGCTGAATAGCCACATGTGGCTAGTGGTTACTGTTTTGGACAGCACAGATATAGAACATTTCCATTATCATAGTAAGCTCAATTAGACAATGCTGCCTTAGACTATTGGGGAAAATCATCTGGAGTTCCAAAACCACAGCTGTACATCACAGAAGAATGGTTGTTAGATTCATAGCCTCAAATTCTAGAAAAGAGGTCCAACGGAGCTGGAAGAAATCTTAGAAATTATCTGAGATGAGCCATGTGCTTTACAGATTTTAGAGAGGATGGGTTTGTGGTGGGGCTAGTAATTCATCAAAAGTCCCATAACTAGTTACTTGCATACATTTTATAACTTTATATCATGCTTTTTCTCAGAAAAGTGGCTTATAAATTGTCCATTAGTGTCTTAAAGGTTAATGCAATGTTAAAATACTAAATTACTAGTTTATTTTTCTCCTTTTCGTCACCACCAAGCTCCTTGAGAGTTTATATTGGTGCTTCTTCCTTGTCCCTGCCTGTTTACTCTGGAATCTTTTCATATGTAGCTTCAGGCCTTATTATCACTAAAGTTCCTCCACCAAGGTCATCTATAACATCTTTGTCATTAAAGCCAAAGACCTTTTTTATTTTGTAATTTATTTTTTTGAATTCTGTTTTTTTATTCTTGTAACATTGAAGATAATTGTCTGGCAGCTCCTTCTTTATTCTCTTTTTCTTTCAGTCTTACCTCTGTCCCACTGTCCTTGTTGCCCTTCTCAAGTTTCTATTCCTTTGCTCATCTCCTACATGGAGACCATTCAAAGGACTTGTTTTCCTTATTATTATCTTCCCTACACTTTCTCCCTTTGGCACATTTACCTAACATCAGAACTTCAGCTACTCTCCAGGTGACTGACTCCCCACCTGTAACTAACTCTGATCTAGTATGTCATGAGCTTGGGTCCCATGGCCACCTGCCCCACAGAAATCTCAAACTTAACATGCTAACATGTTAATCTCAAACTTAACTGGTTATCTTTCTCCTCCAGCCCTTCTTCCTCCTGTGCATCCAATTTTAGTTAAAGACACAATAATTCTCTGAGTTACCCAGAATTGAAATCTTAACAACCATCACTGCCACCTAAGGATTACCAACCATTCTGGTTAGTCCAGTATTGAAAGGTTTCCCAGGAGTGGGACTATTAGTGCTTAAACTGCACAAGTCTCTGGTATACTTGGGTAGGTAACCCTCCTCACAATTCTCTCTTGCCACCATATCTAATCAGCAAGCAATTTGCTTCATTTCCATTTCCACAATCTTTCTCAGGTTTGTCTCTTTCTTTTACCCCACCCGAGCATAGTTCTGTATTATCTCTCATCAGATCTATTGTAATGGCTTCCTAATTGATCTCTCTATTTCCAGTCATTCCCCCTTCAATCTATCTCAAGGTTTACTACTTGATAATTTTTCTACAACTCAGGTTAATCATGTCATTCTTTACTTCAAAATATTTCCTGAGAACTTAGGAAGGGAACAGAAAAGGTAGATTGGTAATAAAAGGCAGACAGGTGCTTTGAAAAGTGAAGTAAAAGCAAATTAAAGAACAGAGTTTTGTTTCTTTCTCTTCTGAATCCAGAGGTCACAGGCTCCAAATTTCCAGACCTGAGAAATGACTTGGGTCTGCACTCATCAATGCGGGAATTTGGGAAGTGCATTTCTTCATGCACACGACCTTCTCCAGTTCTGTGCTACATTGCTGGTGTTGTCACCAGTTGTTTTTACTCTTGTCACCAGTTGTTTTTGACATGGAAGCACTATTCCCAGACATTAATTTGCCTGGGGAACTATTTCTCTCTCTCTCTCTCCATATCAAGCAGTAGCAATAGAAAGAAACAAAATATAGATTAATTTTAAAACACGGTTCCTCCCAAAAAACTATCCTTTCCCCTACTGCTTCCCAGTGATGAAACTCTTGGCCTGGTATATAATGTTGTATATGGCCAGTTCTAAACAACTTGTCATGCTTTTTATCACTCTACCCTCATTTATACATTTATACCATTGATGCTCCAGCCACTTTGAGTAATTCACTCTTCTCTGTGATCATCCTGTCTTTCCACATACATATAAGGTCTGACAAGTAAGTTCACGATCTCATCCTAGAAAAAGTGCTACATATTTCATTGTTGAATATCACTATGGTCACCTTTGAACTACTCACCTTGGGAAGCTATGCACTGATGCCAGCACCTAGTCCACCCTTCAAAGCAATTTTGAAACTTTTTTCTGGAATGGCCATCAGAGCTGTCGTCGTGTCTACCCTTGATGTTCTGAATGTCATCAAAATGTATTCCTTTTAACATTTACTTTATCTTTGGATAAAGAAAGAAGTCATTGGGGCCAGATCAGGTGATTGGGGAGGGTGTTCCAATACAGTTATTTGTTTACTGGCTAAAAACTCCCTCCCAGACAGTGCGGTGTGAGTTGGTGCATTGCTGTGAAGCAAGAGCCATGCATTGTTGGTGAAAAGTTCAGGTCATCTAACTTTTTCACACAGCCTTTTGAGCACTTCCAAACAGTACATTTGGTTTTTCCAGTTGGTACAAATTCATAATGAATAATCTCCTCTGATATCAAAAAAGGTTGCAACAAGTTCACAAACTTAATTGTCCTACCTTGTATGTTTGCATGTGGCACCTTTTGTCCCAGCCTACCCATGCTTTGAATCTTAGCTCATATGCCATCTCTACTATGATGTGTATGCCATGGATAATAAAAAATATCTTCCTTTTTTCATACAGGGGCCATGGCCTTTTGAGAGTCGTTGAATGTTAAAACAACTTAATGGCACATTATGTTCTCCACCCAAAAGATGTGAGAAAAGGTCTCATCCAAGCCTACTGAAGAGAGACACCTTTTTATAAATATAGTGTAACTTTGCCAGTTGCCTCTCAACTCAATTTGGTTCCCCAAATCATGTAATTAAAAGAGTTAGAATGAGAGATTTCTAAAACTCTCTCATCAGAGACAGTGTATCATCTTCTGGTTTTCCAAGATTTACAATGCCAACAATGTGCTCTGAAAAAGTGAGTTATTGCAAGTTTATTTTTCAGTGGAGCTGAATCCTATCCAGGAAATGCTGGAAGGAGAAACAATAATTGTTTTATTATAGAATGCAACGCTTTCTAGCCTTTTTTAGATAGGAAACAGAGAGATGGACATAATCTCTCTCCTCTACATTCTGGAGAACTTATCTGTATCCTTTATGGTGTTTCCCATTTTCTTATTTTGTGTATTCCACATTCTTCTGTCCATACATATCCTTAGCATTCTTGCTCATTCTCTTCTTTGAGTTTCTCTTCCAATATTCAATACAGTAGTTGGAATATCCCAGTGCTCAGTCCTGAATCCCCACTTCATATCATTCCACACCTTCTTTTTCAGCTATCTTACAACTGTCCATAAATTCAATTAATGTCTATGAATGACAGCATCCAAATTTATATCTTCCTTCTAGACTCTTTTATGAATATATATTATGGCTTGCATGACATCTCCACTTGAATATCATATAGCAACTCAAATTTAACAACTTTAACTCTTGACAGTTCTTTCAGGATTTACTACTATTCCAGCGATTACACCTCAGCTATTGACACCCCTGTTTACCCAGTTTCTCATCCAGAAACCTGAGAATCATCCTTTCTCAATAAAGTTGAAGTCCTGTAGAATCTATTTCCTAAAATGTATCTTGAATCCATATCTTCATCTCAACTATCACTATCATTACCCCCCACTTATTCAGAAGCAACTTCTTTGATTATTCAATATAAACTTTCCACTTGTATTTCTCATAAGAACTTTACTTTTCCTTTATAGAAATTATCCTTATCTGTAGCTATATGTTTACCTTTGTGATTATGAGTATTTTCTCTTCATCATTGGTCTGTAAGCTCTGGGAACACAGATCTTCTGTCAATTTTGCTTATCTTTATATCCCTGGCTCCAGGAGAGTGCTCACAATAACCATATGTTGAGTGAATGAATGAGTCTTACAGGGAGTATTACATGTTAGTATTTGTCTATCACTGAATAGACTTTGCCTCTAAACCTTCGTGCCATAGATAATACCGAGAAATTTAATTGTCAAATGCAGAGAAAAACAATAATGTATTTATGAGGTTAATTGTGCATGACCATCTCTGCTTAATAATCTGTGCTGAATGGTTTTGAGCTTTAGGGTATCTTTTCCTTAGTTAAATAACATTTAACAAAATTTCTTATTCATTAGTTAGAACAAAGTCCATTTTATAGTCTATAATTCCCCTGAATTTTATTCTCGTAAACTGGGAGGTGATATTTAAAAAAACACAGTTGGGGTTCATAAAAACTCAAAAAAACAGAGCATCATATAACAGAGTTGTTTCCTGTTTTTACTGTCCTTTGCCTTTCCTTTGGCTCAGAAGGAGCTGCCAATCATGAGCCCTTGAACCTCTGACTGGCTGCAATATCCAATTGAAGCCAAACAAATTACTTTTTTCAGGAAAAAATCTTACCAAAACTATTTGTTCCTGGAAGGAGATTAAAGATGGTTATCCAATGGCAATGCCCTTGAGAGATGGTCCATGCTTTCTTGGCCACTGAGGTTTCTGCCCTGATTTTTCAGTTGTTGTTGTTGTTGTTGTTGTTGTTGTTGTTGTTGTTGTTCTTCTTCTTCTTCTTCTTCTTCTTCTTCTTCTTCTTCTTCTTCTTCTTCTTCTTCTTCTTCTTCTAATTCTGAAAACTATAAGGAGCCATTGTAATATATATCTTTGTTCTTGCTAAAGCCAGGCAGAGTTGATTGCCATTGCTTACAAGCAAAGAACCTAGCTGTTAATTGTATCTGCAATGGAGGATATATACATAATAAAAAAATCTGGGCAGGCCGAGTGGTGCGGCGGTTAAGCGCTGGCTTGGGAAGCCAGCGGCCCCGGTTCGGTCCCACATGTGAGGGCCAGTGACACTGCCCTCAAAAACAAAAAAAATAGAATACTACAAATGGACATAATAAAAAAAATCTCACAAATAAAATCACGACTAATCCAGAGTGAAAGACTAACATAGTCTAACTATTTTTTGTATATAGAGGGACTTTAATAAAAAATAAATGGGGATGAGGGCTGGTTGAGTGGCTCAGTTGGTTAGAACTTGCTCAAGAGTGCGAGCTGAGCTCTGAGCAATGGCAGTTTGATGCCTAGCCTGAGCTGAGCTGCCGCTGAGCTGCAAACAAGCGGCAGGATGGTTCAGCCAAAAAAAAAAAAGAAAAGAAAAGAAAGTGTAAAAATAAACTGAGATGAAGATTATAGGAGAAAATAGCTAGCATAACTAAGGAAAAAAACTGTTTCTGATTCAACCCCGGAAGTCCCCGGAACACTAGATGAGCAGAACCTCTAAACAAAGAACTTAAAGTGAAAGCCATGTCAAGTCTGGTAGGAGTGGCAGAGATGAGAGAGGGCGAACCCCATGAGGGACGCCTCAGCCATGGGGAGGCTTCTCTGGTTGGGGGAGAGACCCTCCGGCTGCACACCAAGCTCACCAGCCCAGAGTTCTTTAGCTGGGTAGAGGAGTTCCACAATAGCTGGTAGTAATTAGTGAGGACTCTGTTTGACCAGCTCGGTGAGGCTGAGGGCGGCTAGAGAATCAGTGGGGCTGGCACCCGGGCTTGCTTGCCGGTGAGCACTTACCTGGTTCCTGGTGGAGGGAGTGGCTGTGTGAGCCCGACCCGGGAGCCTGTGGGGACGGACTGAACTGAGCACCTTTGGTGCAGAAGCTGGAGGTTTGGGGATCATTGTTCCCCTGGTGTGGAGCTTGCACGTGCGTGGTATACAGGAGGGCGCCATTTTTTCAGGGTTGGGCCCTCCCACAGAGGGTCAGGTCCGGGACCTCATTGATCTGGTGGAATTGGCGCAGTAGTGCGTGTGTGTGTGTACGCACATGCTGCCTTGGATCCCCACCCTCTGACCGGCTTATACTGCATGGCCAGGGAAACGTCTGGCAGGTGTGCTCTGGCTCCAACAGGCTGCTCACTGGGACGCGGGGGGAGTGCAAGAGCTGCCTCAGGTTCCCACTCTCTGTACTGCACGTGCAGACTTGCCAGGCACGTGATTTATTGTTGGGCTGCTCAGCCTGATCTGCGAGCGGCTGATTGGGATAGGCTGAGACTGGGAGTTTTCCTGGGAGTGTTGGGCTATGAGCTGTGTGCCTGTGTGATCCAGGTAGGGCTCTCCTGGTGATCTATCTAATACATCCAAGCAATCCCAGAACGACAGCCAGAATGAGGAAACAAAGAAACATGTCACAAGTAAACGATAAGAAGAAACCTCCAAAAATGGAACTAAATAAAACAGAGGGATCCAACCTTTCAGAGACAAAGTTTAGAACACTGATGATAAGAATGTTTAACAAACTTAGTGAGGACATAAGGAAGGACAGAGGAATCATAAAAAACAACCAGTTAGGACTAAAGAACACAATAACTGAAATGAAGAATACACTTGAAAGAATCACCAGTGGATTAGATGAAGCAGAAAATCAGATCAGCGATTTGGAAGATAAAATAGCAGAAATCACCCAGTTGAAACAGCAAAAAGACCAAAGAATAAAAAACAATGAAAATAGTGTAAGAGCCCTATGGGACAAGATGAAGTAAAACAACCCTTTGCGTCATAGGAATACCAGAAGGAGAAGAGAAGAAGCAAGGGATCGAGAATGTATTTGAAAAAATAATGACTGAAAACTTCCCTACCCTGGTGAAGGAAATCGACATACATGCACAAGAAGTGCAGAGGGTTCCAAACAAGCTGAACCCAAACAGGTCCACACCAAGACACATCATAGTTAAAATGGCAAAGGTTAAAGACAGAGACAGAATCCTTAAAGCAGCAAGAGAAAGACAGCAGGTTACGTACAAAGGAACTCCTGTTAGACTAACAGCTGACTTGTCTACAGAAACTCTGCAGGACAGAAGGGAGTGGCAGCAGATATTCAAAGTGACACAAAATAAAGGCCTACAATCAAGATTGCTCTACCCAGCCCGGCTATCACTTAAAATTGAAGGAGAAATAAAGAGCTTCTCAGAAAAGAATAAGCTTAAGGAGTTCATTACCACCAAGCCAGTATTGCAAGAAATGTTAAAAGGGCTTTCTTAAACAAAAGAAAGGGGTAAACAAGCTAACCTAGGAAGACCAGGAATACAAATAACAAAATGGCAATACATATGCCCCTATCAATAATCATTTTAAATGTGAATGGGCTAAATTCTCCAATCAAAAGACAGAGAGTGCTGAGTGGATAAGAAAATAGGACCCATGTATACGCTGTTTACAGATGGAATAAGATATTTCATGCAAATGGAAATGAGAAAAAATGCTGGAGTGGCAGTACTTGTTTTGGACAGAGTGGACTTTGAAATGAGGACTGCAATAGGAGACAAGGAAGGGCACTGTAACCCTAGTAAACTTCTATGCACCCAACATAGGAGCTCCTAATTATATATAACGGATTTTGACAGACATAAATACAGAGATCAATAGTAATACTGTCAGAGTAGGGGACTTCAACACCCCATTGTCACGAATGGACAGATCCTCTAGACAGGAAAATCAACATGGAAAGAGTGGCCTTAAATGACACTTTAGACCAGCTGGACTTCATCGATAGTTTTAGAGCATTTCACCCTGAAATAACAGAATATGCATTCTTCTTAAGTGCACATGGGACATTTTCCAAGATAGACCACATGTTAGGCTTCAAAACAAGTCTCAGTAAATTTAAGAAGATTGAAATCATATTAAGCAGATATAAAGGAAAAACTGATGGTTGCTGGCTGGGAAGGAGTGGGGATGAGGGAGAGGGGGAAGGTTTTGGACAGTGTAGGTGGGTGACTACAATGTTGCTGCAGGGATATGGGGGGCAGTTCTGGAAATGTAATTGATAATGTTGTGAAGAGACTATTATGTTAAGTTAAATAAATCAGTCGGAGAAAGACAAATACCATAGGATCTCACTTATGTGTGGAATCTGAAAAACTGAATGAACGAGCAAAGTAAACAGAAACAGACTCATACATATAGAGGAAAAACTGAGGGTTGCTAGTTGGGAGGGGGGTGGGGAAAAGGGAGAAGGGGAAGGGATTAGACAGCATGAATAGGTAACTACAATATTGCCACAGGGATTTGAAACACAGTTTGGGGAATATAATAATGTTGTAAAAATTTTGTGGCATGTCAGATGGTCACATGTCTTGTTAGGGAGACCACTTCATGGATGGAATAGAGGCTTGATCACTGCACTGTACCCCTGAAGCTGATGTCGTATAATATTGTATGCCAACTGTAATTGAATAGATAGATAGTCACGGGTTGTGGAGTATACTGTGGAAGGGAGTCAAAGGAATTGTAATAGATATGTATGATATGGGGTGGGGAGTGGGGTGGCGAACGGGGGGAGGAGGGTTGTCACTTTGAGGGATAAAATGTATAACTATTGCACTGTGTTGTACACCTGAAACTAATTAAAACAAAGTGTATTTCACAATAAAAGAAATGAAAAAGCAAACAAACAAAAAATGTTTCTAATTACCTTCACAGTATATATGTACATTAAAAGGATACAGAGAGATTACATATTTATTTTCATTTTTCTTGAGTATTGTATTTGGAGTATTGTAAAATTTATCAAACAGTACTTCTGCCTTCAAAGAACTTGAGTCTAATAGTCTAGATGCTTACCCAAACAAGTTACAAGAAAAAAGAAGAGCATTTTACTTACATTCAATATTGTAGTCTTCATAGCTACAATAGGAGGCATTTATTATTATTCTCCATTTCACAGATTAAGATTATGAAGCTCAGAGAGTCCAAGTAATTTATTAAGGTCACAAAATTAGCCAATGATTCAGCCAAAATTCCACATTATAATTAGATTTCAAGTGAAATAAGTGGAAAAGGTTATGTGAGTACAGAAAAAGGAGATATTTCTTCCAACCACAGCAATGTTACAAGGCTTCAAAGAGGTGGGGGTTGGGCTTGGAGCTTGGGAAAATTTTAAGTTACAAATATAGAAAGGAAGGTTGATCTAGGTGATGAGAAGAATATGAATAAATAGGGGTTTAGTGGGTCAGTGAATAGTTATTGTTTGGAGTGATGGATATTTTAAGGGAAATACAGAGAACAACACAAGAAAGGCAGTTTGAGCTCAAATCTTGGAGGACCTCAACTGTTGGGATAAAGAACTAAGTCTTCTTCATTGTGAGCCCATCAGAGTGTCTACTTGGTACCTCTTCATCAACATTAAATTTGAAGTTACTTCATATACTGCATTTAAAAATATCCCATTAACTTAGGCTAGTCATAAATTTATTTTTATAGTAACCCATGCAGTCACATTTGCTTCAGATAAAACCTAGCATTGGCTTATTCATTCATTCCTTTATTCATTTCTTTTTTAAAACATATCCAAACGACTATTATTTAACAGATATTCTAATAGGTCCCATAGATATAATCATAAGATACTCTATCCTCGATGCACTGAGGAGAACTATATGCATATCAACAATTATAGGAAAATGTGATTGATGCTGAAATAAAAATGTGGCATGGGTACTGCAGGAGCAACAAGATTAATTAGACAGTCTCTTAATGACCTAGTCCAGATGGCCAAATGGCCCAAATGAGTGACCAAAAAATCAATGCTAAATATGACATTTACTTGTCTTCTTAAATTGGACCCTTAGCTATTGGTGTTTCTGGGCATTTTACCTAAAACATGGTGATGAGCATTCAATGAGCATAGTAAAGTATGTTGAAGCCATGTTGGGTAGGGTTTTGGAAAACATGCCTATTTGGTATTTGTGTAAACAGTCGCTTAAAAACCTATTATCGTGTGGGACTCAATCATTTAGATATCCATGTAAGCTCAGCCTGAAGCTCTTACTAGAGAAGAATTGTGGGATTCCTTATTATGGCACATCATGTTGCCTTGTTTTCAGCTTATGTTTCCTAACACAATTTCTTCTAATACATTCAGTAAACTGTAATTAATTCTGAGTTCAAGGAGTTTGGATTTCAGCTTCATTTAGGTACTGGGGGACTAGTAAGTCTCACGGTTCGCGCTTTTACTATGGACATAGGTATGTTTATTTTAAACTCCCTATACCTCAGTTTCCTGAGTCTTTAAAAATGGAGGTAATAACTCCTGCTAAATGTAATACTGCCTAATGAATACTTAGTTCCAAGCCTCACACATAATAATATTTAATAATATCAGGATGATAATAAAAACTGCAGACCACTGAGAAAAAATTCCCTCTAAACACCTGGTGTCCTGTCTCAATGAAGCTTGTAGCACCACTTGGTCATCTTTTTCTTATTCTATGTAATAGTATCTGCTGCTCTCCTCAGAACATTTTCTAAGTGTTCACCATTTACTCTAATACCCCTACCTACTCAACCCCTATAACTCTCACTCTCAACAGACAAAGGTGGCAGTAGGAAGGAGCTACTTGAGCTTCTGGTCAACCCCAGCTACAGACCACACCTGTGTGCATCTGTACTACTTCTTTCCAGGCTCAGAGGAAAAGGGGTCCTTTCTATTCAAGGCTAGCTTCTCCATTTATGCTCTTGATTCCACTACTTCCTGTTTCCCTGGGGCTTAGCTCCTCAATTATTATCATTTTTCATTATCTTTTTTTATGATGCTTTCAGCCTATAAACATGCTAGGCCCTTTCTCTTTATATATCTATTATATAACTTTCTTGTCTCTGTCTGCCTATAGGAAAGTGGCCATCTATATGGCATGCTATGTCTACATTCACATACACACATACACACACACATATTTATATAGCTAGCTAGTAGGTAAGTGGATAGATGGATGGATGGGTGGATAGATGGTTATATAGATGATAGATAGATATAGATAGATTTATATATCTGAACATACTTCCTGGAACCTACAGCACACTCCAGTTCACAGCTCCTTCTTTTCTTCCACTCTAAACCCCCTGTCATCTGGTTTCAATCTCTGGCTCCTCTGAAAATGGTTCTGTCATTTGATGACTTAATAATTGTCAAATTCAGTGAAAAATTTTTAGTTTTCATCTTGATTACACTTACTGTATTGCTTAAAAGTAATGGTAACAGTAAAAGTCTACACAGATATGCAAGGGTTCCTGAGTTTTATCACATAGTACTGTTAAATGATTAAGCAGTTAGACTTTGGTATCATAAGGTCTGGGCTCCAATTCCAGCTCTGTCATCTGATAGCTGTGGGGTTGTAGGCAAGTACTTAGCCTCTCTGTGTCATAACTTTCACATCTGTATAAAGTAGATGATAATAGTAAATTACTATTTTTGTAAGATTTACATATAGAGTTAATATAGATAGACATAGAGTTAATATAGATAGACCATAACTCTAGATATAGCGTTAATACCGATAAAGAACAGCATCTGGCATATGGTAAGTGCTAAGTAAATAATAGTTATGACTGTTCATTTACTCTTTCTGACAAAAACTTATTCAAAGACATGTACTATTAACTAGTCAATAGAATTCTAGATGGGAAGGTATATATATATATATATATATATATATATATATATATACACACACACACACACACTCACACAAACATGAATAAATGAGCAACATAGAATTTACTCATGAAATTTAAAGAAGTGAGGGGAGTAGATTTATATCACATGACAACCTAATGAATCCCAGGTAAATACCATGCATTCAGATAGTTTTCCAATGTTTTACTCCTTCTCCTCATGTAAAGTTCAGCTGCTCCTTCCTCATCCTCCTTTCGTGTATTTATCCCTTCTTTCTTCCAGTGGGCTGGCCAAAGCATCTTTTCAATAAGTCTGCTCCTTCATCTTCTATAGATCATAATTTACATATATATGCATAAAATCTATGTATACATCTGGAAGATTTTTAGGGAAAACAGCACAATGTTAGTGTTGGCTGTCTCTGGGTGGTAAGACTACACATAATTTTTTTTTTATAATTTCCAAATTTTTTCTTTTTAATCATAAAAAGATATTAAAATTTAAAATACATTCTAAATATGTTTGCCATGTCACATTCCCATTTAGAACCTTCCAGTGGTCTCCCATTGCTTGCAGGGTCAACTCCCATGCTTATCACAAGAGCCTCCGTTTTCTTCACTTACTACCCCTCTCTGACTTATAGTTCAGGCGCTAATAATTCCAAACATTGGGCTTCCTACACACACCAAGCTGGCTCATGTCTCTTTCTTTTTTTCTCACATGGTTACCTCTGATATGGACTCCATCCCCTGGCTGTTTCTGTCATCTTCTACTCATCAGAGAAGGCAGCAGATCCTCAGTGAACTTGCCTGGGGCAGCCCTTCCTGGGGCTTAACTGCATTTTACCCTTGGGAATGAAATGATATATTATCTTGTCTATACTCCCCTGTAGACTATGAGCTTCCTAAGAGCAGAAGTCATATCTTACTCATCTTCATATTAATAACTTCTAGAATGCTTTTCCAACATGATAAAAACTGCAAAAATTAACTAAAACTCAAGTGACACTGGTAAGAGAATTTTAGCCATCAGTGAATATATGAGATGGGAGAATCCTTAGCATCAAACAGAGAAATAAAAGACTTTTTTTGTCTGTTCTATGCATGTTCAAGAAACTATTTTGGCTAAATATTCAAATAGTTGGAATGTCAAGCACCAAAGCCTCAAAATACCCATCTTTGAGAGATGAAGCAGTTAATATGAGCTGAAAACAATACCCTGCGCTGTGTCTTTTGATGCAAGAGCTCCTGCTATGAGCTCTGTTAGCGGCAAGTGTGGGGAAAACTGGGAAAAATGTAATCAGTGAACTGACAGAATTTTAAACTTCTCTCTCTAGTGTGCTTAGGAGACTATCCTTAGCCAAAACTGCTGAGTACAGACAAAATACTTTGCTGCTCTTTAAATCACCTTAATCTTGAAAGCAATTAACCATGGTTTGATAATTGAATTGATTTTTCCTTCCTCATTGAGGAGCACTGACATCGACTAGGGAACCCAGGGAAATCTCGTGAATATCATTAAAAATTAGCTTTATTGAACAGCTTAGCATATATTTCAAATATCTTTAAAATGAGCTTACAAAGCTAAGTAGAAAAAATTAAATGCAATCAAGTGTGCTACTACCTTATAAGAACCATAGTTAAAAAGAAATGAATAATTCTGGATTTTTTTTTTTTAAAATAAAGGGAAAGTATAGTTCTTCCCCACTCCTTTCATATATAACTTAAAAGCAGCTCAACTAATTTGGCTTAGACTTTCCTAGAATAGTTGCCTTTGGTTGAGATCAAGAAGAAGTTTCACCAGGATGCAATTGCTGCTGAATTTAGAATGGTGTTTGCAGACTACATTATGGGAAAAATGCTTAATTATAGGCATAAGAATTATACTGCTTCACTGAGCTCAAATAAAATGCCACATAAGTGACTGTTATTTTTGTAAATTTACAGGGACTACAGAGAATGTGCTGCTATAGATTTAATATGTTTGTGTCTCTCCAAAATTCCTATGTTGAAACCTAACCCCCAAGGTGATGGTATCAGGACATGAGGCCTTGGTGAGGTGATTCGGTCGTGAGGGCAGAGCCCTTCTTATTGGGCTTAGTGGCCCAATAAAGGAGATCTCTCTTGTCCTTTTCTGATGTGTGAGGACACATTGAGGTCAGCAGTCTGCAGCCTGGAAGAGGGCACTCACTAGAACCTGACCACACTGGCATCCTGACTTTGAGTTCCAGCCTCTACTGTTTTTAAGGCACCCAGTCTATGGAGTTTTGTTGCAGCAGCCTGAATGGACTAAAACATGTTGTTGGACAAAAACCTTCCCACACCCAGGATGGCCAAAGTTGCGTTCTTGGCAGAAATGCTGCCTTTGGAAGAGCCTGCTGCTCTTTGGATCCACTTTCTGACTCTCTGGGTTTGCTAAGTCCACTCAGAGTATATGTGGTATAATTTAAAATGTACCCTTAGGCTGCTTTGGTTACATGTCTTTGTTTCCTAATAAAACTTTTTCCTGACATTGATTCAGAGCTCCATTGATTTAGAATTCAGAAACCTAGGAATATTAAATAGTCAGACGTCTTTTTCATAGAAACACATGATGACAATTCATTTTCATAACCACACCCCTGAGGCACTGAAAGAACCATGAATACTTCATTGATTGGCAGCAAATCAAGATCTTAGAGTGAGTTTTAGTGCTAAGGATAGTCTTTGAGTTTACTTTCTTTGAAAATTGGTAATCCTTAGGTGGTATAAAATTTTATTCACAGTATTCAACCAAGCAGATTCCCTGATGCCCAACGATTATAGATGAAGAATTATTTGATGACAATTGTTAGAAATTTTATTCTAAAAATTGAATTGCATGGCTGTTGAGTATGCAAGTATACATTAAAGAGACTAATTTAAATTAGCATAATTAAGTGATAATATTCTCAATTATTTGATTTCCTAAAAGAAAGATACAATTTGAGGAAAACTCTTTAAAAGAAGATGTTCTTCATGGAGCAAATCAAAGCAGTTCAATGTTTTTACTCATTTTTTCAGAAATTTTCATCTTGACTTAAGCAAATTTCATTTAGCAAACACTTATAGAGCATTTACTCTATGCACTCTAATAGCTACTTAGCAAGGGAGAAGCAAAAAAGACAAAACATAAAAGATAAAAAAATATAAAAGAAGACAGGTACTGTGTAGAGGTGTGTGGTCAGGTAGAAATGAACATCAACTCCAGTGCCTGTTGTCTGGGTGACATTGGGCATGTTACGTTATCTGTCCTGCCTCGGAATCAGCATCTGCACCATAGGCATAATAATCCTTTACCTTATAGGACTACAGGTTGAATATAATGAGGTCATATATCTAAAGTATTTCACATAATCTCTAACATATGGGACTTAACAAATGGAGGCTAAACTAATCTCATTTAGTAAATTCACCATAACCAGCAATATTTACTTCTCCCTCCCCTGCAGTTTTTTTTACTGCATTAATCCTTTATTCAATATTAAAATATTCAGTATTTCTCCCATCTGATAAAAACACTGCCTTGACCCCACTTTTCCTGCCAGCTACTAACCCATTTCTCTGATTCCCATTAAAACTCTTTAAAAGATGAGCAGTCAGACTTCAGTATTGACCTGTGACTGGGTTAACAAAATAAGTAGGTCTCAAGCTTGATAGATATAGATAACAAGATCACAGAAACAGTTCAGACAGTAAAAGGGTCTACACACACACACACACACACATCACATCACATCACATCACATATACACATACATGCACAAGCACATATACACCACACACTGGTGAATAGGATAGAGAAGAAATAGAATAGAGGTGGGATAGGTAGCCAAGTTAGTTAAATGTCATGATAGGGATTAAGAAGTAAAGGATAATCAATGATATCAAGGGTTGCAAAAAGATTAAGTTGTATAAAATGTTCGACTTTCTTGACTCAGCTTCCAAAATGTCCCTCTCCTTGGTTTTCTTCTTACCCCACTGACAACATTTTTTTCTGATTCCTTCTTGTATGTTTTTCCCTTAATGTAGGAATATCCCAGACTCAGACCATAGACCTCTTCTCTCCTCTAATCTCCTTCTCATTCCTCCCCTCTCCTCATCTCTTCTCTCCTTTTTTCACCCTCCCCCTCCCCTGCCCCTCCTTTTCCTTTCCTTTCCCTTCTCTTCTCCTCTTCATCCTTCCCCTCCCCTCCACTCCTCTCCACTCCACTAAATTTCACGGCATCAAATGCTATCTATATGCTGACAACTCCCAAATTTATATTTCTAGTATAAGTCACTCATAGGACTCCAGATTCACATATTTAGGCATCTATTTAATATCTTCATTTGAATGTGTTCAGGCATCTCAAACTTAACAGGTTCAAAAATAAACTCCTATTAGTCTATTCATTGATTGTGACACACATTTCCATTAATGGTAACTCTATTCCTTCAGTCACTGAGTCCAGAAATCTTGGCGTGATTCTTGTTACCTCTATTACTTTTATACCTTATATGGTGGTTTTAAAATATACCCACTAAGTCTTTGTTACTCCTTCCTTCAAATGGTAGAAGCCTAATTCCCTTTCCCTTGAGAGTAAGTTGCACTTACTTGCCTCTAATAAATAAAATAAAAAAGAAGTAAGGGTGTGCAGCTTTGAAGACTGGGTCATAAAAGGCCCTGTGGCTTCCTCTTTGTTCTGTCTCTTTTCTAATTCTGGGTATTAGAAAATACCCAGTCTGCTCAGGCTACCATAAATCACTGGGTGGCTTAAACAACAAAAATTTATTTTCTCACAGTACTAGAGGCTAGAAGTCCCAGATCAGACAGGGCAGCCTTGATTTGTGGTGAGAGCTCTCTTCCTGGCTTACAGGCAGCTAGCTGCCTTTTCATTGTGTTCTCACATGGTATGGAGGGAGGGAACGAGGGAGAGAGGAAGGAAGAGAGAGAGAGAGGAGAGAAAGAGAGAAAGAGCACTCTAGTGTTTCTTCTTATAAGAACACTAATCACATTGGATCAGGACCCCACCCTTATTACTTCATTTAACCTTGATTACAGTCACATTGAAGGTTGGGACTTCAACATATGAATTTGGGGTGGGGGACATGAACATTCAGTTCATAACACTGGGAGAAGTTAGTGGTCATGTCATAAAGACACTCAAGCAGCCCATGAGAGGCTCGTGTGGCAAGGAACTCAAGCGTCCTGGCAAGAAATTCAGCCGTGTGGGTGAGCCATCTTATGAGCAGGTTATTCAGACCCAGTCAAGCCTTCAGAGGACAGTGGCCTCTGACAACATCCTGACTGCAACCAGATGAGAGATCCTGAGCCAGAGCTACCCAGTTAAGCCGCTTTCAAATTCCTGACCCACGAAAGCTGTGAGATAATAAACATTTGTCATTTTTATCCACTAAGTTTTGGACTAAATTGTTACGAAGCAATAGATAATGAATATTCCCCACATTCAATCCATCAGCAAAGTCAGTTGGTTCTACCTTCAAAATCGATTCAGAATCCAACTACATTAATTGTTATATCTTACCTTCATTCACCCTCATTCTCTGCTCTTGCCACAGTGGATTTCTTACTATTCCTGAATCATATCTGGCATCCTCCAGCCTCTGGGCCTCTGTACTTGCTGTTCTTGCCTAAAGCACTTTTCCTCCAGATATGCTGATGGCTTATTCCCTCCTCAGATATTTGCTTACATATTAATATACTATTCCTTAGTCTCCTTCCTTGCTTCCACAGCTCTATCTTATAATATACTATGTAATTTACTCTTTTATTTTTTTTTATGACCCCCCACAGTAGAATGTTAGCTTAATGAGGGCAAAGATTTTGTCTGTTTCATTTACTCCTGCATCCTCAGTATCAAGGAATGTGCCTTGCACATATTATGTATTCATTAAATAGTTGTTGAGAGAATAAATGAATAAATGAGATAAATAGGCAATGCAATTTTAATCATTTTTAAAATGAAAAATAAACTTGCTAAAAGCCACACATTTATGTCATGGGATTTCAAAATACAAACCTAGGTTCTTTTTGACTTCGGCGCACTACAGGGCTTATTTTATTTATTTATTTTTTTTTCCATCCATAGAAAGTATAATTGAAAAACATTTCTCTTTCTCTTTTCCCCTGCCTATGAAGACTGGAAAGAAAGATGGTGCTACCAGCAATCTGAATGACACCTCACATGGCAGTGACTTTCTCATTGCTGGAGATATCAAAGCAGAGGTTGAATGACCACTAACTAATGATAATGTAGAGGGATTATCACACTGCAGATGGGCTAACCAGGTGACTTGCCTGTGATCCCTTCTAAGCTGAGATAATGTTCCAGGAATCAACAAGAAGTCATTGCACAGATGTCCCATTTCCAGTTCTGTGAAGTAAAAGGATGAGCAAAATTTAGAGTCCAGGGTATGCAGGGGGACATTGGGCTTTGCTTTGACATTTTATTCTTTAGGAACATCCAAATGGATGTATCCCAAGGCAAGATGAGTAATGCCCACTGTCTTCTTCAACAGCTGGAGAGAGGATCAAAACAGAAGGATCCCTCTCTCAGCAGAGTTTAGCACAAACAGCTGTGTCAAGAGGGCTGCTTTTTTAGGAACAGCAAATCCTTTGAACATTTCTGATCAAACCCTGGAGAGGCCACATTTAAACTGATCTGGGTATTGTCAATAGGAAAATAAAATTGATTTTTCATTATTCTGATCAGACTCAAAAACAAGGAGCAAGAAGCATTGACCAGGTTATTACATTAGCAGAATGTAGGTACAATGGTCCCCCCTTATCTACGAGAGATACATTTCAAGACCTCCCAGTAGATGCCTGAAACCATGGATAGTACTGAATCCTATGTGTACTATTTTTTTTCCCCTTACATACATACATACAATTTATGGCTTCTCTTTGGCATATCCAAATTGCCAGCATTATATACTCTTATACTTTGGGGCTATTATTAAGTAAACATAAGGGCTACTTGTACACGAGCATGTGATATCATGACAATCGATCCGATAACTGAGAAAGCTTTAAGTGAGTATCGGATGGGGAGGTTATACAGCATGGAGATGTTGGACAAAGGGATGATTCATGCCCTGGGTAGAGCAGAGTTGGACTGTGTGAGATTCCATTGCACTACTCAGAATGGTGCACAATTTAAAACTTATGAGTTGTTTATTCCTAGAATTTTCCATTTACTATGTTCATACCTTCTTTGACCATGGGTGACTGAAAGAGCAGAGGGTAAAACTGCAGATAAGGAGCGGGGGGGAACTACCATATCCTGAAGCAATACATTTAATCAAGGCTGACTGCTGCTGAGGTAGTAGTATGATACACCTAAAGTCAGATACCAATTATTAACTATTGTACAGCTGTCCTGATGGCAGGTGGGCAGAAAGAGCTCAGCACTCAGATTCATGGAGATGGGGAAGGTACTCATGGAATTTCAGTCATTAGAACCTTGCATTTTACAAAATGGTGTGCTTGGCTATCTGATTTGAAAAACAAATGAAACCCAGCTCCCTTCTGCATGCACACTATCATAGAATGCTGCTTTATTCATTCTGCTTTTCATAACAATGGGAAGTGTCAAAATGAATGATGTTGAAGTGCTTATTGGAAAAGTGCCATGTCGTACATTTGTGTGATATTGTTAAAATGTAAATCAAGTCACTTTCATTAGAATGCTTAGTAGTTTCAAAATCAGGCTAGAGTCCTTTCCTAGGCTCAGTTCCCAGCTGGAGGAGTAGTTTCCCCTGCACAGCTGTCCCTGCTACTAACTGAGGCAGAGATGGCATTTGAATATGGATTTGAATATATTGAGCAACTGACAAATATTCTCAGTACATATTTTATGTCAGTTTTTCCACATTGGGAAATGAGTTTTGTTAATTCAACTGACCTTGATAAGAATATAAACTCTGGCAGCATGGGAGACTATGGAAACATGAGATGCCACTGCTATTCTAGCCAATTATAATTGTGCTGCCATGGCCTTGGGTTTCAATTAGGCAGAGCAGTGAACTCTGGGTGAGGCAGCCTTAGGTTGCAGTGCATACTACAGAGGGTCTCAGAGCTGTCCTTCCTACTTTGCAGGGGTGGCACAGCTAGATGAGAGCAGTCTATGTGAAGAGCAGCTGGGGCAGTATTGTCAGACTTCAGTGATCAGCTACAACTTGGTTAAAAGAAAAAGCATATCTCCAGCTTGACCATGGTCGTAGAAGCAGCTTGGGCCAGCAGCATGGGACAGACACCCCACCTCCCACCACACACCAACATATACACAGGCTCACACACACACATATGCACACATGTGCATACACATGCACATGCACAATGCAGGAACTGCTGAATGAGACTGAGAAAGAATAGGATAGAGGTAGGATAATCAAGATGGTTTAATGACATGAAAGTCAAGCCTTAAAAGGGAAAGAACAAATAATGTATGAAGAGCTGCAAAAAGATCAAGGTGTATAAAACATTCAAAAAAGCCCCTGGACTTGTCATTGAAGATATCACCAGTGACTGTGATATAGACATTGGCCAACCACTGCTGCCTGTTTTTGTATGGCCTACAAGCTAACAGTACTTTTTACATCTTTAAATATAAAATATTTAAGAGTGATAACAGCTGCTGGAAGAGTTGAAGATATTGCTTCTTGGTCTGAAAGCCTAAAATGTTTGCTATCTGGCCCTTGATAGAAACAAGTTTGCTTACTTCTCCTCTTAAAAGACATTCTAGTAGAATGAAGAGGGAGACTGAAGAAATATATACCAGATATCTTTCATCATTTCAGTAACATAGGAGGACCTAACTTGTTCCTCTTACTACTTAGAGTGAGGAAGAAGGAAATGGGATAAGAACTTTGGTATATCAGCAACACATAAGAATCTCTTGAGGAGTTTTTACATATGCAGATGCGCTGGTCCTGACCTCAACATACTTCTGGTTTAATAATTGGTCTGGAATGGAGCCTGGAGTTGGTATTTTTAAAAGGGAGGCAGGGTTGGGCCCATGCCATAAACATAACATGGCAGCAGTGGCAGCAGCAACACCACTGCCCATGCATTGGTGTATTGGGCCCAAGCAGTCCAGCTGTGCCCACTTGTTAGCCACTTGGCCAGGTGATCTGTGTAGCCCTGCGATGGGGCTACAGCTCTGTGGTGAAGATGGAGGACAAACTGTGCGTGTTATACCTGGAGGAGAAGAAATGAGAAACTGTGGTGTTTGGAATAAACAGAGCTTATGCAAAAAATTCATTTAGTAAAAATCAGTAAAAATACTCTCAAAAGCTGTGGATGTTTTAAAATCTGACAAGAAAGTGCAGACCCTAGTAGTTAGGAGTGAAGTCCCAGGGATATTCTATGCTGGTGTTGACCTTAAGGAAAGAGTCCAAATTAATTCCAGTGAAGTTGGTCCTTTTGTCTCCAAAACAAGCAGATTGGTTAATAAAATCGCTAATCTACCAGTGCCAAGGATTGCCAAAATAGATGCATGCACTTTAGGTGGTGGTCTTGAAGTGGCATTAGGGAGTGATGTAAGAGTAGCAGCTTTCTCTGCAAAAGTGGGCCTGGTTGAAACAAAGTTGGCAATTATTCCTGGTCGAGGGGGCACACAATGATTGCCTCATATCATTGGGATGTCCCTAGCCAAAGAGTCTGTTGTCTCTGCATGTGTGCTTCTTGGCCAAGAAGCCAAAGCAGTGGGCTTGATCAGCCACGTTCTAGAACAGAACCAAAGGGGCAATGCTGCTTACAAAAAGGCAGGGACCTGTTGCAGTGCGAGTGGCAAAATTAGCAATTAATCAGGAGACGGAGGTTGATTTAGTAACCGGGTGAACCACACAAGAAGCTTGTTGCACTCAGACTATTCCAACGAAAGACAGGCTTGAAGGTGTTTGGCTTTTAAGAAGAAAAGGTCCCCTTGCTATAAAGGAGAATAGAAGAAACAGGAATCTTTAAAATGCCAGGGTAATAAATGTACTTCTGGAAGTATCTTTCAGATCCACGTATGCCACAGCGCCTGGAATCCCAATGACTTCAGTGAAGAGTGAGTTAGCTGTACACTGAATTAAATATCTGGAGTAGATCCATAATGTGTACTTTGTTCCAATGTGTATCATGTCATATGCAGATTTATAAAGCTAGTAGTTTATACTGTCAAAATACAGATTCAAATTGGCTAGACATTTAAAAATATTTCCTGCATATGAGGCTTTCTGTTCTCATTTTTTTAATGTGAATAGTTTATATATTGTACAACAGGAAATAATGCTGACTGTATGTCTACTGTACTGCAATATGAAAATAAAATTATTTCTGTATACCAAATAAAATAAAAGTAGACAGAATTGAATATAAAAGTGTTATATTCTGATTGGAGAGTCAATATAAGTCACTTGGAGTTGAACGGGAGGATTTTGGAGCAAGCTTAGCTGACATTAGGCTTCAGCATGTTTCAATGGATTCAATCAAGGCAGTTTTATAACTTTCTCCAACAATTTTAAAAATAGTTATTGATTTTTAAAAAATTGTTTTATTTAGTTACTGATATTGCAGTAGATCTTTCTCCACCGTTTTCCATGATCAGTATGCCTCTTCTCTGTGTTAGCATATATAGGCTCTGTGGGCAACCTAACTACCATTTTATGTTATTGCTTTCAGATTAAAATAAGTTTCATGCAAATGATAAGTAAATGTTTGGAATACATTTGTAATGTATTTGTAATATATTTGTAAATTGGGACATTCCTTATATACACAAAAAGATAGATTTGTCAGAATTTTTAGAAGTCCCTCCCAGATATTTAAGGAAATCCACTGGTAGTCATAAGTACAACTCTTCACAGAGTGCTGCCCAGCACCCATCGTTGGTCAAGAGCAGCCCCGTCCTGGGCAAATGCAGGGCTCACACCATACACAAGATTTCTCACTTCTAGTAAAATTCAGCCCTCTTTTTCATGGCCTGCTTTCTTTTAAGTTTTGATGACCACTCAGAATAATATGTCACATGGCAAAGACAGTTGCTGAAGATGGTAAACTGGGTTAATTTGGAAATAATCACATCCAGAAAAACTGATGCGTGCCTATGACCTTTTTTCTTGCTTACTTCTTTTCTTGGGGAAAACAGTGTTTCTAGTTGATTTTTTAAAATTACAAAAATAGCATATGCTAATTATAATAAATCAAACAATGCAGAGGCTTAAGAAGAAAAAGCTTAGAGTCACCCACTCTTGTCCTTCAGCGTGATCCCCTGAGGCAGCTGATTTGCCTCCTGTGTACACTATCTCTTGAGCAGGACTCATTCGGTCTACATTTGCTTCCTTTAAAGCTGCCCATGAACAGATATTGACTGATCTTAGATTCCAGAAGAGAGAACTCAGCCCCTACAGGGGATCAGTGAAGGTGGCAAGTCAGAGTGCAACCTGGAGACAATTGTGTTCAAATCCTGGCTCCCCCACTTACTGCGAAAGTTGGGCAAATGAGTCAACTTTTCTTTGCCTCAACAGACTCCTGTGTAAATGAGAATATTAAAGTTTTGTATAAGGATTATACATTAATTAAGAAGTTAATACCATATAACGTGCATAGCACAATAAGTGCTCAATAATAATAGTTTATTATCTCTCTGATGGGAATCGCAAAAATTAAAAGAAGGATCGTTTGGCAACTGGGGATCTGAGTATATACAAACTCTACCGATTGTAATCACAGTTTCAAAAAGACACATTTGTTTAGGTTTAGTTTTAGGCAATCACCAAACACTTTACAATCCATTAATTATCTTATGTGGATATAATTTAATACAAATTCCTTCCTATTTTTCAGGATTGGAAAGAAACATAAATAAAATTTGGGGCACAATTTTAAAACAACTTTATTGAAGAGTAATTATGTCATAAATGTCACGATTTTAAGTGTACAATTAAATGACTTTTTAGTAAATTTCCAGAGTTGTGTAACCATCACTGCAATCCAGTTTTAGAACATTTCCATCATCCTAATAAGATCCTTCATGCTCGCTTACAGTTAACCCCAGTTCTTATGCCCAGCTCCAGGCATCACTGATCTACTTTCTTTTTTTATGACTTGGCATTTTCTGGACATTTCATATAAATGGAATCATACAATATGTAGTCTTGTGTGTCTGCTTCTATCAGTTCACTTGTTTTTGAGCACATTGGAGCATGTCAGTATTCTGTTTCTTGGTATTGATGAACAGCATTCCATTGTATGGCTATACACATTTTGCTTAATCCATTTTCATCTACTGATAGTCATTTGGGTTGTATCCACTTTTTTGGCTCTTATGAGTAATGTCACCATGAATATTTTTGTACAAGTGTTTTGGTAGACATATATTTCCACTTCTCTTAGAATACAAGAAATTCCTAGGAGTGAAATTGCAGGTCATATGGTACATTTATATTTAACTTTTTAAAAAGCTGCTAAACTGTTTCAAAGTGACTTTACCATTTTAAATTCCCACCAGTAACACATGAGAGTTCTATAGACATAAAAGATTAAAAGAGAAAGAAGGTCTAAAACTATACAAATTCAAATACTGACTTTCCATTCTCTGACAGTTATTATCTTCTACATCTCCCTTTAAATGGAAGGAAGTGGGGAGAATCCTTCTCCTGCCTTTTCAGGGTTCTCATTTCCCACATTTTGCTGTTTTGCTGGAAGGGGATTTTCTCACCTCTCTGGTCCTGCTAACTCAGGGAAAGAAACTCTGTGCTCCTCCACTCCTAGAGACTTTAAGAGACCATCTGAAGAGGAAAACAAACCCTTAACAAATGAAAATTCACTCTTTGCAACAGCCGGAGAAGAGTTAATGCAGTTTGAAACAATTATTGACTACAAGATCTGCAAATGATTGCATAAAATTTCTAAAATATGCCCGCGAGCTTCTGTTATTGATGTGGTGCCCCAGGGGCACATATGGGTTTAAGTGTCTAAACTGTTTTATTAATTAAATTGCTGTGATTTACCTCTCCCATGTTAGCATTTACAGTTTCTGAAACAGCCCTGTAATTAGAAAATGACGTGCTAGTGTTGCTTGTTTACTTTGTGGGTAAAATATTATATACATTTATACTTATATATGTACACACACACACACACACACACACACACACACACACACACATACACACTGTATTTTCCTGGCCATCTCTCACAGGGTATTTTAATTCTAGTCCAATTAATAGGCAACCTCCAGTAGTGCATTAAATTGCTTTTTAGGGGAGGAGGGAGATAGCTGGGAAGTTCGTTGTTCATGTTGAGGTTTGTGATGGCATCAGGAATGTTTGTTTATTTGTTTTTCCTTTGTAGACAAAAATTGAAATCTTAAGACTATTGTAAAAAAATCTGTCTAGAATGGCCCTGAGATATCTAGCAAATTCCCAAATTGAAGAGCTATTTTAATTACACAGTGTCTATAATCTTCACTTCCATTTTGAAGGTATCTCCAGGAATATGTTTTATATATATATATATATATATATACATATATATATATATATATATATATACATATATACACACACACACACACACACATATATACAGAGGGTGCCAAAAAATGTATATACATTTTAAGAAAGGAAAACTGTATTAAAACTGTAATATTCAATATATATCTGATAACAAAATACGAATACAAATCACATTTGGCTTCTGCAATTACAAGAGGTGCTTAAAGTGGTTACCATCAGCGTCCGGACACTTCTGATTATGGCAAACTACTGCTTGAGCAACGTTGACCAAAATGTCCACTTGCATACATTTTTTTGGCACCCCCAGAATATATATATAAAACCTATGTTATGCAGATAGTAAAGTTGTTGTTGAAGCACTTTTTCTTAACCTTCATATTATATGTACTCATGCCATCTACAAACATATACTGGTGCTCAATTCAATGTTATATGTATTTTCTCAATGTGAGCTATATATGACTTTTTTTTTTTTTTTAAGATTTTATTGGGGCATTGGGGAAGGGGAACAGACAAGTTGCTGTGTTTTTGTTGTTCAGTCTAGTTGCGGAGGACATTGCTTCACTGGCCCACGTTGGTATCATTATTGTGCTCTTCCCGGATGAGGCAGATCGGTCGCCAGCCTCTGCATGTCACTCACCGCGGCTATTGGCAGCTCACTCTGGCTGCCGGCCACGCAGTGTAGCCTATGGCAGCCCACTGCAGCAGGGGCTGCAGCCTACACCGTCGCTGGGGCTCGCACAGCCCAGCTCCAGGTGGAGCTGTTGTTAGCTATAGAGGGCAGTGTCACTGGCCCTCATATGTGGGATCCGAACCAGGGCTGCTGGCGTCCCAAACCAGCTTAACCAATGTGCCACTCAGCCGGCCCTATATGTGACTTTTAAGAATGTCAAATTATGACAAGTCTGGCTTAAGCATATCAAAGGATTATTGAACCTTAGCTTGGAAGAATTTCAAGAGTTATATACTCACAGTTTCTGTATTTCTGTAACAATTTTGGGTTCTGTATTTACCAAACAATATTGCCATTTCAAATCTCTTTTAAAAGCAAGTAGTGTATAATTTTAAAAGTCTCGGGCCAGCCGAGTGACGCGTTGGTTAAGAGCTGGCTTGGGACACCAGCGGCCCCAGTTCAGATCCCACATATGAGGGCCAATGACGCTGCCCTCTACAGCTAACAATAGCTCCACCTGGAGCTGGGCTGTGCTAGCCCTGGCGACAGTGTAGGCTGCAGCCCCTGCTGCAGTGGGCTGCCATAGGCTACAATGAGCGGCTGGCAGCTGGTGTGAGCTGCCAATAGCCGTGATGAGCGACCATCCAGAAGCCAGAGACCGACCGATCTGCCTCATCCAGGAAGAGCGCAATGACGATACCGACATGGGCCAGTGAAGCAATGTGCTCCGCAACTAGACTGAAGAACAAAAAGACAGTAACTTGTCTGTTCCCCTTCCCCAATTCCCCAATAAAATTTAAAAAAAAAAGTCTCTACTTCACCGAGCTATTAGTGGTAAAGTGAAATAATAATCTTTAAAATATTTTAGCACATATGGAAAAAGATTTTCTATACATACAAAATATTAATTTGGTGAACAATCTAAAGTTAAAGAGATCTCTGAATAGGGGTTGCTTTGCTCTTGTGGCTGACTCATGTGGTCTGATTGCAAAAGGTTAGAACCAATTTGAAGGGCAGGAGAGAGCAAAAGAGAAGTAGATAATACAGAACTTAGCACAGGACTTTATACTAAGATGTTTTACATAGATTTAATCAATCATTTAACAAATATTTATCAAGAACTTTTGCTATATTCTGTAATATAGTAGACATGAAAGTGGAGAAAATTTTTTTTTTTAGATACAATCTCTGACTTCAAGAAGCCAGATAGTTAAGTACAGGGAATGCTCTGTTCATGGGTAATTAGGCAGGATGTCTGAAAAGCGAGAAAGGTGGTAGTTAAAGGAAAACAAAAAAGGGTTTCAGAAGATGGAGGAAGCTCTTCTGATTGAAGTGTCAGGAATATGAAGAGAATTTCAATAAATGGGAGTTTTTAAGTGTAGGTAATTCCAGCAGGGGTGATGGCATGGGTAAAAGTGAAGAGATTGGAAAATCCAAGATGCATGATGATCATGTGCATGAAATAAAATGAAGCAACCTCCAATTTTCCTTTTGTGTAGACCTGAAATATGGAGATAATTCTTTGGTTATAATTGTTCTTAAAAAGTCTTTTGAGATTAAGTAAGTTTCAAGTGGAAACAGGCTCAGTTCTTGTGTTGGCTTTTCTAATTTCATATTAAAAGAAAGCCATGGATGATGCCATCAGCTTAACCACTCATTTTGCAGTCGCATGACATGGGTAGTTAAGGTGAAAGAGTGCAAACGCCTCACAGCAACTAGTCATCAATGCTGACAAATATGTGTAGAGTGAAGGTAAAAAATGAGTGCTACAACAGTGAAAAAGCAGTGTTTCTAGTAAATCATTTTTAAATATGGAATGAAGAACATTTAATTCTTTAAAAATAAGTTCACTGGGCCGGCCAAGTGGCTCAGTTAGTTAAGAGTTGGCTTAGAGCATGTCGTCTGAGCAACAGGGCCTCTGGTTTGATTCCCACATGGGCCAGTGAACGCTGCGCCCTAGCTGAGCTGTTGCTGAGCTGCCAACCGGTGGCAGGATGGCTCAGCTGGTGTAACAACAAGATTGCCTGTTCAATGGTAGGCTAAGGCCACCTGCAACTAAAGGTTGAACTCAGCACCTTTAGCTGAGCTGCCACCCGGATGGCTCAGTGGATAGAGCATGTGCTCTTAACAACAAGACTGCTGGGTTTGACTCCCACATGGGATGGTGGCTACGCCCACCCACAACTAAGATTGAACACAGCACCTTGAGCTTAGAGGCCACCAGCTGCCAAAGGGGCGACTGGCTCCCTCCACAATGAAGACTGAAGAACAACTTGTCTGGTCTCCTCCCCGAATAAAATCTTTTAAAATAAATAAATAAATAAATAAGTTCACTGAGTTAAAAATGCAAGATTCATAACAAGTAATAGTAAGCTAACTTGAGGGAGAAGATGGGAAATATGCTTATCTTTGAATTTGATTTTATATACAAAAGAAAATGTTGGAGAGCAAAACAAAACAAATAGTAGTCAATAATGTACATGTGTATGTGTATGCATGTAGGGGTGGGAACTTGCCAAAAGGAAGGAATGGAGAAGTGCCTTTTCACTGCACACATATGTAAATCATTTAATGGCATACGAATCACCTGGGAAAATGCAGATTTTGATTCAGTTGGTCTGAAGTAGTCCCTGAGATTCTGCCTTTCTGACAAGCTCCCAGGTGATGCCTACACTGCTGGGCTGTGAACCATATTTGTATAGAAAAAGTATACATAATCAGGGGAATCTGCATATGACCTTAGTTTTGGATGATACCAAGGGGTTAATATTCTTTTCATTGGTGTGTTAATGGCATTATGGTTCTACATAAACCTCAAACATGCACAATGAAAGCAAAAAGACACGAGTCTTATTGGCTTTAAAATACTCCAGAAAAAGCAAGAGGAGCAAAATAGGATAGTTGAAGCAAGGGTGGCAAAACCTTGATAATTATTGAATCTGGTCTCTGGATATATTGGGGTTCATTATACTAGTCTCCCTACTTTTTTGTAGGTTTGAAAGTTATCATAATCAATTTTGTAAGTTGTCTGCAGTTTTTGTTTCCACCCCACAAAAATAGCCCTCCTTAAGGTTCTCAATGATCCCTGTTCACAAAATCCAGATTAGAACCCTTGTCTTCATCTTATTTGACTTTCAAGAAGCCTTTGACACATTTGACCACCTCCACTTTCTCAAAACATTCTTCCCTTGATTTGCAGACACTGAGTCTCTCCATATTTCTCTGTTGCCTGATCCTTTTCAGTTTCATTGCCAGCACCCCGTCCTCTCTCTGACCTCCAAAGGTGGGAGCTCTTGGGCTCCACACTTGGCTCCATTTTCTTCCTAAGTGACCTCATTGGGCTCAGTGACCACCTACACCTCAATGACTGCCTCCAATCTACTGCATGTCTTCAGCCCAGACTTCTCCAATGAGCTGTTCCCAATGAGTGTCCAATGAGGCATACTTCCTACTCTGTGATCCACACCTTCACTTACAGACTTTTGAAATTCAACATGTCCAAAATGGAACCAATGATCTTTCTCCTAGCCTGGTCTTCTTTCACCATGTCTATTTTTGTGAATGACATCACCAGTCACACAGATGCTCATTCCAGAATGTAGCGTGTCATCTTCTGCATTTGTTTTTATCCCCTTTAGCCTACCAGTCACCAAATCCTCTCAATTCTACTTCCAAAGTATTTTTAAATCCTACATATTTCTGTCAGTCTTCACTGCTACCACCATCTTTCACTTGTACCAACTACTGAGAAAGCCCCTGACTCCTCTCTATAAATTGTGTGGATCCCCTCCTGACCCAGTTCATTCATCACCTGGTAATCAGAATAATCTTGTAGGAACATAAAGATGAAACACTCTTATGCTTAAAACCCTTCAATAGTTATTTTTCAACCCCAACGTCCCAAGTCCTTGCAATGGCCCTGAAGACCTGTCTGTCTTCCAATGGCCCTCATGACCTATCTGCATCATCTTAAACTATTCCACCATTCTAACCTCACTTCACCTTATACCATTCTCCATTGTTTATTACATTCTTGCAACAGTGGCTGTCGTTCTAACTCCCACTCTTTTGGATTTCAGCTTAAGCAACCCTTCATCAGAGAAGCCTTATCTGACTTCCAAAAAAGGTAAAGTCCCCCTGGGCTATCCTTTTTTTGTCCACTGTAGTTTTCCTTCATAACACACAAATGCAACTAAATGATAATTTCTGTAATTATTAGTTTGTTATCAGCTTCTTGCATCAGAATGAAAACTCCAGGTCTTAACATTGCCTATTGCTTGACACATAATATTTACCCAGTGGACAATCTGTCCCATAAAGGCAGAGACTCTGTCAGAACATGGCACATAGTAGGTGTTTGATAAATTGTTATGCTGTTTTTGAATGTTGCTGGTGTTCACATTAAACACTGGGAACTGAATATGAATACTAACATTAAAATTTTCTTAAGAATGCCTTCTAGGAAAATTGAACAGAACAAGGATGAGCTGCTAGGTATTTATTTTGGTAATTTGCTACCCCCACTCCCACTCCTGGTGCTAGCCCCTTCCCTGGTCCTAGAGTTTATAGCATTCTTATTGCTTCCACAACTGATGCTGTTTCTTCAGAAGTGAGCTGGAGGGATATGGAGAGTTTAGAGGGGTTTTTGGTTGTTGTTTTGTTTTTCCCGAATACAGGCTATACATTAGAGGCTGGATGTCACATCTGCTAGCATGGAATTCAAAGTATATAACAGAATGTTATAACAGAGTAAATAACTTTGCTTCCTACTACTAAACTTAGCCATTTCCGAGTACCTTAATAATTCCTTATAAGTTCCCAGTGTGGGCATCATCATCTTAAAAGAGGGGTGTCAGAGTCACTGAGTATTAAATAAAATGACCATCCTATAGGCTTATTTCTAGTGTCACAGTCTTCAGCCCCAAGGTGTCAGGTTAGGCAGAGGTGAGGTTCCCAATCCTGGCTTTGCAAACTCAAAACAAGATGAGAGTTTATTCAGTCAACAACACAGATGGCAAAAGGGTGAAAAAACCTATATTTTAGTAAGGTGGATGAATGCAGATTGCTGAAAAATGAAGGTGCAACTCTCTCAACACAACAAGCATCACCCTGGACTAGTGCAGTTGGGCTCACAACTCCGACAGGTTTGGTGCAGGCAGATGGACTAGCCAAGCAGAAGCAGCCATTTCTGCTTTAGCAACCCATTTCTTTTCTTTTCTTTTCAAGATTTTACTGGGGAATTGGGGGAGGGGAACAGCATTGGGGAATCAGGGAAAGGGAACAGACAAGTTGCTGTCTTTTTGTTTGTTTGTTTGTTTTTTGTTTTCAGTCTGGTTGCGGAGGACGTTGCTTCACTGGCCCATGTTGGTATCATCATTGTGTTCTTCCTGGGTGAGGCAGATGGGTCGCTGGCCTCTGGACAGACACTCACAACAGCTATTGGCAGCTCATGCTGGCTGCCAGCAGCTCACGCTGGCTGCCGACCACTCACTGTAGCCTATAGCAGCCCACTACAGCAGGGGTAGCAGCCTACACTGTACTTTGGCAACTCATTTCAAACATGGCAGAATTCTTGAGGTGGCAAAGCCCGACCACCCTTCAGGGGTTCCTGCACACATTGTGGAGAACTGGCCCATGGCAGAAAATTCAATAAATCCACCTTATATTAAACTGTAATCAGGCATTTTCGGCTCCTTGACCCTGTTAAGGAAGGTATGCACTCGAGGAAAATAAACCCAGAAGATCTCTTTGCTGGTGGAACTTAAAAATATATACTTTTCTTCCTGGTTCTATTTTTGGATGGTGCTAGTGGGTTAGTTTATAAAACATTATTGCCTTCCATCTCTGGAGCTAAGATAACGTATGCATCCTATTTCTGCCAGAGACACTGCCAGCTGGATTCTTGGCCCCTCGTCCTTTACATAGACATTAATCATGAGAGTGTACTCAATTAAAATTAGTAGGTCAGGGCAGTAACGAGGGAACTCAGTCAGCTGCTCTTTCTGTGGCACGCAGAAGGACTTGTGCAGGTGATGTGACTTCCTGCTACCTGTGCCCTGTGCCTGGAATTCCATCAGAGCTCACCAGCCACTGACAAAGGTGGGGGTGTGTGATTCTTGCTCCTGTTACCTAGTCAGGTGTGACACCTGGATTGCATACAAGCAACCATCTATTTTTCTCAAAATTAGTTCATGCATTACTTTTCTCAGAACTGTTAAATGCTGGGAATCTGACCCATCACTTGGTTTTCCAGTTTTCAAAATGTCCACAGTGATTTCTGCCTCTCCACTTTGAATTTGCTCTGAGAGCTCACCAATGAGGTCCTCACATGTGATGTTTGCTTTCTTGCCTTCATTTTTCTTGACTTTTCACTAGTATTTGATTTGCGTGTTGTCAGATTTCTGAGTGCGCTCTTCTCTCTTGTCTCCAAACCAGCCCATGAACCCAGCCTTGTCTCTGCTTCAGCTTCAGCCTCTCAATCTCACTTTGTTTTGGTCTCAGCTCTTCATCCAACCAGGCTTTCTGAGTGTTTCTCTAAACTAGGTTCTAGTGGGGCAGTCATCCTTTCTCAGCACCCCTACCATCTCTGTTCCTCAGACTTTTTGCTTTCCTGCCTACTTTCTAATCAAATCTTATCCACTCAGTCAAATTATTCTAGAAAAAGTTCATGAACATTGTGTACCCTCAATATGCCAGGAACTGTGCTAGGACTTTAGGATTACCTTAATTAATCCTCAAAACAAATCTGAAATAGAAGTATCACCAATATTTTACAGGGGGGCTCTCAAAAATCCTGTACAATAGGGATAAGATAAAATATCCCCTGAGGAGGGAGATTAGCAAGGGATTTAGCAACTTGCCCCAAATCCCACAGGAGGGCTGGAGGTGAGATATAAACTGAAGCTTATTTGTCAACAAAGTCCATACTTTACACCCAGAGGCAATGCAACCCAGTGGCCAAGCTATGTCCTTTCCTGGACAGGCAGCCCTGTGTTTGATAACTAACTCTACCACTTATGACCCCAATGATTCTAATATTCAGGTGTTTTAGTTGTAAAGTGGGGATCTTGATAACACATACCTCATAGGGCTGTGAGTACCAAAGAGTGTGGTGTAATGCTTGTCATATAGTTCTCAGTCATTTAATTTGCTGTTGCTATTATTATTATTATTATTATTATTATTATTATTATGCCCTGCTCCTTCTCCTAAGCCAAGTGCCCTACTCAAAGCCCAAGTCACATTTCTTCCATAATTAGCCCTGATATCACCATTCTAGGAAATTTTGCTGCACTTATTGTATCTACACACTACCAAAATTTCATTATTGTCCTCTTATTTTGTTACCAAGTTCTTCAATTGTGTATTTGGCCTCCTCAATGGATTGTTACATCATTTTTATCCCTGGGAGTTATAGACACCATCTAAAGGTATAGTTTTATATTTGCAAGTTTCAGTAGGAGTTCTATGGGTCTGTCCCTAAGCCAGCATCAACTGACTTATGAGGTTGGACAATGAAGTTCGTTAACTCCTCATGCAAAAAGTGCTACATATCCCGTTGCTGAATATCATTACAGTCTTCAAAGTACTTTCGAAGTACTTCCCTTGGGAAGCTATGCACCTAATCCACCCTTCAAAGCAATTTTGGAACTCTTTTTCTGATATGGCCATCAGAGCTGTTGTAGTATTACTCTTGATGTCCTGAATGTCATCAAAATGTCTTCCTTTCAATATTTCCTTTACCTTCGAGTAAAGAAACAAGTCATTGGAGGCCAGATCAGGTGAGTAGGGAGGGTATTCCAATACAGTTATTTCTTCACTGGCTAAAAAACTCTTTCACAGACAGTGAGTGCCATATGAGCTGGTACATTGTTGTGATGCAAGAGCCATGAATTATTGGTGAAAAGTTCAGGTCATCTAAGTTTTTCATGTAGCCTTTTCAGCACTTCCAAATAATAAACTTCATTAACTGTTTGTCTTTTCGGTACAAATTCATAATGAATAACCCCTCCGATATCAAAAAAAGGTTAGCAACATCATTGCGACAAATTCGCAAACTTAATTGTCAGTAGTTTCATTCCTACCACTCCTCCAGTGTTTTACTGTAGTCATTTCAAATTCCCTAGGAGCAGGGGGAATGGAGTCACTGAGTATTTAAATGACAATAAACATCCTATATGCTTATTTGTAGTTTCATAGCCCTCAGCCCCAGGATGTCAATTTTGTGTGGTATAAGTATTGGTACCGTAGCTTTTTTGTTTTCATGAAATATCATTTTCCACCCCTATACTTTTAGTCTGTGTATGTATTTTGATCTGAAGTTAGTCTCTGGCAGGAGGCATATGTAAGGGTTTTGTTGTCTTATCCATTCAGCCACCCTTTGTCTTGATGGGACCATTGAATCCATTTACACTTAAAATAATTGATAGGTATGTAGTTATTGCCATTTAATTCATACTTTTGATCTTTTTTCCTATCTTAAAGGAGTCTCTCTAACATTCCTTGTAATACTGGTTTGCTGCTGATAAACTGCTTTAGCTTTCTTTTTTTTTTTTTAGGTCTGGGAAGCTCTTTACCTATCCTTTGATTCTATGTCATAGCTTCACTGACTAGAGTGATCTTGGTTGTAGGTCCTTCTCTGCTTTTCATCACTTTGAATATTTTGTGCCAATCCCTTTTGGTTTCTGTTGAGAAATCAGCTGACAGTGTTATAAGAGTTCCCTTGTAGGTAACCTACTGCTTTTCTCTTGCTGCTTTATAAGATTCTTTTTTTGTCTTTAAACTTTGGCATTTTAATTATAATGTATCTTGGTGTGGGCCTCTTTAAGTTCATCTTGTTTGGGACTTTCTGGGATTCCTGGCTTGTATGTGCATTTTCTTCACCACATTACAGAAGTGTCTTTAAATATGCTTTCAATTCCTTGCTCTCTTTATTCTTCTTCAGGTATTTTTCTGATGCAAATGTTGGTACACTTGATGTTGTCCCAGAGGACCCTTAAACTACCCTCAATTTTTTGGATTCTTTTTTCTTTTAACTTTTCTGTCTTGGTGGTTTCTGCTACCTTATATTCTAAATTGCTGATTTGATCCTTTGTTTCGTTTAATCTACTCTTGATTCTCTCTAACATATTCTTCATTTCAGTTATTGTATTTTTTTATTTCTGACTGGTTGTTTTTTTTTTTATATTTCCTATCTCCATTTTTATGTTTCCTATCTCTTTGTTGAAGTTCTCCCTGAGATCATCAAATTCTGGGAGTATTTTGAACTCTGTGTTTGATAGATTATTTGTCTCCATTTTGTTTACTTCTTTTTCTGGGGCTTTGTTCTGTTCTTTCCTTTGGGACATGTTCCTTTGTCTCCCCATTTTTGGCTGCCTTCCTGTGTTTGTTTCTATTAGGTAGAGCTGCTATGTTTCCCAGTCTTAGTAGAGTGGCTTTATGTAGTAGGTGTCCTGTGTGCTCGCTCAGTGGTGCAGTCTCCCTGGTCCTGAGCCAGGTGGTATAGGTATGTCCCTTGTGTGGGTGGTGTGTGGCTTCCTATTGTAGTTGAGCCTGTAGTTGCTGTTTGCACATCAATGAGAGCGATTCACCCTCAGGCTGATTGGTTGGGAGGACTGGCCATGACTACAGTGGAGAAGCTGTTGTGCTGGAGCTGACCCTATGAAGCAGGATTTCCTTTAGCAGGGCTCTGGTGCTTTTCAAGTTTGCCTTTTGGGTGTTTCATTTTTGGAGGCAGCTTGGCATTGCTCCAGCTTGGTCCAAAGCTGCCCACCAGGTATGCCAGCCATGGGGACTCCTGGGAAGCTTTCCACTGCAGGCCAAGTTCCGGAGCAGCCTGTGCCCTGCTTGGGGCCACTTTTATGAGCTACAAAGTGATATGAAGATGGTTGTCACTTCATTAGGCTTGGAGGTGTCTCAAGCCACAAACAAGATCAGCTGCTGCTAGTCCCAGGCTTGGCGCTGCTCAGCAAGACATACAGGATACACCGAAACCAGATGCTGCTTGTTTGGGGTTTGTGAATCTTTGAGATATTTTAGGAAAGTCTGCAGCATGAGCAAAGACAGTCTTATGTATGAAAAGCCATTGGAAGTGGCTTGGGTGGACCCACAAGTTGGGTGCAGCAGGATCTCAGGGAATCATGGTGGGGGCAAAAAATGGTGCTAGCTATGTTGATGGGACTCAGATATGATGGCCATCCATATCTGCATGCAGGGAGGAGGAGAGCTCAACAAAGAAGCAATGGATTCTACCAGCAATCTGTCTGAGAGAAAGCTGCCCCTCCAGCTCTCATCCTGCAGCCAAACAATTCAGTTCTTTTCTGTATGTCCCTACTGACCCAGTGCTGAAACTCAGAGCGAGTGAGTCCCTCAGCAAGTAAGTCCATGTGGAGCCCTTTAATAGGAACATCTGGGACTCTGGCTGCACTCTGCCTCTCCCAATCACAATCTCTGCTGGTTTTTAGAGTCAGAAGTTATGAGGACTTCTCTCCCTGGCACTGAAACCCTGGGCTGGGGAGCCTGGAGTGGGGCTGGCACACCCACCCACCCACCCACCCACCTACCATTCCTCAAGAGAAACCTCCACAGCCAAGATATCCCTCCCTGTGCTTAATGGTCACACATGAGTATGGGAGCAGTTTTAGGTGGCTTTTTCTCATATTAGACAGGGGAACTTCCTATCAGTTTTAAGGTGGCTTTTTCTGTATGTCCTTAGAGGTAGAACTTCTGTTCAGCTAGACTTCAGGCAATTCTGAATGACAGTTATTCTTATTTGTAATTTTGATGTGGTCATGAGAAGAAGCAAACACAGTGTTTACTTACTCTGCCATCTTGACTGGAAATTCCTGCCAGGCCTGTATTGAACACCACATATGCCAAAACAGAGCTAAGGTGCTTTGAAGAAAACAGAAACGAATAAGCACATTCTCTGTCCCCAGGGAGACACATCTCAGCAGAAAGAAGGTTGAAATAAAGGTAACTGCTGGTATGTGCAACATTCTTCAGGCAAAAAGAAAGAGGCCCCACAAGGCAGAGATGATCTCTCCCAGGTACATATGTTCATTTTAATACAGACCATCTGAATGCAACACTTTCACTCAAGCATGCGATGCTCCCAGTGGAGAGTTCCAGTCCTGGGGAGGAATGGCAGAGAGCACCTTGCACTGCTCCTCATGTCTCATAGGTGCTGCCTCCCAGGACGATATTTGGGGGCCTGTCT